>CM076577.1:377002567-377355702 GCA_034641835.2 Pinus albicaulis
AAATAATAGTTAGTTTGACTCAATTAATAATAGTTCAAATATTTATAAAAAATAAAAATAAAAATAATAAAAATCAAAAAATCAATAAAAAGATCAAATGTTTAAAGTTTATAATTAGGAATCTTATATAATTTTATTTATTTTAATAAAAATAATACTTAATAATCATATATATTTTATTTTAATTATAATTATTTATTTGTTTTATGTTTTAATTTTATATATTTATTTTATTAATAATAATTAATTTTTATGTGATTCAAATCTTCATCAAATAGTTATCTTTTTGATAATTAATCTAAAAAAAATAAAAAAATAAAAAAGTAAAAGTTTCAATAAAATAAATAAATAAACAAAAATAAAATAAAAAGAATAAATTAATTAATTAAATAAATAGAAAAAATAAAGATCAAAATAAAATAAAATAAATAAATAAAATTTTAATTGAAAAAAAAATAAATATAAAAATAAAAATGAATAAATAAATAAATAAAAATAAAAATGTACAATTAATTAATTTTAAATTAATATTAAATTATTATTATTATTATTATTATTATTATTATTATTATTTTTTAGGAATGAAGGGCAGGAATCCAACATATGCTAATCATCCACCCATCATTTCTGTTTAGGTTAACAGGCCTTATTTATGTAATGACTATATGCATTTATGGTGTAATTGAATTATTTATTTTATTTTATTTTTAAAAATTTAATGAATCTAATTTTATTTTATTTTTTGTATTTTTGAATATATAAATATATTTAATTTTTGAATATTTTTTGACATACTTAAATTACACAATTTTAATATATAATTTTAACGATTCTTTTTTTAGATTTTGAAGAAATTTAGTATTAATATTGGAGAGCAAGAGAAATAAGGAAAAAGAAGAAGAAGTTATTTTAACATCCATGAGACTAAAGATAGCCTATGGGACAAATTGTTTCTCTATCTGGCTCTTGTATCCTACTATTTTCCTGTGAAGTTTCACAATAAACTCTCTCAGCTTCTTGACAAAGCCCTTGTTGAATAGAATATCCCAAGAGCTAGCTGCCAAAATATCTGCATAACTTTCCTTGTTGTCTTTGAAGGTCTCACATTCTAAAATGAAATGCTTTTATGTTTCCACTTTTCTGACAGAAAAAAAAATACATACTCTTTCCTCCCACACTTCTTTTGGCCTTTTCCAGTGCCCCGTTTCACAACGAAGTTGATGTGAATTAGTCCTTAATTTAGCAATAAGAATTTTGGCTCTCCATGAAATATTGGCCCATATGTACGCTTTTTGTTGATGATTATGAGAGGGATTAAACTCTTCAATATAATATTTTTTCTTTGTCCCTAGCTCCTTCTCCCAAGTACATTTGTGGAATTTATCCATAACAAAAGCTTTTATCTCTTTACTGTTTGTGGAACACATGCTCAAGCAAATGCCCCATTTGCTAAACCATTTGTTATTTTTTAGCATCCAAGTCCTCTTTCTTGTGCACAATATGTCATTAAACACAACCTTAGGCCATCTGCCCTCTTCCATTTACTCAATTTTTTTAAATACCTTATGACCCGCACCATAGCTATTGCTTCAATAGGATAAACCCTTCTTTCACTTACCAATATAACATAAGGAACTGCACTTTTAATTTTGAATTTTTTTGTAATCAAACACTTTTGAATTTTCTCATTTTGTTTCCATTGCATGTCAGATGTATTGTTGACCCATAGTTCACAACCATAGAGAATCACCAGAATCACTAAAAGCCCAAAAAGAGTTAGAGTGGTTTTCCTGTCCCATAACTTTGCCTCTCTACACCTGTTTTGAAAAGCATAAAATGATTTCCAACCCCCCAAAGTTCTTTTCTTTCTACATCCATCTCAGCTTATATTTCTGTTGAACTCAATTTCGAGGTATATACAATCCGCAACTTCTTCCAGAATGTTGCCTTCAAAGTATAAGGTATGTTGGTTATGTTTTCTTTTGTTAGAGAAAACCACTACTTTCATTTTTCTCATATTGACTTGCATCCCCACATTTCTACAAAAATTCTCAAGGGAAAGTAAGTGCTCTTGCAAACCAAGAGAAAATTTAACAATCATAATAAGGTCATCTGCATACAAAATAAGCCTTATAAAAATCTTTCCCAAATGGATATTACCACTCCCTTGCGAATTTAGCCACTCTTCAAGCTTGTCGATATATAGACCAAAGAGCGTAGGAGACAATGAACAACCTTGTTTGACCTCGATATCGCTTTTAAAACTTTCAGAAATGCCTGCTGAAGTTCTAATTTTGACTTTCACGTCTTCGTACAACCTATGCACAACTGCTCTCAATGAAGGTTATTTATAATTGACTACATTTTTTATCATTCAACACTGTTACGTTTCCACTTGCATTTAAATTTTATATTTCATCATTTTTCTTTATTCAAATTATTAATAGTCTCTATCATCACAACAAAAAAATTAGATTCAATTTGTTTGATGAAGTTTGCTGACCTTCAAGCTGAACTTGACGCAAAACAAGAAGGTGAATTAATTCACGAAATTTGCTTCGAATTCGATTAAAATTCATCTCAAATTGGTTTGGAATCACATGAAGTTCAAAAACATTCGTAATATATTTTTTTTAAAACAATAAAAACCCTAAAACATACCCATTTTTATTTTAGGGTGGTTTGGAATAATGGGGATGCTCTCTATAAGCGTCAAAATGTGACCACAAGGAGCGATTGAGGCGCATTAAATTAACTTTGTGGATGCTGAAAATCGTCTTAGTAAAAGTCGAGCAACTCCGTGGGAATACAACATGTTATCTCTTTCTTATGCCCACTTGCTGATTTTATTTTCTAACATGCTTCCAAATAACTTTGCAAACAAGGGGTTTATCATTTCGGTCCTATAGTTGGAGGGATTATTGACATCACCACTCTTGAAAAGAGGTATTTCCAAACTAGTTGTCCAATAAGTGGGGAACCCTTATTGTTGTAGAAATTTTAATACAAAATATGTATTTCCTAGATTCTCCTGATCTAAAAATTATATGCCACTGTTAAATACAAAATTGATTCTACAAAAATATTTGCGGAAATTTAAAACACAATTGCCAATTGCAAACACATGAAGAAAGATCAATCACACATAACACAAATGTTTTTACCGGGAAAGCATAAAGCTAAAAACCCCACTATCATATATTATGTATATATCATGGATCATGAAACAATCTCATACAAAACTATAATTCAAGAGCTCTCAGTACAATATACAATCGTCTCACACTGTCATACAAAAATTGGCAAATACATGCGCCAATTTACTGCCTCCAGACATCCTCCCTCCACTACGCAATCCCTGATGGTCAAGAACCTCTGAATGAATAATTATAGCCTGCCTTGACTGCACAATACTCATAGGCATCTCCAATGTGTGTGTGGTTGCATGAGTGCACCCACTAATGTCACAACAAATAGTCAAATTGTTCCTTTCACCTATCTCTCAACTGGGTCTCCACTGGATCTGACATGCATGTATTTAATAGTAGTAAATCTTCAGTTGCACGTGAGATCACTCCATGTGAATTAATTTAATATTTAATTCACTGATCTCTCACTAGTGTATCTTTAGTTACAACTAGTTACAACTAGCACAACTGAGTTTAACTCACTTAACTGAGTTAAACTACTTTAAAACTCACATAACTACACACCCAACTTTGTTACAACTTTGTATCACTCAATTACAACGAAGTCCACTTGCATGTCCCACCAACCAACCTTAGAACTCAAAATTCCTTCAGTCAACTCTTTTGCCACATCAATTAACTGAAATCAAGTGCTTCAAGAGAATAGATTATTATTTATTGTCTAATTATTATTAAGAGATAATAATAATCAACATGCATTCTACTTTTAGACATGCAATCTATAAATAGAACTTGCAGATACATCTATAAATAGACCTCATCTATAAATAGAATTTTCTCATGCATCTATAAATAAACATCCACCTAAAAATAGCATGTGTGGGCCCCACCTAGTATAGGTGCTTAATTTTCATTAGGATCAAGGATGTTGTTTCTGGATGCCAATTTCACTGTTTCTTGTTGCAAATTTCAACACTCCCTCTCAACAAGAAAGGAATGTCTTTGCATGCGACATGCATGCAACATGCAACTCCATGCATTCTCCTTGCAACCTTTGATGCGCCATGCAACCTCATGCATGCGCCATGCAACTCCATGCATGCGCCATGCAACTCCATGCATGCACCCTGCAACCCTTGCATGTGCCATGCAAACTCATGCATGCGCCATGCAACTCCATGCATGTGCCATGCACCCTTTGCATGCAACATTTCTGAAACTGAACAGCTTCCAAACAACTGAATCAATATAATGCATCTGTCATCATAGTCTTCTGACTTCTGCTGGTACCAACTGCACATGTCTTCAGGAACCACTGCACTATTGACCTCTTCATCCATGCACTCTGCACTTGTTTTCAACTCTGATCCACGCTCCAATATTCGACACTGTCACTTTGATTTCATGTCCTCTCGACATATGGCTGCATCAATCCAAATGATACTGCTACTGTCGTACTATGGGCTCCTCGTAGCTAGGTTTAATTCATGAGATCCAAACCATATCAATGAATCCTACCCAGAAATTTCTTCTTAGGATTATTCATGCATGTCAGCCCACCTCTCACCTGGTGGTATAGCTGCATGCACTCCCTTTGCCCATCTGGCTCGAAATTTCTCTGCATGAGTGGTTGCTCCCACTCCATGATCCTCATCTTGTGGCTGCTCCACATCCTGAGGTTCAATTTTACCTCCATGCAAATCCAGCTCCCTCTCAAGGGTCAATTGCATGAATTTCTCACACTTCCCAATGGTAGGAAACTCTGTAAAAATCACGTCTACATCAAATCCATAAATATTCTTCTGCATCTCCAATTGTGGCTGCTCCACAACCTTTTGAGACTTCTTCTCAAGCTACATGTTGAGAGGCTCCCTATCAACCACTAAGTCACTAACGTCTTCTTTTCTCCTCAAATATTTGCATGCATCTTGTACCTCAGTGCATGGAGGTTCTTGGCTCGCACACATTGTAATTGTTCCGCCATCGCAAAAATTTTCTAACAAAAGAGCTGATTTTAAATCGATGATATCTCCCTCATCCGAGCTCCATTTCGACCAATTTGTTTTTTCAATTTGGGTATTTTTTCGCAAGGAATACAAATATGCTATTTTTTTCTGAAAAATTTTCATCAAAATTTTCAGATATTCTCTGCAAACTCGCGCACCCATATAATTCCTACTCTCATACCATGTAGAAAATTTATAACATAGCTCCGATACCATGTAAAAATTTTAATACAAAATATGTATTGCTTGGATTCTCCTAATCTAATAATTATATGCCACTGTTAAATACAAAATCGCTTCAAAAATCTTTGTGGAAATTTAAAACACGATCACCAATTGCAAACACATGAGGAAAGATCAATCACACATAACACATATATTTTTACCGAGAAATCATAAAGCTAAAAACCCCACTATCATATATTATGTATATATCATGGAACATGAAACAATCTCATACAAAACTCCAATCCAAGAGCTCTTAGTACAATATACAATCGTCTCACATTGTCATACAAAAATTGGCAAATACATGCACCAATTTACTACCTCCAGACAACCTGCCTCCACTACGCCATCCCTGATGGTCAAGAACCTCTGAATGAATAATTCTAGCCTGCCTTGACTACACAATACTCATAGGCATCTCCAATGTGTGTGTTGTTGCATGAGTGCACCCACTAATGTCACAACAGATAGTCAAACTGTCCCTTTCGCCTATCTCTCAACTAGGTCTCCACTGGATCTGACATGCATGTAGTTAACAATAGTAGATCTTCAGTTGCATGTGAGATCACTCCATGTGAATTAATTTAATATTTAATTTACTGATCTCTCACTAGTGTATCTTTAGTTATAACTAGTTACAACTAGCACAACCGAGTTAAATTAATTTACAACTCACATAACTACACATCCAACTCTGTTACAACTTTGTATCACTTAGTTACAACGAAGTCCACTTGCATGTCCCACCAACCAACCTTAGAACTCGAAATTCCTTCAGTCAACTGGTTTGCCACATCAGTTAATTGAAATCAAGTGCTTCAAGAGAATAGATTATTATTTATTGTCTAATTATTATTAAGAGATAACAATAATCGACATGCATTCTATTTTTAGACATGCAATCTATAAATAGAACTTGCACATACATCTATAAATAGACCTCATCTATAAATAGAATTTTCTCATGCATCTATAAATAGACATCCACCTAAAAATAGCCTGTGTGGGCCCCACCTAGTGTAGGTGCTTAATTTTCACTAGGATCAAGGATGTTGTTTCTGGATGCCAATTTCACTGTTTCTTCTTGCAAACTTCAACAATTGTATGATGTCATTGAAAATTTTTGTAATGTGAGGTGCAAGAATTTTTAAGCCCCACTTTAGATACTCTGCTTGGAGTTCAACCGAGTCTTTTGATTTTCCAACACTCAACTTCTTGATACCCATCTCTACCTCTTACACCATGAAGAGTTTTGTATCAGTGTTGACTAAGGGAGGAGGGTTAACCTTGGGATCCCGCTCATAAAGTTTTCTTGCATAGTCAAACCATTTATAAGTTGTAATATTATTTTCAGTTTGCATATTTCTCGATTAAAGCTCCTTCCAAAATAATTTGGGGTTATTTTTTCCAAGGAGATGAGTTGCCACAAATCATAAATGATTTATTGTTATAGAGGAGAGGAATAACCTGTTTTGTTGTCGTTAATGCCATAAAACATGAGTTGGGTTTTTAATATATTTTTAATTTCCATTTCTTTAAATTCATATAACTGTTTGATACATTAATTTTTCTCATTTATAGTATAAAAATTTAAATTATATAAATTTTTATAGTCAAAGTTTAATATTGAAAAAAAAATATAAAAGTTAAATATATAAAGAAATAGGTGTATATACAAAATTATTTTATTTCAATTTCTTTTGTTATTTATTATTTTTGAATGACATTTTTTTTTATATCAGTTAGATTTATTTTAATTTTAGATTTAGCAAGAAATTTTATGCCTATCAAGGCTTGGTAGATATCTGAAGTTAAGATGGATCTAGGCTGGTTTAATTATTAATTATAATTATAATTATAAATATAGTTATCATTTTCTATAGCTAATGGATTCTTAAAAAGATGAGTCATTTTTTTATTTTTATATATCCCTCATACTAAAAAGTAATTTAAAAAAAAAAAATCGATTACTTTATCTCACTATAAAAAGTTAAAGTATTTTATTTATGGTTGACATTGATTTTTAATGTAACTTTATTAATTTTTGTTTTTAAAACACATCTCTTTCATATATATATATATATATTAGTGGACACACACACACACATATTTTTAACCTAACCTTACCTGACAACATCTCCCTCATGTATTGGGTTGTAGAGCGCCTCTTGACTCAATAATACCATCCAAGGTACATCTTAACTCTGGATCTACCAAGTGCCTAGAGGGATCAAATCTCTTTCCACTTTAAAAGAGATTTGTATCTCAAGAATGGTAGTTATTAATTTTATGTTTGTTTATTTTATTTTTACCAAGTCAAAATGTTAAAGATTACAACATCTCTACTGGGATCAAATGTCTACATAACTATTAAGTTTACATATGAACCTCAAATATAAATAATTTTTTTAATAAAAATTGAATTGGATGAGGGGAAATATTGGATAAGATATAATATTACAATATTATATTTTACCCAATATTTATTACAAACCCAGCCAATAAAAAGTGGCCATGGGTGGAAATACTAGTTAAAATGCAATATTATTACATTTTACTCCATATTTCTCCACCCCTGATAATTTTATAGTTTAGTTTGTTTACTTTAAAACGTCAAATATAAAGAAAAATTACAATAATAAGAACACCAATGGAGGGGAAATATTGGGTAAAATGAATATTATAATATTTTATTTTACCCAATATAGCCTGTTGAAAATGACAACAAGAAATATTGAAAATGGCATCAAAAGAGATTCTAATTTAATTTTCCCTTAATTAAAATGAAGTAAATTGTAATTCCACATGAGATGACAACTTCTGAGAGTTAACTAAGTCAAGAATACTTACTTAGTTCAACTTGTGAGAGTTAACTAAGTCATGAAGCCTTAGTTAGTTCAATTAATTCAAGTTTAGGGTTAAACTAGAGGCATGTAGAGTGTCTCCTACGTTTTAGGAGCCCTGATTGAGTTTATTTCGAGTTGTAATTAATTAACTTAATTTATTTGGGTTAAAATCAGTTTAAATAGTTTTAACTAATGTAGGAACTAGTGAGAGGTCAAGTGAATTAAATTATATTTCACATGTAGTAATCAATCAGATAACTGATAATTCACTCAAAAATAAATCATGCATGTCAGTTTTGAGGAAGACCCAGTTGAGATTGGAGTTAAAAGGAATTGTACTATCAGTTGTATAATCATAAAATTGTACAGGTGGTGCATGGAGTTTGAGGAAGAGCCTTGATGTATTGTGCAATAATTATTGGGGGATTTCCCTGTTAATAGGGCCCTAATTCCCAAGGAAAATGAAAAAGGAAATAGGGAATCCTGAGTCCAAGAAATTGGTTAAGTATTGAACCAAACTTGCCTAGGAATCAATGAGACAAACAAATATAGTGAAGAGAGGTCTCAAGCATGAGAGAAAAATTGTATTGTTATCATATTGTTTTACTTATGCAATATACAAATAGCGAGGTTTTTTAGCTAAAGCTTTCCCCAGATAAATATTTGTGTTGTGCGATTGAAATTCCTTCTCTTTCTTATTCATGTGATTTTGTGACTGTAATTGGTTTCCATGATTTGAAGAGTAGATTAAAGTATTTTGTTTTAGTATATTATAAATATCAGTTTGAATCTACATGGATTTTATACATGTTATCGAAGCAGGAATCACTATAGAAGAGAAGAATACGAGTTTGGTTTGAACAAATGAATCAATTTTCAGATTTACTCTTTAGGACTAGTAGGATCAAGATGTCTTTCTCTATATTGAGACTCGAATATGCTCTTGAGGGTAGTTCAAATTACATAGCTTTGAAGGAAAATATGGAGGTAGTGTTGGGAGATAATGTGCTAAAGTAATTCATAGACAATGATATTCCTAAGCTTGCAGCAACAAATGCTCAAGATTTGGCGGCATGGAAGAAGAACGTAGCAAAGGCAAGAAGAACTATGTTAGAAGTTGTTTTAGATCATATTGTCTCGAACCTCCATGGAAAGTCAACTCCATATGCTATGTGGAAAGCATTAACATATTTTTTCAGAACAACAATGACCACAGGACGCTGGCACTGAAGGACAAGCTCAGAAAAATCAGTATGGAGGAAGGCAACCCAATACCAAAGTACTTGACCAAGTTCACCCAAAGTTAGGAATATATTGGAAGTGTTTGTGTTACCGTTTCCGAGGATGATCTGGTGATCCTAGCACTTTTAGGCCTTCCCAAGTGCTGTCATAACTACCAATATTTGGTAAATGGGAGGGAGAAGTTGCTATGAAACCAACAAAAAATAGAAGAAAAGAGAGATCAATGACTTAGAAATCAGCCTCTTCGAGGGGGAAACCTCCTTTACATTACATAAATGAACAATTCTTGGATGATATAAATGAAAAAACTTCCTTTCTATATATATGAGTCCATGAGGTCACAATATAATCCTATCCAACCTAACAATAATAATGTAAGGGCACAAAAATAACAATAGTGGTGTTTTATGGAGCACAATAATAAAAATATGGGGACTATAGGGGTACAACAATAAAAATAAGGGGGATACACTCACAATAATAAGGGACTACATTAGGAATATAGGGACCTAACATGCTCATCTTCTTCAAAAAAGTGTTGTCCTCAATGCTTGAGTAGTTTTGGATGCTTATGTATATATTTCTCATCCTCCCATGTGGAATATTCAATGGGTAAATTCTTCCACTTGATGAAATACTATGAAATTGATCAATTTCACAACCATCGGTTCTTGTTTACGTGACTGCTTTTGGTTCCAATACAATTTTTCCTTCCTCATCAAGTTATGGAAATATTGTTTGAAGTAGAATTTTGTCACCTATAACTTTATTTAAGCATGAAACATGGAAAACTTGGTGCACTCGGGAAGATTTAGGAAGCTCCAATTTGTATGCAATGTACCAATATTTTGCAACACCTTGTAAGGACCATAGTACTTTGGCGATAATTTATTATCCTTATTAGCTTGCTTGAGGGACATTTTTTTGTATGGTTGTAGCCATAAAAATACCCAGTCGCCTACATAAAAAATTCTCTCGCTGTGATGTTGATCTACTAGTTGTTTCATTTGATTATGTGTCAAATTTAGGTTATCCTTTAAGAGTTGAGAACTTGTTGATGATCGATGTGATCTTCCATTGCTTGAACCTTAGAATTTTCTCTTAAAGATGATGTGATGGACGGTGGATGGTATCCATAAAGTGCATAAATGGGGTCATTTTTGCTATAGTTTGGAAGGAAGTGTTATACCACCATTCAACCATAGGTAACCACTTGAACCATTGTGTTTGTTTATCAGATAAAAATAAATGAAGATATCCTTCCAAACATTTGTTCAATATCTCATTTTTCCAATCATTTTAGGATGATAAGATGAGTTGTGAGCTAGTTGAGTACCCAAACAAGAAAATAATTCTGTCTAAAAATTACCAGTGAAAATGGGATCTCTGTCGCTTAAAATAATCTTTGGGTTTCCATGTAGCTTTTGAATTGTTTCCATAAATGCAGTAGCAAATGTACTTTCTTTAAATGGATGAGATAATGCACATAAGTGTGCATGCTTGGTAAGTCTATCAACTACCACCATGATGACACTCTTTCCTTCAGACTTAGGTAACCCTATGATAAAATCCATTGAAACATACTCCCAATGTTGATTTGGAATGGATAAAGTTTGTAGCAGACCTGGGGTCTTAATTGTCTCAACTTTATTTTGTTGTCAAACCAAACATTCCACCACAAACTTTTGAATATTAGATTTAAGGCCGTCCCAAAAAAATTCTTTCTTCACCCTGTGGTAAGTTTTAAAAATCTTGAGTGTCCTCCTAAGGGAGAGTTGTGCAATTCCAATATAATATTTTGTTTTAGTTGGGAATTCTTACAAAGATATAAGCGATTTTTGTATGATAAGGAATCATTTTTCCAACTAAATGTATTGGATATACTGGGATCTTGTTACAAATTTTGAATGAGTGTACACACTTCTTCGTCAGTCTTCCATTCCTCCCTTGATTGATTATCCAATATGGTTGGATAATATAAATGACACAAATCAATGCTTCCACATCCTCATCCTTTCTTGAGAGTGCATTTGCAACAACATTTAGCTTCCCTTTTTTGTAGATGATTTCAAAGTCATAACCCAACATCTTTGTGACTCATTTTTGTTTCTCTTCTGAAGAGAGTCTTTGTTCCAAAGAGTATTTAAGATTATCATGATTAGATTTTACCTTGAAGTGTCTTCCCATTAGGTAAGGTCACCATTTCTTTAGCGCATGTAGTATTGCCAAAATCTCCTTCTCATAAATAGGTTTCTATAAATACTTTCATTTGATTGGACGACTTTCAAAAGAAATGGGTTTTCCCTTTTGCATTAAAACAACAACAATTCCATTTCCTAAGGCATCACATTCCACAATAAAGGTTTCTGTGAAGTTTTGCGTAGCTAAGATCGGTGCTTGGCACATTACCTCTTTAAGATGTTCAAAGGCCTTAGTTTCTTTAGGAGTCCATGAAAATGCATATTTATTCAATAATTTTATTATATGTTTTTCTATTCTACTGTAATTATTAACAAAATTGCAATAATACCCTGTTAACCCCAGAATTCCTCGCAACTGATTTATGGTTGTGGGAATTTCCATTCCTTAATGGCTTTAATTTTGTTAGGGTCTACCTTAACACCCTCCTGCAATACAATATGACCCAGATATTCCACCTCTTGTAATCCAAAGAAAAATTTGGAGGTTTTTGCATATAATTGTTTCTTCTCCAATAGTTTGAGCACCCTATCAACATGTTGAACATGATTCTTCCAAGACCTACTATAGATTAGTATATCATCAAAAAATACTAACAAAAATTTTCTGAGGAAGGGTTTGAAAATGGAATTCATCAACCCTTGAAATGTAGAAGGTACATTGGTAAGGCCAAAAGGCATGACCAAAAATTCATAATGACCCTCATGAATTCTAAATGTTGTTTTTGGAATGTCTTCAATCTTCATTGTAATTTGATGATATCCCGAACAAAAATCCAACTTGGTGAAATAAATTTCTCCATTTAATTCATCCAATAATCCATCAATCACAGGAATGATAAATTTATCTTTAATAGTGAGCTTATTGAGCTCCCTATAATCCCGACACATGCGCCATGATCCATCTTTCTTGTGCACCAATACTACTGGAGCAGAGAAAGAACTTTGAGAAGGTTGAATTATACTTGCCTCTAGAATTTCTGCAATCATACATTCAATTTCGGTCTTTTGGAAATAAGGATATCTATAAGGCCTGATGTTTGGAGGAACAATTCCCGGAATCAAATGATTATCATGATCATGATCATGAATAGGTGGAAGTCATTTGGGAGTTTCAAACACCTTGGAATGATTGTACAAGAATTTTTGGAGATATGGAGAAATAGATGATTTTGATGTTGGAAATTCTAGTGAGCATAATTGTACAATTACACCCCATTGTTCTTTATTATCTTTCCCATATTCCTTGCGATATCCCGTAATTCAACTTCCTTTCCTTCCGATTTTATTTTTCAAGAAAAGTTCTTGAAAATTAAAATCTACCGTCACTGCAGCTTTGCGCTCTCGCAACTACTTGATCAAGGCGATAGGTTTGATCTCGGTTGCTCGACGCGCGTTCGGGCCGCCGAGGCGGCGCTCAGCCCGGCTCCGAGGTGTTTTCGCTCTCCTCGTCACATAGCTCGGGGATCGACTTGGGAGTTTTCCTATGTTTCGCCGTCGTCTATCCGAGGGTGGTTTTGCTCCGCCTCCGTGCGTTGATCGTTGATGGCCGATCCAACCGTGACCGAGACTTCGCGCCCCCCGCTCGGTAGGGACCAAGGTGTAAGCCAATGACATGCCGATGGGGTCCCCCGTGTTCCCCCTCCTCTCTCCGAGATTGTTTCGCTGCTGCTCTGTCTGGGGGTGGTCTTTGCTCTGCCTCCTTGTGCAGTGATCGTTGATGGCCGATCCAGCGTGACTGAGACTTCTGCGCCCCTCTTCTCGGCCTGATCTATGTGTAAGCTAATCATGGATGCCGATGGGGTGTCTGTTCCCCCTCCTCTGCCTCCGGAGGTCCTGGCATTCAAAACTTTAGTTGCCTCTGGCCCAAAGCGCCCTCCTTCTGCGACACTGCAGAGGTTTGTTAAGAAGATGGAATCTGTCCCCTCAGTTGCTCTCCCCGAAGAAGATACCTGCAAAGCTGCTCTGAATCTGGCTGAAAGAGGCCTCATAGGCCAGTTCACAAGCCTCTGGCCTTCGCCAAAATCGGTCGAGGAGTGGACACAAAGAAACTAGAAGCCTCTCATTAAAGAGGGAGTCAAAAGTTACTTCGTGGGTAAGGGCTTCTTTGTTTTTGTCTTCGAAAACCCCGACGATAAAGGATTAATTTTCAGAAATGGACCTTACTTCATGGGCCCCCAGGGCCTTTACCTAAACAAATGGTCTCCTGATTTTGACCCCACACAGGACGTTCCCTCGACTGTCCCGGTTTGGGTTCGGCTTCCCCATTTGCCTCTTCATTGTTGGAATCACAAAACCCTCCAGATCATAGGGAATGCTTTGGGAAAATACATAGACCAAGCTGCTAGGAAGGACCAGTATTCCTGCGTACACATCTGTGTTGAAGTGGATCTGGAAGAAGGGCTACCGGAAGCAATCAAACTTACAGTAGCTGGGTGGACATATGTTCAAGAGTTGGACTATGAGCAGCTGCCTTTTAAATGCAGACACTGCCATGGACACGGTCATTTTGCAAAGCACTGCAAGAAGAAGGCGGAGGAACAAGTTGACAAACAAAACGGGGATCAATGGATCTTAGTGCAGAAAAATGCAAATTCAAAAAGAGGTACAGGAAAAGGCAATAAGAATGGAGAAACTAGCAGATCCAAAATAAACCAAGAAGAGGAAGCAAATCCAAATGGCACAGAATGTGTTCAGCAGACCCATCAAGTTAACTCAACACAGGAGAATGAGGAGCAAGAAGAAACTCCTCCTTCAAACAAAGAGGGAGTGGAAGCAACTCAGAGCGAAACAAATCAAGGCAGCCCTACCAACCTATCATATGCGGATATAGCAAGGAAAAAACCAATGGAGAGCTCGGATACTTCGGAGGACGAAACCTTCGAGCGTCCATCAAAAAAAGCAGGAAGGAAATCCCGAAAGGAAAAGAGGGAGGAGGAGGCAGAAAGACTCAAAACACAAGGAAGTCAGCCCACAATAGAAATGTCTATCGGGCGAAACACCAGACCAAGGCCCTCCAAGGGAGGCCACATCCAACAAAACAATAAATAATGAAGCTAGTCTCTTGGAACTGTAGAGGACTGGGGAATCCCTCCAAAATCGAGGTTGTTAAAGACCTTTTGAAAGCTGAACCCTCAGACATTCTCATGCTCCAACAGACAAAAATAGAAGGGCAGGCCCTTCTAGAGACCAGTAGATCAAAGTGGAATAAAAAAGCAAGCAAAGCAGTCAGTGCAAGGGGAACATCCGGGGGATTGGCAACTCTTTAGAATGAAGATCATCTCCAGCTGAACAACTCCCATGAAACCCAGCATTGGATCTTCACGGAATTGAAACACAAAGCAAGTAAGTTAACTATCTCTCTCTTCAATCTTTATGTGCCAGTTTCTTATACTGAAAAAAGAGATTGCTGGAACAGTCTCACTACCTTTTTAGAACTATCTTCCCCCATCAATATCATTATAGCAGGTGATCTAAATATCGTAATGAAAGCAAAAGAGAAGAGGGGGGGAATTAGTAGCAGAGACCCCATGCTGCCAATGGTGGAGGAGCTCTCTCCGAGCTGGGATCTGTTGGATTTTAATCCAGTTCGTGGCATATATACCTGGTCCAATAATCGGACTGGATCGGATCACATCTCTGCACGACTTGATCGCTTTCTGGTGCAAAGCTCCATTATGATGAATAAAAAAATCATCATCACAAAAAATTTACCTAAACTTACCTCTGACCACAAGCCAATACAGCTCCTCCTGGAAGAAGAAGAAGATCTTGGTCCCATCCCTTTTCGATTCAGCCCACTTTGGATTGAGAGAGATGGTTTCTTAGACACGGTGAAAGAAGCTTGGTCCAAACCCATCATCGGATCCACAAGTTATGTTTGGGAGCAGAAGTTGAAAGCTACAAACATGCCTTGAAAGACTGGATTAAGAAACCAACTTATGCTCCTCCTGAACAAAGAAAAGAGGCAGTTCAATCATTGCAATCCCTGCAAACTGACATGGAAAGTAAAGATATTACAACAGAATTGCTGGAAACAGAAATACAAGTTCAACGAACAGCATATCAAGCTTTTCGAAAGGAAGAAGAATATTGGAGAATCAAGTCTAGAAGTCTGTGGTTAAAGGCGGGGGATCGGAATACATCTTTCTTCCACAGGCAATACAGAGCAAGACTGTCAAGGAATTATATAGCAGAAATCAAAACAGCAGAAGGACAAGTCTGCAAAGGGTTCAATCAAGTCAAAGCAGCTGCTGAAGCTTACTTCAAGAACCTTTACATTGCAGATGCACAGAGTAATGATGAGGAAACTGCTGATTTCCTTTCAAATATTCCCACCCTCATCAGTCCTGAAGAAAATGCAAACCTCTGCAGACCCATAACGGAGGAGGAAATCATAAATGTAATATGGGCCATGGAGGCGGACAAGGCACCTGGGCCTGATGGATTCACAATCCATTTCTTTAAAGCATGCTGGCATATAATAAAGGCAGACCTGCAGAAAATGATAAGTGGATTTATGGCAAAAGCAAAGATAGGTGGAGGAACCAACTCCACTTACTTGGCTCTAATCCCCAAAGATACTAACCCTGAAACTTTTTCTAGATTCAGGCCTATTTCGTTGTGTAATGCATCTTATAAAATTCTGGCTAAGCTGTTAGCAAATAGAATTAAGCCACTGTTAAAAAGGGTGATCTCCAGCTCCCAAAGTGGTTTTGTGGAAGGGAGGCATATCCTGGATAATGTAATCCAGGTCCAGGAGACAATCCACTCCAGCAGACAGCGGAAAGAGAAAGGAATGGTGATAAAATTAGACATGGCAAATGCGTTTGATAGAGTTAATTGTACTTTTCTCAGTAAAGTTCTTCTTACCTTTGGCTTCTCGCCCTCTTTTGTTCAACTCATCAAAGCCTGCATTGACAATCCATGGATCGCCCCACTAGTCAACGGTCGTCCAACAACCTTTTTCCAAGCCAAGAGAGGCATTAGGCAGGGATGCCCTCTCTCTCCCTATCTGTACATTCTAATGGCTGACTCCTTAAGCCGAAAGCTCAATGCAGAGAAAGTTGCTGGTAACATTTCGGGCCTCAAAACATCAACTGAAGCTGAACCCTCGAATCATGCACTTTTTGCAAATGATTCTCTCCTCTTAGGAGGAGCCTCCACTAGAATCGCCCGAGCATTTGACACCGTCCTCAGAAAATACTGCAGAGTCTCTGGAGCTACAGTGAATGAAAGTAAGAGTGAAGTGTTTAGTTGGAATATTGATCAGCAAGAACTTGATGGCATAACTACACTTCTTGGGTTCAAAGGACAAGCACACTGGGATAGATTCAATTACCTTGGCCTGCCCATTATCTCAGGAATCAACAAAAGAGCACTATGGAGCGAAATAATATCAAAAATCAAAACCAAGATTGCAGCATGGGGGGGATACTAGTTGACCAAGGGAGGCAAAGTAATATTGATCAAATCGGTGCTGTCAGCGTTTCCAATCTTCCAGGCTGCTTTTCTTTTGGCTCCCAGAAACGTTATGGAGCAGATCTCCAAACTCCTCAGAGACTTTTTGTGGCAAGGAGGGAAAGGCAACGAAAACAAAATGCATCTGGTGAATTGGGATGTTGTCAAAAGACCAATGGAGGAAGGGGGACTGCAAATAAGAGATCCCCTGCTCGTTAACTTAGCCTTGGGAGGAAAAATCTTGTGGAAACTGCTCCACGACCCCACTCACCCAGTCAGCATCACTCTGAGGTCAAAGTATGGCATAAAGAAAGATCTCAGCAACGTGTTAAGCAGGTCCACAGACAATAGCACGCAAGTCTGGAGTTTATGTTGCAAAAGCAGTAAACACTTCCTAAAACAAATATACAGAATCCCAGGCAACGGCAAACGCATTCACTTGTGGAAGGACAGCATCATGGGAAACGCCCCACTGGAAGAACACATGGATATAACTGAACTTAGAACATGGTTGGAGCGTGCTGGAGTCAAACGTCTTTATGAGCTATCGAAATGGAACCAGCGTGGGGAATGGGAGGGCTGGGATCTCCATGGAGTTCCGGACAGATTGACTTACCAACAAACACAGCTGGAAGAACATTTGGTGGACGCTGCTCCTGTTCATAGAGCCGCAAAAGACAGCTGGGGTTGGGGCCTAACTGCCGTTTACACCACAGCTGCTGGATATAAAGCTCTGCAGGTTTCAAGAAATAGTAACCACACAGCAGATTTCTGGAAAAATGTATGGGACTCTTTTGCCACACCTAAATTGAATTTCTTTTTTTGGACTTTGATTCATAAAAAAATTCTTACGGGAGATAATCTGGAGAAAAGAAATATTGTAGGGCCTCATAGGTGCGTGATGTGCAATAGCAATTCTGAAACAGTCCAGCATCTGTTTATAGGTTGCAGCATTGCAAAAGAAGTCTGGGGACTCATCTTAATGGACTTGCAGATTCCTGTCCCATCCTTTAACACTGCAGCTGATCTCTTTGCCTCTTGGAGGCAACTCTATCCCCATCATATCCCCCAAAAATCATTTTGGAGCAGAATCTGGACAGCGATACCCAAATATGTATGTTGGCAGCTTTGGTTGGCACGTAACCAACTGATCTTCAAAGAGGTGCGGCACACTCCGCTGCAAATCGCTGCTAAAGCCAAGGCCTTTCTGATGGAAGCGGCCCAACAACAGTATATAAAAGAAGACCCTTCACTTCTGTTAGAAGAAAAGATGTGGTTAGGGGCTCTAGTGCCTTATCCGAGCAGAAACTCCCCTACACCACAAAGTGGTAACCCGGGATGGCGCTTAAGAGCTGAAGAGGATTTCTTTCAAAGCTGGTGGAGATCTCAAAAAATATCCTCAATCTTCTTTGACGGGGCGTCTAAAGGGAATCCAGGGGCAGCTGGTGCTAGGGGAGTCATCTACTCAACGGACGGTTTTTCTAAAGATATCTTCTATTGGGGAATAGGTCAGAAGTCCAAAAATCAAGCTGAACTTCTCGGGCTTCTCAAAGCCTGCCAAATTGCTAGAGACAAAGGTGTTAAAAATTTGCAAGTCTTCGGAGATTCAGAGCTAATAATAAAAAAATTAAACAAGGGTGCTCGATTCAATAATCCTAGCCTCAACAAAACTTTGGATAGACTAAAAAGAGTTCTCCAATACTTTGACAGCTGCAAATTTTATCATATACTCAGAAATTTAAACAGTGAAGCGGATCAAATGGCAAACAAAGGGCGTTAAACATATGAAAGAGCTTATTTTTGTTAACAACGAAAGTTTGACTAAAGTATACTAGATCTTGTAATAGAGGAACGACGAGTTTAGAAATCTGAAATTACATTTGGAATAATTGGAAAGTCCCAGCTGTTTTGAGATAAATAAAAACCTATAAACGTTGGAGTTAGAATTAGATTGTTTATAAAAAAATGAAACATATTGATGCCAAGTATCTACATCGGGGAAGACTGGTGAATAGTGGTAGGTATTTTGAAACATTGCAGAATAAAATGAAACGGGATTTAGAACATTTAATAAACCACATTGGTAAAAAGAATTTTAATTGTGCGAGGAAATGTTTGGGTATGAAGAAAACCAGCAGTTGAATTTAAGGAGGCCCAGATTTTTTAAATTCAACTACTGCTTTATCTCGAAGAATAAATCTGATGGGAGGCCCTGATTGAGTGCACTTCCTTTAACTTTTGTTTAACATCTATTTTGAAAGCGGCAAGGTTATATTTTTGTTGATAATGGCGTAGCCATTTTCATGAATGCATTGAAAGTTTGTGGTTACGAACACGCCAATCCCATATCTTAATATCTACACCAACCTACATAAATCTTGAGTGTCGTTGTTTTAAGATTTTTTAGTAAGCCCATGTGAATGATGGGGAGCATAAATCACGTTACCATCGAGAGAGTAATCCGTGGCTGCTCGTGCAGCAGACCTGCTCACCGATTTTGCGTTGCAAGGAATTGGACCCATTGGCAAGTCAACGGGATGTGTGGAACAATCACGGTTCATCGCCACAGTTTCCAAGTTGACGTCCACGGAGCCCATTGTTATGCGATAAATTTATGCAATCGACTCGAGTTTTTAGTTTAGTACGAGAATCCCCGTGTTAAATCACGAGTGATCGCGAGGTTTGGGTACGATGACCTCGAGAAGTTTAGTACCTTGTGACTCTAAAGTTTACATTGAGTTTAATCTCCGGTTTGGAATCGACAATAGTTTGTTAAACATTGGTTTAAAAGTTTTATAAAGGCATGATATATGGTTTCAAAACAACAATATAACATATCATATATGTTTTAGGCACCATAGCGGAAAGTCTTTTGAATTTAGTCTAACATATATATACGGTTAATAAAATATATATATTATAAACTTTCAAGTTTATAATATATATATAAATTCAATAGTTTGGTTTTAATGTTGTGTCATATAAATGAAAAAAGAGCTTTGACAAAGTCAATGAATTACAATGCATTTTTCTTTTAAAGAGAGACAAAATGTAAAAGCAGTGTGAGACTACGTATAAAATGCTATTGTGAGAGCATTTTTATTTTTTAAAATGTAATGATTGTGTGAAATTTTTGTAAGAAAGCGACGATTGCACTATGTTTATGGAAAAGGGTGAGAGGGCAGATTTAAACATTGTGTAATGCGGCAATTGAAGTTTTTTGTAAATTATCGAACAACAATTACGTGGTATCTTTGTAATAGATTTTTAAGTTTAATGAAATAGTTTCTTGTATGCCATCTGTCCAACAAGTGTCTCTGTGTTAAGAGGAGAAATTATTTTTTATTCCTATGTGTGTTTTAGGTACTGAAATTCCAACATTAGAAAGTGTCGGCTTGGGAGCGTGTTCTCCCCGCTTCTCCTTCTCCGATTGTTTAACGCTCATGTTAGGGTTGCCAACCCGGGTGACAAAGTGATGGCCGGATGATTAATTGAGATGTAGTGGATAAATTAATTGCTTGTTGGGCCACATGGACTTGCATAAATTTTGGTGTGCGGTAACCACTGGTAAGTCTACATTTATAGTTTACTCTTGCAAGTGCTAGCTTATAAATAATAGTGAAAATTAATTCTTGGTAAATATATTTATTTGCAACCTATTTCTATCATTTTTTATCTGAAGAGACTTGCAAATTATCATGAGAGTAACTAATTATAAATACATGTTATTTACTTTCTTTGAAACTTAAAATAAAAAATCATTAAACAAATATCTAAAAATAATGTATGAATATTACCAATCATATCCATAAAATATATGTGACATGATTTATCACCTACATTATCTTGTGCAAAGGCTATAATAAAACCTTCAAGTTATAATCAAACCTTAAAGTCATGAGAAAGAATACTCCGCTCATCTTACATTTAAGTACACAGAGTAAATGTTTCGAGAAATCGAACTAAGACTTGAGACCTGAAGTTGAACAGAAAGAGGCATTCGAGAATCGAACAAACCTCTCTTTCGGCGAATGTATACCACTAGACCAAATGCCTATAAGCATTTCAGGTGGTGATTAAACAGAAATCACCTGATCACCTCAACTATTTCGTATTTCAAATTGATAACCCCTTCCACAGTCGATTCCTTGCTCTGCACAGCTTCACTCGACTATGATAAACAGCAAAGTTGTATTTCAAGTTGATAATCTGCTTGCCAGTCTCACTCCATCACTCTCCTACATTTCATGGGACTGAATAATAATAGTAAATCCCGTGTATTCCATTTTTTCCGATGAGATGGACTTCAATTGTTAAACCTAACATGACTGTACTATGCATCAATTTTAACCGCGTGATTAAAATGCAGCTGGAATTTCATTTTTGGTTTACTTGGAAGTTAGTAGAGCATTTGCTTATATTTTCTAATGGCAAAATCTTAAGCCGTCCAAGTATTCCTCTCGCTAGATTTTAAATTTTATAAACGCTTCATATTATAATTAAATTCATTTTTACGTTTTAGCCGTGAAATATTAGAAAATATTGTACCTTTTTAATTTATAATATTGATATCAATATAAATTAAATATAATATTAATAATAAATTTAATCTCATTTATATAATAATAATATTTTTACAAATTTTTTAATGTAAAAGTATAACAGTATAATAATTGAATCACAGAATTTAAATATATTTATTTTAACTTAAAATAATTGAATTACAAGAATATAAATAAATTTATTTTAGGTTAAATCTTTTACACATTGATATTTTGTGTTTTATTTTTTTAAATTTTCAAGTGGAAATTAATTTAACGTTAGTATTATAGTATTATTCTGAGATATAGGTAATTGGCTCTGCTTAGACCATTATATAGAGTTCTAGCTTATACTCCTACACCATAAAGAGTTGTATCTTGTACATTTTTGTTATATATTTTATAGTGTGCATTAATTTTCTATGAAAAGAGGTCAAATATAATTGGAGTTATTAATTTATGTTGTTACTATTTATAGAGATATAGGTAATTGGCTTTAGACCTATAAGGTTCTAGCGCTTGTACTTTCATAATACGAAAGAGAAGAGTTATAGACTTGTACACCTTTGTTGTATATATCTCATAAGACATTAATTTATAAGTGCATATCGGTTTTCATATAGAAAAGTCAAAGTCATAATGGATCGTTAGTGTTAGAGCACCCAAAGTCATTATGGAATTATCTAGTGTTAAAGATTGATAATGTCATAAAACTACTATAAAAATCGAATCGAATTAACAATCTTTAACACTAGATAATTCCATAATTACTGAGGGATGAAACAATCGGGATACAAGTTTGGCGGGAGATGACACAATCAAAGATAGGTAGGTTCTTCTATACACACTCCATCAAGAGGGGTATTGAATGTATGTTCTATTATTCTAGTTTTGGATCGGAGAGACAACATCAGTACATCACTTTGTCACCATACGTTTATGTATAGGAGTGAAAAACCATTCAATGAAAAAAGTAACATAATTAGTCTGGTATTTACGGAATCCCATAAAGCACAATGTTGAGATTTAATTACAGCTATGTTATGATGTAAGCCATATTAGCCACTGTTATATGTGAGGTGTCTGTTAAGAAGGGTACAGGTGGTTCTTGATATAAGCTAAAAGCGGTTTCAGGGAACATCCTTTCTTATGTTGTGTATTAAAGGAGGTCAAGTTGTATGATTGAATTTTTGGATACATTCAATATCAAAGATTGTCTTCTAGAAACTAATGGATAGAGCAAAGCTAAGTACTCAGATAAATAGAGGTATATCCACTTAGAAATATTCATTTACTTGAAAATTTTTATTGTGGAAGTACGACAATGCTGAGTATGTCAATATTGTCATTTACAAGAAGTCATGTCAATGATAGTCGTAAGTAGTTATATTTTTAAATGGGTTAAATGGTGAGTCAAAGTAGATGGTGAAGAAGAAACCAGTTTTTATGAGATTCTGAGAGTGGTTTAAGTACTAATCAGAGCCAGTCGAGAAAAAGAAATCAAAATTATTATTGTAATTTGTGATTTTAATATTTGTAATGCAAGCATTAAAGGAGAGACTTAAAATTAATGATTATATGTATTACTAGTTGTGAATGTGAGTTTCTAGGTTACTATCTTTGAGCATAGTCAAATCCACTTTCCTAGGATCAAGATTGTTGGAACTATCGTATTCTATAAGCTATATGCAACCTCTACTTATCTATGAAATATAGTGTAATTTCTATTTGGCATGTGAACAATACACACTCTCTCATTTTTCTAGGTAGTTTGTGAGAATGTAGAAGTTTAAGAGCATGGAATATTTGGGTAAGCACACAATACTAAATATAGCTTAATACATATTTTCTACTTAAAAGATGCTTTATCTTTCATAATTAGTTTAGAAGACAAAGGTTCATCTACACACATTGGAATATGTTTTATCATTTAACTTCATAAAAGAAAAGATCTCATGTCATATATATTGGAGTATATAAGAGACAAAAAGTAGGTGTAAGTTATGAAATCATTCTAGGGAATAGTTTAATTTAATTTGATGGTGATTTTGGGAATATTTTTGAAAATTTGAGAAGTAGTCTTGATATTACTTTTATGATTTTATTATTCACATTACCCTAATTGTACAAATATAGATACTTGATAAAATATATTTAGTTGCCCCCAACTCGTTGTATAATATTGGAATATAAAAAATATAAAAAAGAGAGTAAAGTACTTGACACATTTTAACTTTAAAAATGTGTTGAGTACATATAAATCTATTAGTTTATAAAAATTCTCAATTAAATACTAAATTACTATGAGCAATTTTTAGTTGGACATATCTAAAATCCAACTATATAACAAGCTACACAATTCATGTAACAATTACATTTCACGATGAATAATATCATTCAATGTACAAGATAAGTAGGGGTTAAATATTCAAAGACAAATATGGTAGTAAGCATTGAGAATCAAGTTGGAGCACTTACAATTTCATACTATATCTCCAAAGAATAGATTGAATGTAATTAGTCAAATAGTTTGGTTTTTGCATTACAACTTTAATTTTGTCGGGTAATGTGAGGAATTAAAGCATGGATAAAAATTTAAGACTTAGAACAACAATCATGATCTAGTGATATAAAAAATAAAGAAAGTTCTTAGAATGGGACGATACTATGTTTTTACATAGATCTTGTACGTTCTAAATACGACACATTTGATTTATACCACAGAAACCAACATGGTATGCTCTGAAGCTTGAGTTCTATTTGATTTCCTAAACAAAGAGAAATTTTGGCAAAAAAATGTGTAGGATACCCAGGTCCAGCGATGCTGTCACAATGATTGAGAACTTTCTTGATTGTGCAAATGAGTAGGCTTGAGGACTAATGGTGGTGCAACACGTGGCATTCTCTATTAGTCTTGACTACGGTAGATTTTGATTAGTATGATGTTTGTGATGTAGTTCTGACAACTGGTGGGTGTTGCCCACATGAAATTTGCTCGTGGTGGCACCTTAAATTGTATAATGGGAAAGTCGATTAACTCCATGCAGTTTTGAACCATAGACTTCATATGTAGAAAGCAGAGCCATTACTTGTTGTGGCCGCCATGTTCTTGTTTATATATGCGGAAAATACTTTGTTGTGTAGAGGTGGCGCATATGGAAAGGGAGTTAAAGCCAGTTTAACCACGGACACCCTTGGTGCACGAGACCACAGAGAGTGAGGGCGGGGAGCTAGGCCCTGGCACATGACATTCAACCACTAACCTCCGCGAACATCGCCCATGTGAACGGACTGGCACTCAGAAAGGCGACCTAACTGCGAGTTGTTCACTTCACGTGTAAACCTTATCTACTGCCCTACGAAACCGTTGGGATTAACCCACCATGTGAATGCCCGGTCCACAAACTCTGACCGTCGAGCGAACCCACCATGAGAGGGTCGTCCTAGGGTTCTATGGGACCCCACACGACCCGGTGTGCAGCGCATATTTCAAGGGGCTTATTGGCTCAAACTAAAAGAGCCCCTAAAGATATTCACCCACTTGCAGAAGCGGGAATCATGATAGGTTTGGGACGAAAGTTCCGCGCTCAGGCGCGCGCTGCGCGCTAGGGTTTGGGCCAAATGCGTGGGGAGTTTGAATTACCATTGAGGGAAAAAGAGAGAAAAGAGACATACATTTTTGGTCTTTTTGGGAGACGAGGAAAAAAAGAGGCTAGACGGCATTTTTTACTTAGCTGCGAAGTTGTTGGAGAGCGAGGTTTTGAAGCCATTTGAGAACGGTAACTCATTGTAATACCATTTTATGGGCATAATGAACAAGGGTCAAGCATTGGAAGTTGAGACCCGGAGATGTAGCCCGGGAAGGGTGACCTCCTTCATCACTTGTTGTTTTGTGGTTATTTTCTGAGCTTTATTTATGTCGTTGCTATTTTGTATCCAATTAGTAGAGTTTAAATTCATGATTAAATACGTTAAAGAATGTAACTTAAGTACCTAACAAAGCTTCGTTCAATTTACTTACAATTTATACAATCCTCGATAGCATACACATTCGGATATGATTTTGATACTCCAGGGTATACAGCTGTGTTTCTTTCTCATTCGTCGAGAATTTAATTTTTTACAAAAGCATTTTTATACTTACAAGAGTTGAATCTCAAGATAGGAGAAGGAAAAAGCTTGTGAGTGCAATTTCTCAATTTGGTACAAGGACAATGAGAAGCACATTTACCACAATCTCCACCACAAGTTTCACCACAAATTGTACCTAGAAAGCTTCCATGAAATCATGTCTCATGAAGGAGAGAACTGATAATATGTTAGAGGGACGAATACTTTAGAAAGCATTCTTTGACATGATAGAAATGTTAGAAGGTCTCTATGAAGAGCAGAATTCAAGATTGCGGTAAGATTTCCAAGCCTTGAGGAGGAGTGGGTTCTCCTGGAGGAGAAAAGGAAGAGATGCATGGCGATGCCTTTAAAGGAAATGGTGACAAACCACCATCTTCTCCCACCATAATATTCACCTCCATCCTCTCCTCCACCCTCATCCTCTTCCACAACAACGCTTTACTCAAACACCTCCACATACACAAAGGGTCATGGTAAAACTCCACTTATTGAAAATTGATATAAAATTCAAATTTGCTATGTATAAACAAATGAGGATTAATGCTTTGAAAAGAAACTTGATAATTGGGTTCAGTCACGTGAAGTATATTACGGTATTAAAAACATCAAAAGATGATGAAACAAAACGATTAAATTGGTTTCATTAAGGGTGGAAAGTCTTTGCTTTGATTTGGTGGGAAGCAAAACACGAGAGGATATGAAAAATGCATGGTAAGGTCTCAACCTACTTGGATAGATTTTATTGTTGCACCTAGAAGATAATTTTATCCATTAGCTTTATATCATAGGCTATATGGATTGGTGAGTATTTTAGACAACTAAAAGGCAAAAAGTGTGCAAGTTACACCCAAGAGTTTAGAATGATCTCTCAATTTTGAAAGTAGTATGTTGTCATCACAGGACACTTTGTTGAAGTATATTGGGGGTTTACATAGTTATTAAGGCATACTATCCTTATGTTTAATCCTACAAGTTTAGATGAGAGTTTATGTTCAAGAAACACATCTTGAAGCAAGAGGGAAAAACATTTCACAGAGAGGGTAGAAAAAAGCCACTTCAAAGTGGGAGACAAAGGAAAGAGCTTAAATTCAAAGGGAAAGTAAAGAAGAATGTATTAAAGATCGAGAAAGGAACGAGAAAAAATTAGCAATCAAACATTGTTCCAAGGAGGGACATGATGAAGCTCATTGTTTGGAAGCTTCATGCTGAAAGATGAAATAAAAAAAGTTTTAACAATAAAAGAAGCAAAAAGGCAGATTGCAACTACACACATGATTTAGGATCTTATTCGAGGAGATGAAACACGAGATCACATAATAGGAATGAAAAGGTAAGGACATAGCAAGCACTATATATTCAATTTTTCCTAATGATACCCAAGATGAGAAAACAAGAATTGAACTTTTCATTTTGAGCTTACTTCAAAGCATACACAAAATTGATACACTCTTTGATAGTGGTTCACAAGAAAATTTGGATTTCAAAGACTTTGTCAAGAAGTTAAATTTAGATACCATTCCTCATCCAAGACCTTATCACTAGAAAATTTGGCGGAATTTTCGATAGCGGTCGAATTCGTCGCTATTTCAACACATAGTCGTCGCGAGAGCGGCGACGGTTCAGAGACGGGAAAAATGCGTGGTTTTGCCACTCGTCGCAATTCGATGCACTTAAAGAGTGTCGCATCATCTGACGCTTTTTTCAGTTGCTTCATAGTCATCGCTCTTCCAACTTTTCCCAAACCATCGCGCGCTTCCGACGTTTGTAAGCTGTCCACACTAGGCGAAATGTGGTCCAGACGTTTTGAACGTCGAAACTCTTAGACGTTGTAAAGCTGTTGCAATTCGATGAAATGTGCAGTTCGAGTGTTTTTGGAAGTACTGAAACTCTTTGACGTTTGTAAGCATGTCAATAAGTCACTGACGAAATGTGGTTTGACATTTTGAAGCGATCGCTCTTCAGACGTTTGTAAGCTGTTGCGATTCAATAATATGGTCACGACATTTATTGCTCGCTTTCGTCATTGACGTATTTTATACTCGTGTTGTTTCTTGAAGTGTTTTCGTAGTCGCAGTCCGACGCTTACAAGGCGTGATATATACATTTGACGGTTCAATTTAAAAAAAATGAAACTTTCACAACAGACCAATAAATCTCAATATTTGTTACTGAATTGTGAGGCATCACTGATCAAGTGAAAATATTAATATAATAGCTACTACGCGGTATCTATGACTATAAACAATCATTTTTTTCACAGAGAAAAAAACAGTTGTTTTTGAATATATTATATGAAGCTAAAAACTGAGTCCATGAAGTCATGACATTTTCACATCTAAAGATTGGAACCCAAATATCCATCCCGAGAAAAGTGGAAGTCCCACGAGACAATGATAGAAAAACACCCCATGTCACATGACGGGGACATAATATAAAAACCCAGGTAACGGTCCCACATGGAGATTATCGACAATCGCGAAAGCATCCAAATATGCTGAGGCATCTATAGAAAGTGAAAAAGTGAGTATGTAGAATAGTAAAGCAACAAAGTAGAGTAACGATGTCCATTGTTCCAAATACAAATTAAAAGTACCCTAAATCCTTGAGACGAGGAAAACGCTAATCATGTGAGGAGTTTGATATGTCCAAAATATAAAAATATCATCGAGACCATATCAACAAACCAGACAACATAGACCAACATCGCTAGTTTTGAAGGCGGGAAGTGATAAAAACATTAATCATTTTTTTTTCACGAAGAAAAAACGTTGTTTTGAATATATTATATGAGTGAAAGCAGTCCATGAAGTCATTATCACATTTGATACGATTGGAACCCAAATATCCATCGAAGAAAAGAGTGGAAAGTCCCACCTAGACAATGATAGAAAAATACCCCATGTCACATACGAGGACTTGATATAAAACCCGATGCAGGTCCACATGGAGATTATCGACGATCGAGAAAAGCATCCAAATATGCAGGGACATACTACATAAGAAAGTGAAATAAACGATGTGTAGAATAGTAAAGCAATAGATAAGAATCTCGGCGTCCATTGTTCCAAATACGAAATTAAAGTACCCAAAATCTTGAACAGAGAAAACACGCTAATCATGTGAGGAGTGTGATATGTCCCAAAATATAAAAAAGACCATCGGAGACCATATCAATAAACCAACATCACGCTAGTTTTGAAGGCGCAGTGATAAACATTAATCATTTTTTCACAGAGAAAAAGCGTTGTTTTGAATATATTATATGAAGTAAAACGAGTCCATGAAGTCATTACATTTTCATATCTGAAAGATTGGAACCCTAAATATCTCCAGTAGTGAAGTCCACCCCGACACAATGATAGAAAAATACCCCATGTCACATACTGGGGACATGATATAAAACCCTGATAACGGTCCACATGGAAGATTATCGAGCAATACAAGAAAGCATCAAAATATGCACAGGCATCTATAAAGAAAGTGAAATAGCAATATGTAGAATAGTAAAGCAACGAGATGGAAATCTACTAACGTCCATTGTTCCAAATACAAATTAGAAGTACCCAAAATCCTTGAATGAGCAGCGCTAATCATGTGAGGAGTGTGATATGTCCCAAAATATAAAAAGACCATCGAGACCATACCAATAAAAGACGAAGCAACATAGACCAACATCGCTAGTTTTGAAAGGTAAGAGTGATAACCTATCAACACATAAAATACAGTATCATAAAGCGGATACTGAAATGTGCTGAGAGACATGTCTCTTTTTCTGTTGATATGCGCGCCTCACACAAAAAGCATCCATGATAGAGAAAAAAATATGTACTAAACCCGAGGGTCAATTTAGTATGTTCACGGCTCGCTTGTTCCCGGAAATACAAACCATGCTGCTTGAGAAACCGGGCTCGCTTGTAAGATCGAGGCTACGCCTGATTCCAAAATTGGTAACCATACTTGTTGCATCCGGGATGTAAGGTTCGAGCCTTTGTTTCATTGGTAATGCTTATGCAGCATGACATCCAACTGTTCATAGCAAAAAGGTTCTATCAGATATACTGAGGAGAAAAGGAGTATATCGTAGACCATATAAACGTGGCTCTACGTATTTCAAAAAACGAGTTTAAAATAGAAACAGGAGCAAACATTTTTTTTCCAATTTATTTATATGATACATAATTAGAAGACGTGAAATATTAATATAATAAACCACCACATAAGCCTTATACGACTATAAACAATCATATAAACATAGACTCTGATATTTTAAACAGAGTTTAAATAGAAGAGCAAACGAGGCAACATTTTTTTCTAAGTAAATTTTAAATCTAATAACTGATAGAGTCAAAATACTACACCCAGAGTCAAAACATTGCCCTAGACTCATGGCAAATATGATCAGTCAAAAAAATCAAAAAAGATTAAGAAGATCGCCTCATACGAGAGAGACGAGTCTTGAATGTTTAAGAGAATCCATATTACGAGAGGTCCGACACAATAATATAATCTAAAACATGCCCAATTAAGTGGATGCTGCCGAGAAAGCAAGAAAAGCCAAATTAACCAAAACTACTCCTCCCGGGTGGTTCCTCCGCGATTCGGCACCATCATTCAGGAAGGTCCGGGATCGTAGGGTGCTACCTCCACATTCCTTTATCCATGCACTGCTCCCTCTGAAGCCCGAATGTTGGGTATTTTCCAGAACTCGGACCGCGAGACGGTGTAGTCTTCCTTCGTTTCGGCCTCTATGAAAAACCAGGTATTAGATGAGATTTGAGATTCGGCAATTGGAAGAGAGGAATTAAGGAAGAATGCGCAGTGCGCGTGAGTGCGCGTACGACTGGGGAAAGGTGAACTAGCGGTGGGAAAAGCTGAGAGCGAGGGGAATCCATACGGTGGCTGAGATCCTACACAACCCGACCCCACCCACTCTAGTATTTGGATAGCGACATGCGTAATAATCACACTCAGTTGTGCCGGAAGGCAAGACTTGGTTGAGGAGCGCCGGAGGGAGACGCGTAGGGTTCGAGACTCTGCGTGCTCCCACTGTGGCAACACATCCTTTAGCGAGTGAGGCATGTGCATATCGGTGCATGAGCACAAGACGGAGAGCGGGCTTGAATTCCAAAGCAGAGAAGACGGAGCACTGGACCAAACCGAAGAAATGCGAGATATCACGGCAGAGGTCTAAGCACGATTCGACTAGCCACTTCTCCTTCGTCATTCGGTAGAAGCGGGCATAACTTCAACAACCGGCTTGACTCGAAAAACCATAGCAAACGCCATTTATTGATCGGCAAGAGCGCTACGATCGCAGTATCGAAGGACACCCGTCCATGATTAATCTCTAATCATTAATGAGCAGAAGCGCTGAATCATATTGGAGCATGCGGAATCGCTGAAGGTGGAATGATCCGAGTCTTGAAAGGCAGTGTTAAAACTTAATGCAATTTAATGTGAAAACACTTGGAACTTAAATATCGGCTAATTGAACAACGTTAAAAACTTAATGCGATTGATATGAAATACGCCACATCCATTTCCCATCGCCTTAAGCGCTATCGAAATGCACCCAGTAGCAGTGACAGCAGCAAATTTTTTATTGAGGACACGTGGCATAAATTGATTGGAGCGGATCTTTGTTTAGGGCACGCTGCACGATGGAAATCCGGGACCCAAGAATAATATTGGAGGCTGAAATTTGATAAGAATACAGCGTCACAACTCTCTCCCTTCATACGCCGTCAACTTTGGACCCAAAAAAGATTAGAAAGCGGAAATTCATTTGGTTTCGCGTCCACCACAGAATTGCGTAGCGTTATCGAGGAGTTTATATCAGAGCAATTTGGTTTTAGATCAGGGTTTACGTCGCCGTTTTGAAGTCACAGCAGCTACGACTTAAGAACAATTTTGTTTGATCCCATCTTATAAGGAGAATTTGTGTTGGTTTTCTTTGATAATACACATATTTATAATAAATCATGGGGAATACCACACTAAACATGTGAATAAGTTATATAAATTATGTAGAACAATCATTTTTATGTAAAAATATCCAAATGTGCTTTTGGGAAATAAGAATTGAGTATTTGGTTCATATTGTTTTAAAGGAAGGAGTGAAGTTGGACCCTCCAAAAGATGATAGCTCATTACATATGACCTATTCCTAAGAAAATCAAGGTTCTTAGAAGATTTTTTAGACTTACATGATATTATTGATCATTTGATGTAAAGAAATTATGCATGCATTTCAAGTCCCACTCACATATCTCTTGAAGAAAATATATTTATATGGAATGATGAGAGCTGCTTTGGAATTCCTCTCTTTTAATGGATGCCATGTCTTCTACACCAACATCGGTTGCACCTAATTTTGGTAAAACATTCATAGTAGGAGTGTGAGGCACTAGGACAAGGAATTTACATAACATTAACACAATAAGGGATATCATTGGCTTTTAAAAGCAAGAATTAAAATAAAATATTTGATTAGTGAAATCTATGTATGAAAAATAAATGGGAAGAAATATTACATGCAATAAAAAATGGGGATAGTATATCATTGGGAGGTACTTTAAAGTCAAGATATACCATGATAACATAAAGAGTATTTTTTGAAGCTATGGATTTCATTGGAAGATTAACAAAAAAATGAGGAGAAAAAATTCAAAGTTTTTAATTTTAAGATAATCTTTGCCAAAAGACTAAGGAAAAATTTAGTACATGATGCTCTTTCTAAAATGGAAAGAAAGGCCTCAAATTTATATCCAATTACATTTTCTATTCCTAGGTGGCTAGAAGAAGCTTGCCATAATGGAAAAAGTGAGCAATATTACTAAACAAAAAACTAAAATTTATAAAGGATGGGATGAGTGCGGATTTTTCTTATAGAAGCGTTTTTATTATTATTTGAAGCGTTGTTTATAGATATGAATACAAACAAATGAAATTATGAGCATGGTGGACAATTAATCAAGCCTCATGATGCCAAAGCATGATGATGTAAGTTTCGAATTTAACATTTTTACTATTAAAAGACAAATAGTCAAAATCATGACAACTTAGTATGCCATAATTAATAATCATTCTCTGTTCACTTGTGTTAATAGGTTTATGTCATACGATGATCTCTCTTCTGCGGCATTTACTCGTAGTACAGAATCATACTATTCTGGGAATAAGGAGTTATTTCTCCAAAAATAACCCTACTTCATGAAAAGCGATTGACAATGCATCAAGGGATATCTTTCTATGCTTCATAAGTGCATATGTTCTACTTCTAAATCATGTCTCTGGAAGTGGTTGTTTCTGCTGGAAATTATTCACAGTTGGTTTCATACCAAAGTCTTTTTCTCATGTTTCAGCATCCAATACATGAAAAAGATAATGGTTTAAAACAACATAAATATTTGAAATTTTGCAAGTTGTCGCTGGCACACTTTTTGAATATGAAGATTTTGAAGTCAAGTGCATGATGATGTATGGAATCAAGTGTCATTTTGAATACCAAATGTTTCAAGAAACTTCTCCAACATGCTACCATGCAGTAAGGATTAAATGACAATATTGCATCAACTATTTCCATAATAAAATTGCACCTCGACATAAGACTAAACAACTACAGAAATCGTTGTAGATCTAACAAGACATACACAATCAAATTTATTCCACGAGCCCAATACTTGTATGAAAAAATGAAAAGAGAGTTTGCAACCAAAAATACCTGTAGGCAACTAATTCAATTAGATACACCAAACCATCGGCAAAATGAAAACCAACCTACTCAAAAGAGCAAGTGTTTACCTCCTTTGACAAAGAAATTTTGAGTTCAGGAAACAAGGGCCTTTATTTTCTTCTCAATGCCCTAGTAATTTGAATGCGGGTTTGCACTGCTTTGCAACAACCTAAACAAAAGGTTTAATTTCAAATTATTTTCCACAAATTTAAGATAAAACCATTGTCGGATGTTTGTATTTCCTAGCAACTCTCATAACAAGCTCATAAATTTTGACAAAGAAAGAACCAAATTTTTTTTTAATACGCATAGCAATTTTTTCACTCAAAAACTATCTTAGACTCAATAAGCCCAACCCAAAACTAAAAAACCAAACACCATAAGACCCTACAAAAATGAATAGATGATGCTTAATCCGATTATTTGCTCAGACAAAAAGTTACCTTTACACCCTCACTTATTAAACCCTCTGTTACATTGAATTTTAACTTCAGCTATGCAGACAGGATGGAATGGAATCTGGCAACATTTTTGGAGGTTGCTTGCACGCCATCGCGATAAATTTAATTAATGCATTTAAAATTCCATATGAAAGTGTAAACTGTCATGACAGCGATATTTGTACGATGATTGTATTTAAACACATACTAGACGTGCAATGACATTCACTAAACGTGAAATTAAACAAACGAGAAATTTACCGAGCGAGTTTTGTAGAGATTCAAAAGGAGGAGACACGTGGAGCATTAATATTGGATCGCATGAAATTGAAGGGAATACAGCTTTGAAACTCAGCCAGAACCCGAATTTTTTATAGGAGCACATTGGATTGAAGTCGCATTACAAATTAAAGCGGGACGATCAACATCCCATTTTTGGAAACCTTGAATTTGGTTTGAAAATTCAATCTATTCGGAGACTTTTGAAATCCAATGGAAAGGAGTTCTTTAATGTTTTGATAGTTTAATTTTTATGTAATATATATACATATATTTTAAAACATATGTTATATATATATCATATACGAAATGAAGAGAAATTGAGCCGTAGGAATTTAGTTTTAAATTTTAGTTTTTTTAAAAGAGGGTTTTATTATAATATGTTTTTTATATATTCTGACATATAAAAATAGAAAAAGGAGCTTAGTAGTTTTTTTATAGAAAGCTATGATACATATTTTTATTACACGACGAGTGTGTAAAAGTAAGAAAGACGAGTGTAGACTAGGTGTGTATGCAGACGGTGCGAAAGTGAAAAACATAGCGAGAATGTTTTAGAGACCAAAGTATGTTTATTTGAACATACGGTGAGTTGGTTTTATGCATTTGCGTTTTGCTTATGAGTCATAATTTTGTAATCCCTCTCAGTGAGAAGAAGTGTAATAGTTTTTTTTATTTGAGTTATTGAAGGCAATATAAGTTTGTTTTCAAAGTATTGAAACTACGCTCTCTGTCAAAGAAATTTTTATTTTCTCTCGTGTTAGAGGAAGGGAGATTTATTCTCCCATTCATTGTTCTAGAATTTTTTCAATATTCCAACATGTGTAGAACAACGGATGTTGTGGTTCCATCTTCCAGCTAAATCATTTCTATGCCTTTGACTTGCATGACTTATCTACAACTTAGCCCCACTCATTTTCAACCCTAGGTCCTCTAATTCAGCCAATAAAAAGGCCAAAAACCATAGCATTGAGATACATTTCATTACCTATCAATAACAATAAATTTTGACTAAAGACCATAACCCTTTCCTTTTTATTGTTGTGAAAAGCTTTATATCACTCTAATGTGGCTAGTCCATAGGCTAGTGAACCACTCTAGGGTAACAAATTGTTTCCTTTCACCTTTGAGTTTTCCAAATTATGCCTACCCAAATCTAAGACATTTAATGAGAGGGGAACTAATACAACGATTAAAAGAAAACGAGAGCACACATCTGACAAACTCATACCTACTTAGCTTACATGCACCATCATTAACTATTTACGAGAAGACAATGCTTTCTCTCCAAGAGCAACATTTTTCCCATCCGCTTCGAGGGTGACTCCAACAAGATCAACAAGTTTATATCACCACACTTTTATAGCACAAATTGACAATGCTTTCACAGTAAAGTGTGCAGGCGGATACCGACCATATGCCAAAACAAACCTCCACATGAAAAATTAAAATAACACATTAAAATCGAGATATAAGTGGACAAGAAGATCACCACGAGTGAGTATACATGAGGTGACCTTTACTTTAAACATAATTTTTCTCTAACATGCTAATTTTTTGTCATCGAGCCATCCTTGTTGAAGTACAACTCTCTTTTTCCCATAGCTCTTGTATCTAACTACCTTCTATACATTGCGTAATCTTGAGTCCCTCTTCTGCATGCAGCGATTAAAGGAAATAAGATGAAAAAAATGAAAGAGAAAGACAATTTGTTTCTGCCATCAATTATCAAACATTGCCAACTTCAACTTTCCCCTTTCCATTGTTACCCAATGAGGTAGATAGATGGAAATTGTTGTCATCTTTGCCCAAATAGAGGCGTCTTCTCTTATCCATGAATATAGAATTACAAGATCTTCATATTGAAAAGTATAGACACCTTAAAAAGCACTGACTCCCATTGATAAAAACCACTTTTAAGTTGTAGCAGACAAACTAAACAACTATCGCAACTTTTGGCAACAACGGAGCATTAAGAGAGAAACTTAACCGAGAAATACAACCACAAATCCTCATTTTAATGAGGCGGGACTATATATTTGCATTAATATAATAGAAAGAAATCAAGACTATATATTAAAGCCAACACAGAAACAATCTTTAACCGGTGTCTCTCACGGCCTTTCAGAGTTTGCCATGCTAGAGGTTGCATATTTTTAATTTAAATTCTTCGACCTCTCGTGCCCATCTATAGCAGATGCATCCAATGGGATATCTACATCAAATGCTCCTTTATATCCCCATTCCCCTACTACTAGAGACACCCGTGTGATGGATCACCCCACACCATCCCACCCACTAGAAACAGTGAAAAAGGCTTAGGAAAAAAGTTATAAAATATCTCAAGATGACTATATGGGTGGGTTCTTATGAATGCAACCAACTATTACCCGCATGCTCATCAATCAAACCATGAGTATTATGTGACGATATTCAAGCGGAGCCTCTCGAATCGGATTTACCGAAGCTATATTAGAGAAACCCTAAACTCTCATCGAAAATAGAGTGAAATGTGGCACCACTCGGAGATTGACGTATGCCAATTGGTACGAGTGGTAGAAAATTGGCATGCTCAAGCAAAGCAGGTGATGCGGGGAATGACATGAGGGAGACTGTCAGAAAAATCCCCAAATCGCGGAGAACTAAAAGCTCATTACCAACTTGAGATTGTACAGCACATGCATGATGTAACCTATGAAATCGTAAATGGAGAAATCATAGCTAACAATAAAGTAACTCTATGTAAACAATAAAGGAAGTCATATTCATCTACTGGGAGTGGTAATGGGAGAATCATAGTAGTGCAACAGAAACATACGCGAGTTGCTTACAATCAAATAGATGAAAAAAGCACATACAAAAAACCTAGATAATAATCATGAGAGCTCAGCTTAATCATTGAATTATGAACGTAACAGAAAAGCTTAAAAATGTGACATTACAAACTCAGTCAGCGCACAAGCAAAAATATCCTGGACATGACCCTAGTTGACAGAGTTTGATGCTCATGATGCAAGAGAGTTTGTACATAGCACACGAAGTCAATCAAAATCCATCATTATCTATACAATAAATACAAGTAATTGATTATAGAAATATTTTACTCTAAGATGCATTCTTATGATAATGTTAGAACATATGTTGAAAATGTCAAAAACATACTGAATAACTCCTCTTCATTTTAAGAACAATTTATTGGGAGTCCACATGAACTTGGAAGCCAAGCCTCCCCGCGATTTGAAAGAGTAGCAAGTAAGTCAACAGTGACTTTTTTGTTGCTATTTGGATCGAGGGAGTGTTTGCTCCAAAGATTAAATCGACTCAAATAGGGTATTGACCTCTACTAAGCAGAGCCAACCACGTGAAGGTGGAGGCTACTTGTGGCCCCTCCTCTCACATCACTCTCAATTTCCCCAATACCCAATCTATATTTCATTTTTTACTTTCATGAGCATATATTCAATAACTAATAAAAAACAATTCAACAAAAAGTATGCAAAGGAAACATTGCAATTAATGCTTGACATAAAAATAGTATGATAAATGAGTTTTTTATATAACGCAAAAAAACGCACATCCAATGTATCAGTACGTTTGTCTTACTAATAATACAATATTTTACATTACTCAAAGTTTTCTTTTTCTTCTTCCTATTTCTAAAGCTCCTAATTACATCATCAATATCATGCAGTACTCTGCTCATGTTTCGTGCCTTTCAACCCACTATGCTGGCGACCTAGATGCGTAGTCACGATTTTACGGTCTCATCCGGTGGTGCATACGCCCTACAAGAGATAATATTAAGAATTTTAATTGTCAGGTTTTAAATATCATTGAACTAGTTAGCGATATTAATAAAAAAAATTGCAATGAGATTATTTACAGTGCACCGATCTTAGCGGTAACGACCTAGTTAGTGATCACGATGTCTGGTACTCTATCGATGATGTGAGCATGCTCTACAAAAGCAGAGATAATATTAAATTTTAATTCGATTAGTTTAAAATATCATTGAACTGAGTTGATAATATTAATTAAAAAAATGCAATGAGTTATTGTTGCAGTGCACCAGTTATCAGCGGTGAAACCTGGTTAGCGTAGTCACAATATGCGGTCTCATCCAATGATGAGGCGCATCATACTACAAAAATAGATAATATTAGAGAATTTTAATTTTCATTTTTTAAATATCATTGAACTAGTTCGAGTAATATTAATAAAAAAAATTGCAATGAGATTATTTATCAGTGCACCGGGTTATGTCGATCGGTATGATGTTGCCTGTCTTCTTCTTTGGTGGTAAGATCCCTCGAGGAAACATTCTGTCATTTAAACAAAAAGCGTTATAGGGACAACCATCAAGGTATAATTAGAAAAAAATGTATAAAGTGGAAATTAATTACAACGTCATGACCCTCTACGATAGTAGCATTGCGACTTTACCAGTCTCTTTACTACGATGATCAAGTTGCATGTGAGGATCATCTACATTTTGAGCTCTAAAAATGCGGGTTATTTGCCCTCTGCATCGGTGGTGTTTCTCCCCCTAATTTAAACAAAGTTGTTAGACATTAAATTTACTGGATGAAAACAAACATATTGAAAGGTTAATGTTTTACCTTATCGGGCATTCTGGATCTTGGGACACGCTCCCAAGCTTATGCGGCGTTCAACTATGGCTTGATAGGCGAAATGAAAGTGATATTTTTATCTTCCTCTGCTTAGTTATGTTCCGAGTCATCACCCTACATTACATATGATTGTGTATTTTTAATCATATTTGATAGGGGTCACTAGCGATTGGAAAGGCGATACCAATTAATTATAAGATGTCGCTACTTAATTTACAATTCTTATGACTAATTTCAAGTAGGCATCGTTACAGCATGATGTGCCCTTTTCAATCCTAGCTTTGGTTGCCTTTGAGGTGTCATGGAAACCTAGCATCCAAAAGATTGAAGTCAGATATATTGTAAGCATCTACTTTTATTTTAGACATAGAAAAATTAAAACTATTGAATTAAAGTTGTAATTACCTTACTGCGGGTCCAGTTAGCATTTTCCTTGCCTTTCTTTGCCCTTTTCTCTTTTCAGTCACTTGGATGAGTGCTCTCACTCACTCTGCAGGACTGGTGAGAGATGCTTTCAGTATCTAGGGGTTAAATTGAAATTAGCGTCTTATAGGTGTCCCTAGTATATTTCAAATATTTGACTACACGATCTTGACGCCACCTATGTGTCAAAGTAATAACGACTCCCCAAAAATGAAGCTAGATAATGCTAGAAGTTCTTTTTCATGTTAGGAATTTCTAGGAATTCCACCCTGTCTCTGACGTATGGTTGGGCCAAAAATTACCAATAGCGATGGCTCTCCAAAAACACTGTAGAACTCATTGTTTCCTGCAGGAAAAAAGATCATTATCATTAATTTAAAAATAAAAATCATGATAAATATGTTTTAGATAGAGTACATGAAATAGTTAAAATATTAAAATTTACTTGGGAGTTGTACGTACTTTATAAGGACACCTTCATCGTTCACCAACAATGTGCCATTAATGGTCCCTGTGGAGCTGACACGTGTAGCTCCAGGAAACGCAATAATGTAGTTGGCCATATCAGCCTCATCATTGCCAACACATTCAGCGGTTGGCTGGGTGTATGCTTGGGTAGAGTGTGTTTCTTGGCTGGCACCTAGAGGAGTAGAAGGTGTACGAGAGGGTTGCTGGGAAATATCTTGCCCTTGTGTCCCACTACCACCAACACCGGGTTCAGCAAGTGCCAGAAAACGCTACATACAAAAGAACTTTTTGTTAGTTTAGTCAATGTAAAAATTAAAAATCAAACTATCACAATTCATCTCATGGAGAACAAAAAAAATGTCCTTTTGAATTTTTATTATTACCTGATATGTTTCTAGCTGGCTCATAAGTTGTTTTATCCTCTCTTCTGTTTCAGGTGTTTGAGGCGCGTCTATCAAAGTATTAAATTCCGACCTGGCATCTCGTGCCTTTTTTCACAACAAGAGCGCTGGAGATAGGGATGAAGAAAACTCTTCCTTATAGAGGGAATCATCAGGCGTACCATGGATAGGTGTATGCATATTTGAACAAAATTAATATTATTTCAATTATGTAAATAGCTAAAATACCTAAAGATAGAGCAATGTTGGCATTTTACATGTTCTTCCACTGGCCTTTTTCCGCGATCATCTCGTCTCGGGGTTGTTCCTGTACTACCCTGATCAGTTTGCCACATTGCAATAAAATTATCAATGTAAAAACTTGAAAACAATATCTAACTTGAAAACACAAAATGAAACTGAAATGATTTCTAATAAGACACCGGAAGACAGAGTTAGAGTTTCAAATATGCCTTGCATTGAATTCAGTCCTGGAAACATGTCATTGCACATTAAGGCACCCAAACAAGAGACGAGTTGACAATGAAGACCTTATTGAATATATTTTTGGAGCAACTTCTAGTAAACTTGTTGTGAAGACCTTGAGGACATTTTTGGAGCAACATTGTTGAAGCTGATGGTATAGCTTTGTTGGAGACGATCTTGAAGGGCCTTGAAGTGAAGCTTTTGGAGCAACTATTGAAAAATCCTTAGAGCATTTAAGTAAGGCACTTTCTATCTTCCATCACCTTTTTCCTTTCAATATCCTTTAAGCGATTTTGTTGATATTTAATGTTTGAAATCACGTTATAATTCCTTGATTATATGTGTTTGGGGACTTTCCCTTTGAAATTACCCAAAAATACCCTGGCAATTTTATCTTCAGGATGAATGTATGACCCTATTGTTCAATATTTTGATTGATAGTAGTAAAAATAGAGAGTTAGGGGGCTCTTGACTTGGTTTGGTTGGGCCATTAGATCCCTAACATCTACTAGGGAGAACCCCCCTTGAGTTCGAGGAGAGCTAGCCCGAAGTGAAAAGAGGTTGGTGAGGTGACAATGGGGCTATTGAATTACACATGGTATCACACTTTAGCTTTAGGACTTTATCTTGAGAAGTGTGAGATTTTGCTATATCAATTCTCAAATTGTTTATAACACTATTGTTAAGAACTAATAAGAAGTGATGTTGATGGGTTTTTGGGTATAATAAACAATACCATTTAAAAACTATGGTTCTCAGTCCTTGGCATTCCTTCACATGGGCCTAGGGGCACACAAGAATAATTTCACACTAAACCATGCAAACTTAAAAGTAACTTAACAGATCCATAAAGTAATAATAATCATAATTCCTAATTTCCTATTGTACGATATGATGCAAATTATTCAAACATGAAGCGATGAAGACATGCAATGTCTGAATTTCAAGATTGATGAACCAATACAAGAAGTTAGAAACTACAACTTTGATTCAATACTCTGTGTCCTAACTCCAGGAAGGAATCTAGTTTGTAGTACAGAACATGCATCGTGTATTATCAATTCTTAATTGACAACAACTAAAAGTCATCTACCTCATCAATTCCTTCCCATTTTGTGTTTTTATGTTATATTCCTTATAAAAGTGCCAAATTTCTCTCAAAGTAAGCAACCACTGAATAAAATAAAAAATAGTTGAGATATGATTGAGAAATGGTCATTTATTTCTTGAAAGGATCTTCACAATTTCTTTGGTTGTTTTTCATCTCAAGATACAAGAAATGACCTAAGAAACTATCGTGATGTAATATAAGAAACAACACGGTGCAATGGCCATTTTCAAAGCCAAATGATGTCCATTGAGGACATGGCCTTTATTTGGTTCTTGTTTCATAGGAGTTTCGGGTAGAAATGGAACTTTTTTGTACCATTTCCAGTAGTAAAAAGGAAAAACCTTCTTTTTCCATGGGAAATAATTTACCTTTCCTTTTTCAAGATAATCTAAATCACAAAAAATATGAACTATACTACACACATTCTTGGATAATGTGAAAGTGGAAAAGGAATACCCTACACAAGTGATGCACACATGTACATTTGAACACTAATAGATTTTTTTAGTTGAAATGCAATGCTTGTTTTCATTTAAATGTAGGGTTTTTAAAGCAGGGAGAAATAATGGCTGCCAATTTAATAAGAGTTTCTTTGGGAAAAATTTAAATCTTGTATTGGGTGATGAAGATAATAGAGGGTATTGAATCTTGATTCTTGACATTGTGTTTAACTTGAATAACTCAAATGATTGTAAATATCAGTGGATGAGTTCTTTTTTTCAAGTATGTCACTCAAAACTCTTATGTCAAAGCATTGTATGATGGCTAGCATTTGCTTGTTTCCCTTTCTTCAGTTCAATGTAAAAAGTATATTAATATATTAGAGCACGAATGATAACTACAATTATTTGCTCTGTAGTATATCCAACCCCAATATTATGAAAATTTTTCTCAAGTGGAGCTATTGGTTATTGATGAAGCAGCTGCAATTCCATTGCCTATTGTAAAGGCTCTGCTCAGGCCATATTTAGTGTTTTTGTGCTCTACTGTAAATAGGTGATAATTATAAATGAGCCAACCGCAATCACAGATTTTGTAACCATTCGGTTTCCATGGATAGTGATGATGATATTAACCCTATATATCAGTGACCTATATCTATATGAGAATGATCTCAACATTGACCTTGATATGGTTGTATGGATGTGAGCTTTGGTATGTCATCAGAAAATCCCCAAATATCAGAAAATCCCCAAATCTGGAGAACTAAAGCTCATCACTTTCGATCTAGAGTACTACCCTTGTGATAAATTTGATGACTCTCAATCTCCAATTCTCTACCACTTTGCACTTCACCTTCAATATAGATCAGACCAAGGGCAATTCGTTACCGGGTGTTGAGATGGATGAGTTTGTCGAACTAAAATCCATAGCTTAAACTTCATGAAACTGGTGGAGTCAAATTCATGCAAGCACAAACACATCTTACACATCCTCTTTGAAACTCATCCAAAAGAACATTGGAAGACATCTAGAGAGAACCCTATAGCCTAACACAATCTAATGGAATTGACCAAAAAAACCCAAATAGAGTCAACCCTACTATAGGAGGAAGGGCTTGCAGTAAGAACTTACAATTTTGCAAGAACTGAGGGTGAATGCGCACATTCTGCGGGCGAGGGCGAATGCTGTGCACGAGAGATGAGAGTCGTGGCGGGCGAATGCTGTTCTGTAAGAGATGAGGGAGAATGCTGAGGGTGAATGTTGTTCCACAAGAGCTGAGGGCAAATGCTGAGGGCGAATGCTGTTCTGCAAGAGCTGAGGCAAAATGCTGAGGGCGAATGTTGTTCTGCGAGAGCTGAGGGCGAATGTTGTTCTGCAAGAGCTAAGGGCGAATGCTGAGGGCGAATGCTATTCTGCAAGAGCTGAGGGCGAATGCTATTCTGCAAGAGCTGAGGGCGAATGCGCGCGTGATATCAAACGTCAATGTAGTTTTTAATAAAATCATTTTTATGTAGCGCACATATAAGTGTCGTTATACTGACAGCGGCCAAAGCGTCTCTATTGCGACGGATGCCTCCAAACGTCGCAATTGCGACACTTAGACATTGTGTCGCACTTGCAACGTTTGGAGGCAGTCGTCGCAATAGCGACGCTTTGGGGCATAGTGTCGCAATTGTGACGTCTTCCTCCAAACATCGCAATTGCGACACTTTGTCTAAGTGTCGGTATTGCGACACTTTTCTCTAAACGTCGGTATAGCGACGGTTTCGAGCGGGATTGAAAAAATTTGGGGAAATTTCCGACATTTGGTCAAAAGCGTCGGAACCAAGTGTCGAAATTTCCCCCAAATGTACTTGTGCCATAATCATTGATCAATATACCAAGCCACAACCAATTAACCCAATCACCACTTCCAGATACAGATTAATACATCATTTATAGACATAATAAAATAGAAAATAATTCATTAACTTTCATCATCAAGCAACATTACAAACCATAGTATATATACACAACTTCCATAAAAAAAATAAGTGTATGTACACGTCTACCACGCATAACACACGTGTATATATTTCAATATATTGAATAAAATATCGTATAATTTATATGCTACTTTATCAAACCATATCCGTGTATGTATGTACACTAAAAAACAAGATCAAACCTACTTACAGAGCTTGAATTACTTAATCAAACCTTCGCCACAATTCACAACATATGTTAAACCCATATCTCGACACGCTTCACTTTTTTTAGATCAAACCATCATCGTAGCTACATATCTAACATTACAAGCATAAATCAATCAAGCAAGTTTTCATTAGACTTCACGAAGATTTCAGATCTATAGATATGAAACATCTCCTTTCTCCCTGGTGCACACCTTTTCCAAATAAAATCACACATATATATATTGTTTACTTGCACACATACCACTTTAATATCCATCTCCTTATATAGTTTTAGCCTTATCCAATACCTTAGGTAAATCCCTTGGTAATTTTTTTAGTATTCTTTGACGAGATTAAATAATCGTTGCCGCTGTAATTACTATGGGCAAATACCATGGTAATGACCCATTGTATCTAGATTACCATAGTTTAGATTCTGTACCCGACTTTAATTAACAAGACCTACATATGTACGTGACCGTTCTTCATAGGATCCACATATACTTTCTCAGACTTCACTTTTGTCATCCATATGTCTCTAAACTATCATTTTTCTGTCCATAGCATCTGTAGCATTTGTACTAATCTGCATTAATTCCATAGTCATTAATGTCGGCATCTAGTACATCTTTATTAATCAGGTTTCCACCAAGGACAAAAGATTAGCCATAATGCCAAAAATCTCCCCCTTTGGACTTGATGGAAACCATGTTGGTGTTTGGTATCCACCTATAAAACACACCTGCAAAACATTAAGACTTCTCTCCAAACACCTATTTCCAAACACCAAACTTCTCTCCCCCTTTGACATCAAGGGAAAAGGGCTGAACCAGGTTGAATGAAGGAATTCTGTTGTAGTGTTGATTGTTGTAGGTTTGATTAGTTGAATGAATTTTTTATACTAACCATGCTCCCCCTGAGCATTTATTGAATCCTCTAAAGATATTCAATAGAGTACACGACTTTATGATTCAATCAAATATGACCTTTCCTACGACCAATGAATCTATGCTCCTATGATTACATCAATTACCCAACTCATGGGATTTACATATTGGACCTCAATTTTACATCAATGTCCCAACATAATGGGATTACATCCAATACATTCCTTGATCCCAATATCCCATACATGGCTGTAATTTACAATTACAACATGGGACTTTTCATGACCTTTACATCAATAGACAAATATGACACTTGTAATCAATAAACAAAGACCTAAATAAGGAGGTAGCAAGACTGTGACAATCATTAGCAACCAACAGGAACCTGCATCATAATCATCACATGGTATTAGTATATACATCATCATTATCATCTTCAACATACAGGGAAAGACAAAGTAGGCATCAATATCTCCCATCAAGTGCAACAGGTAGAAGCATTGATCAACAATCAAACTACAATATAAGAAATCCAAACATTTTGATATAATGACAACATCATAATGAGTAAATCATGAACTCATCATAATCATTAATAGGAATTGCTTAAGAAACCATAATGCGAATAATACATTATTAGAAGCATGGTAATTTCTCCCCTAAATCCATGTCGAATTTTCATCATCAAATCTAATCACATCTATCTCATCAACCAACATATGCACCAAAGAACCATTTCAGCAATAGCAATATAGGATCAACTCATATCTTTATCATGAATCAATCATCGTTTCTAAGCGTCATAAGGGCATCATCATCATACTGTAGAAAACCGATAACATAACCAGGATACTAAGAATGAAATGATGAATGCATATGGGAAGCTCCCTCAGAATCTGTGCCACTCCATTTTCATTACTGAGAGGTATACATGAATTTCTAGCTCAAAACCCATGTATACATGTGATTTTATTTCATATCACCTGTGTACAAAATATAAACTGTTGATGTTTACAACCACAATTCCCCCTAGACATCATATTTCTATTAGAATAATTATCAGAGTGAAAAGGAAAGAATCATTCCTAATTTCTCTCTGAGATATTCAAAGGAATCACGTGGAAGTAGTTTGGTAAACAAATTTGCAACTTGTTCCTTTGAAGGAACATATTCCAGCTTGACCTTTTGTTCAAGCACCTGCTCTCTCAAAAAATGGTATTTGATTGGAATGTGCTTGGTTTTTGAGTGCATGACAGGAATTTTAGAGATACTTATGGCACTATTGTTGTCATAGAGAATAGGTATAGGTTGAGGACAAGTGACTTGAATGTTTTGGAATGTTTGGATCATACAGAGAAGTTGAGTACAACAAGATGCAATAGAAACATATTCTGCTTCAACAGTAGATAAAGCGATAGAAATTTGTTTCTTACTGAACCAAGAAACTAAGCGAGGTCCCAAAAAGAATGATCCTCCGCTAGTGATTTTGTGGTCATCAACATTTCCTGCCCAATCTGCATCTTTGTAAGCATGAAGTCAAAAATCAATTTTTTGGGATACCATAGAACAAAATATTGAGTTCCACGTAGATACTTGAAAATCCTCTTCACTACTTGGAGATGAGTTTCCTTTGGATTTTATTGTAATTGTCCAACAATTCCAATTTCATGCATAATGTTTGGTCATGTACTGGTAAGATAGATCAAGATTTCAATCATAGATTTGTATTCTATTTGATTAACTATAGGAGAGTCATCATTTTGGCTCAGATTGCATCCTGTTACCATTTGTGTGCATACAAGTTTGCAGTCTTCCATTCCATATTCTTCATAATTTGTTCGAGATACTTGGTTTGAGAAAGAAAAATACCATCTTTAGTTTGTTGAACTTGAAGACCAAGAAAGTATGTTAGTTCACCAAGTAGAGATATTTCAAATTATTGTTGCATAATTGAAGAAAATTCTTGACTCATGTATTCAACATTGCTTCCAAATACGATGTCATCTACATAAACTACTATTATTTGTCTTTATCAAATTTGATATATAAATTACTATCTGCATATCCCTTTTTGAATCCTTGTTTTGAATATACCTGTCAAGACGATAGTACCATGCATGAGGAGATTTTTTTAACCCATATAATGCCTTCTTAAGTTTGCAAACAATATTTTTATCATTTCCAATAACGAATCCTTCAAATTGTTCAATATAAACTTCTTCTTCCAGATCCTGATTTAAAAATGCAGATTTAATTTCCATTTGATATACCTTAAAGTTATGAAAGCTGGAAAATGAAAAAAACATTCTTATGGCTTCAAGTCTAGCTACAGGTGAAAATGTTTCTTTAAAGTCTATTCCTTCTTGTTGATCATATCCTTAACATACAAGTCTTTCTTTGTTTCAAATTAATTCTCCATTTTCATTTAATTTGTTCTTGAACACCCATTTTGTCCCAATTACATTTTTATCATGAGACCTTGGTACTAGTTCCCATGTATGGTTCTTCTCTAATTGATCAAGTTATTCATGCATTTCCTTAACCCAAAATTCATATTTGCTTGCCTGATGTATATTTTGAGGTTCAATTGTGGATAGTAAGGCTAAGTGACTAGATGTTCCAACAAAATCTCTTCTAGTTTGTATTCCTAGTTCCTTACCACCTAGAATTTGAGATTCAAGATGATTTTTCTAAACATACCTTGATGGATTTTTTTATATCATACATGTATTTTTATTTTCTTCTTCTTCTTCTACAACTTCTTGGATTTGAGAAGGGATAGGTTCATCAACTTCTTATGCTTCCCTTTTGATACCCGTGGAGGCTTCATCAACCACAACATCTATACTTTCAACAATATTTTGGAGCCTTTTATTGTAGCATTTATATCCTTTGCTTCCGGAAGAGTATCCAAGGAGGATATCTTCATCAGCTTTGGATCCAAAATTTCTAAGTTTATCATAATTTTTATTTATGAAGCATTTTCTTCCAAATATTCTAAAATGTTTAACAGTCGCATGCTTACCATACTAGAGTTCATATGGATTTTTATTAATATTTATTCGAGCATGAGCCTTGTTGATTATATCTACATCTATATGCATCGTTTCTCCCTAGAAGGTGTGAGGTGTTCCCGATTCATCAAGCATGGCTCATGCCATTATTTGAATTGTTCTCTTCATTCTTTCGGCCACTCCATTTTGTTGAGGAGTTTCAGCTATGGAAAACTACCTTTTAATTCCAAGTTTTTCACAAATATTTAAAAACTCATCAGATATAAACTCTCCTCCTCTATCATATCTAAGACATTTTATTTTTAGATACAATTAATTTTCTACCAAAGCCTTGATTGTTTTAAAATTTTCAAATGCCTCTTCTTTATACTTTAGTAAACCATTCCAACACATTCTTTTAAAATCATCAATAAATAATGTGAAGTATTGTTCACCATGGGAATAATTCTTTCTCATAGGTCCACATAATTCAGTGTGAACAAGTTTAATGGGTTTACTTGAAGTACCTTCTTTAGCTTTAAGCTGAAGTATGGATTTCTTACCAAATTGACATGATTTGCAAATGCTATTTTTAGGTGGTGAAATGTTGGGCAAGTCATGAACTGCTTCAATCTTGCTTGATTTGTATAATTGAGAAAAGCTGAGGTACCCCAACCTTTGTGCCAAATCCAACTTTCTTCAAATTTTATCAAAAAACAGTGCTCTTTATCATCCTCTAAGATATAGACATTTCCTGGGAATCTGGTTCCCTTGATTATGATCTTACCTATATCCAAGTTTCTTACCACACAAGTCTTTGATATGAAAATAACTTCATGCCCTTGATCACACATTTGACTAACACTTAACAAGTTATGTCTTAGTCCATCAACAAATAATACATTCTCAACCTTGACCTTCTTTAAAAAAACATATCCTTTCCCTTTAATAACAATGGGTGAGTTATTACCAAAGGTCACCTTTTTTCTTTCTTAATTTCATTAAAATAAAATTTAAAAAAAAAACGTATCTTTGTTACTTGTCATATTCTTTGAGAATTCGTTGTCAATGTACCATATATTCTCATGATCTCCCACATACAAATCTAGACCACAATTTTCAGAGGAAGTGATTTTAATTTTCCATACCTTGGGTGGTATTTTCTTTTGTTAATGTTGATAAGATGACTTCATCCTGCTTTTGCATTCATATTCTTCATGACAAAATTTAATACAAATAGAATATTAAATTTAATTATGAAGAGGTGAGAAAACATTATCAGAACATTTCTTTGTTTCGATAGTATTTTGTTGTTTTCTTGCTTCTCTAGTCATAATCATATTATAAGCAACACAATGAACGACTTTGTGACCAAAGTTGTGAGACGTGAAGCATTGACCATTGAAGTGAGGATACATGGAAGTATAATAGCTTCTTGAGTAACTTTCTCGTTGTTCATGAAAAGGTTGTTTTGGATGAGAAATAATTTATCCTTCATTCTTTTGTTGATGATTGCTTCCTTTTTCCGCATTGACGTAGCTTCTTGTACTCATTTCAGAAGATTTCATAAACTCTGCCCGTTGAATTATAGAACGATTTCCTGTCGAACTTCACCTATTGTCGGATTCTACTGCAAAGCGGACCACTTGATGAACCAACTAAGCGCTCTTTCTCGAAGAGTGGTCTAAAATTCAATGAGTTTAGTGGAATCCAGAGTCTGAAGAGCCCTCCAGATAGCCTCACATATTAAATTAAGAAAAATAATCACATATCCGAAATCCTCTTGAAAAAAAAAAACAATTTAAAAAAAAAAAAAAATAGAGTCTAGATGAGGGAGGTATCGCTGATTTAAAATCAACTCTTTTTCCAGAAATTTTTGTGACGGTTGGGGAGTTGTAGTGCGGATCTGAGTTTCTTGAGTGCCCAGATCCTAATTTCAGTTACATGAAAATAAGTAGAATGGATGTTCCATTTCCAAAAACAGGCTATAATAAGGATTCAAAGCCATATTGATCAAGTTATGGCCATTTTACAATTTGTCGCACAAAGAAGGTAAAATTTTCAAAACTTTCGTTCTACTTCTTGGGTTCTCGGTTGCAACTTCTCCATCTCTCCTTTACAACATTTGCAGCTCGGTTGCACTTGCATATCCCCATATTTTCCGCTTTCCAACTTTAGTTTCTGATGGATCTTGGTAGATTTTCCCTCTTTCCCTCGATTATTTCCTCCGCGACTGCCCTTCGGCTAGACTTGGTCAAAATGTGTCAAAATTTTGTCCCCCAAAACAAAGGACCCAACAGAGCCCAACTGAAAATACAATTATTTTGTATGTCTGATAAAGCACATAGAAAATGAATTTTAGGACATGTGATGTACTTTCTAGCCCTAGTACATGAGCAAAGAGCCAAAATAAATCCCTAAAAGGTTTCTTAAACAAATAAATATCTACAAGAGAAATATTGTAAGGAACCTTAGAAGGTGCACAAATGAACTCCTGCACAATGTCAATTTTGTGCCCTTCTCCCTCCATGAAACTATCCGCAACGGAAAATTCTAAAGGCTTGTTTGGTTCTGGTAACTTGAATAACAATTTGAATGCATTGGGATTCAAAGAAACCTTTATCGCTCCTAGCTTAATTTCCCTCTTTCTTAAATCAAAATTATTTGCACATAGATTTACAATTTCTCTGAAATCAAATACCTTTAGAACACACCCAACATTGGCTAATTCGGTATTCCAAATCTTATTACCTGTTTTCTCTTCCATTGACAGATTCACGTATTGCTCATAAGTTATTGACCATCCAAATTCATCATCGATCTCAACAAGTGAGTTAACCGTATCATTGCAAATAGCCTCTTTCCCTTGCCTGCTACCCATTTTTTTTTGCAGCAAAAAAATACTTTGTAACTGAATAAATAGAAATTAAAGATATCAAAGCCAACTTTTATGGATAGTAATAGGAAAAAATTCCAAAATTCCAAAAGAATTTTTTGCATTTACTTCTCAATTTTCTCCCGCTTCAAGGTCATTGATATTTGTGTCATAAGAGGCAAAATTTTATGATACACAATAATAGACGTTGTCTACCGAATCGGTAAATTCACCCACACGGCCAAAAAAATCACCACAATATAGAATTTTTTTTTTAATTTTTTAATAAAAACACGACAACGAAAATGTTCAAATCATTTTTTGTATTAGTAGAAATGAATTCAGCACCATCGAAAACCCCATTTCCAATTTTTTTTTATACTAGCAAAAATCACTGCAAACCGGTTTTTTTTAGCCTTTGTTTTCTTAATAAAAATCTGACAGCACGACTATTTACACCCTATTAACACCCAAGATCATGAAAATTGAAAACTGTAACCTTGAATTACAAAAAATCACCGCTATATTTTATCAGCAACGAGCCAAAATTTACTTTGGTTTTCTAATCAATTTTGAAGACCCATAAAACTATCAATAATAGCTACAAATAGTAAAGTGCGCAAGGAGATTCAAAAATAATATCATGCCAACACGTATTCAACTACCTTCTATGATGAATCGACTTAACAATTGGTCCCCACTACTTTGTAAAAACACACCAATTTTGATTTACGAATGACTTGGCACACCCATTTCTCGTAGAATTCGACACAAATCACAAAACGAATTTTAATTTTAAGCTCTTTTATTTTTGCAGATGCAGTAACAATTTAATTACTGAAAACATATTCTTTAATTCGTAATGTAACACGCACAACTGCAAAAGCCAATTTGTAAACCATAAAAATGGGAAACATTGATACTTCATGCATAGCGATATAGATGAAAAAATTAATGTTTTCTATTAATAAGATAACAAACATAAGAACGACTAAAAATAAATAAATGACTTCAAATAAACTAAACAAGTCAAGGAATATAAGCCAACATTGTGTCATATACTTTCAATATAAAACAAATGCATACACTATTACTTGCATCAAAACTATTACATATTACACGTTGAATAATTAGCAATCGAATAAACCATAGCTAATCACACCATTAATTTAATATTAGCTTTATATGTGTCATTAAAAACATAAATTTACCATACAAAAAAAGTTCGAACTAACTGTCATCATGATAATCAGCTAAGAAACTTCTAAATGCGAACAGGAAATCGACAAAGGAAAATGAGTTTAAAAGCTTGCAATATTGTAGAGAAAACCAAAGCTAATCATAATCCACTGATTACGTGTCATAGTAAATATAAATTTACCATACTAAACAATTTAAAACTAACTGTAATCATGATAATCAGATAAGAAATTGCTAAATGCAAACATGAAACCGAGAAAGGTGAATTGGTTTAGAAGTTTGTATTATTGTACATCTTTTGTATTCCTACACTACTGCTATCGTCCATGATTTAACAGAAATGCCAATGAGACACCATTGAAGATGCAAACTTAGCTTCGATGATAAGATATTATATAAGGCAACCTTTGCTCGCACAATACTCCAAGCTCTTAAACACAATTTGCAAAGAGAAAACACTACAAGATCCGTTGTTTTTTCTATCTCTATAAATAATTTTTTTTTCCCTCACTATAATAGCTATTTCAAATGTTTGTAGTCTCTTTTTCCTAAAAATCACCACCTGCTACTATTTTTCATCTGAAGCACGCTACAAAGATAAATTCGCCATCCAATTTTTTTATCATCCTGATGTTTGTCCTCTGATTAATAGAAAACAAAGTTGCAGGTAAATACAAATCATCTCAACATTCAATTCACTGACTACATACTTGTTGACACATTCAAAAAGTCACATAAGCACCAAAACATCAAATATAGAAACATTGTTTTCATATACTTTCAACATAACACAAATTCATATGTGCGGAACCACAGATCAAATCCATTTGTGTGCACAACCACTTCTGGACAACTTTGTCTGCACAACTACTTCCAGAATCAACAACACCCTTTTGTTAGTCATTGAAATTTGAAACTAATATTAATAAATTCTAGTCACAAATATCCTCGACATGAAGTATTCGTTGTGAAATATTTTCCCAAATAAGAACCAAAGAAGAGGTTTGTATATTTATTATTTTAATAAAAGTTTCACAAAGAATTTGTTCTCCACAGATGCTACCTCCAAACATCTATTATCCTTCTACACCTCCATATTTCTGAACATGCATTTGTTCTCTGCATAACCTACGCACATGCACAAACACCTCTGCACAACTACTTCTACACTCAATAACACCCTCAGTCATTAAAATTCAACTGATATTAATTAATGGCCATACGTTGTGAAATACATCCCTAAATAAGAATTAAAAAAGGAATTTATATATTTATTATTTTAATAAACTTTGCACAAAAATTTTGCATAACATCTGCACTCACACAACCACCTCTGCACAACTTTGTTCACACAACTAATTCTGCACTCAATAACTCCCTTTCATCAATCATTGAAATTCGAAACTTTGTACAAGATATCTCTGAATAGCTAGCTCCGCATAACCACCTTCGCACAACTCCTTCCGCACAACTACTTCCGTAGTTGCGAAAAACGTTCCTAAATAATATTTTAAAAAGAGAATTGTATATTTATTATTTTAATAAACCATGCACAAAGCCTTCTGCACATTCGTTTTTCTACACAAGAATTATTCTTCACATGAATTGAAAACACGAGTTATTTACCACCCTCGTCTATGCAAAAGAGCCCCAGTTCTCCCACACATACTCGTTAATAATATCAATTGGATATTTGTTCTATATTCATATGTCCATAGAAGAATGAAGAAATCAATTCATTTCTCAATTCTTCAATGGGAATGAAAGGGAGAAAATCCACTAGCCTACCTGAAAAACCTTCAATTACATCAATTCTCACATCACTGACCATAGACTAACATAACACTCTCCCACAACCGCATGTCATGCGGATTGAAAACACGATTTATTTAATATTGAATAATAATAGTAGCTTTTATAGCCCAATGATTATGATAATTGTTAAAAAAATGATATTGTGTAGAGAAGTTTTCCGGATCAATCGCATCCATTCTTGGTAAATTCGACGTTTCGAACCAATCCACCGTGGGTCATTTTCATAGATATTTTCCTGAAGATGAACCATGGTGGCTTGGTTCGAAATGTCGAATTTACCAAGAATGAATGTGATTGATCCGGAAAAATTCTCTACACAAAATACTAATCGCAGAACCTTGTGTGTGTGTGTGTGTGTGTGTGTGCGTGTGTGTGTGTGTGTGTGCTTTGAACCTTTGTGTATAAGGCGCAATATACATAGAGCGCTGCATATATATATAGACTTTCTGCTTCAGCTTTAGTGTATCCTCCAGCTTGGGTTATGATTCTCGGAATAATATGTAGGGGGGTCCCACCCTACACACCCAATATCTTTTGTCAACATTATATTAAGTCTTGGACTTAGACATAAGCCCAACACTGATATCTATGTATATATATAACTTCTCGGGCTCCGTAGTTCGTTTAATGTTTCCACTCCCAACATAGACTTAGCCATGTACTTCATTAGAAAACCTTAGTCTTAATGCTATAAATGGTTCCAGTTCTTTTAATTACATACACCAAGCTTATAGCATTCACTCAAAGTTTATATATATTAATGCAGCACATATATCATCTTATGGATCACGGGTCCCATGCTATACTAACCACCCTCATCATTTCTTCATATAACAATAAAGTCCGAGCTTATATAGGACATTCACAATACCTTTTCATACATTGACTCGGCGTTCACTAGTCAACCTTGTACATTCAACCTTACAACTTGACCCTGGTTCAATCCAAACTCAACGCTTGGCATGTACATATATTAACCCATATATCACACAATTCATATTGCGCCAACTTCACATATTCAACCATTATATGTGCTTCTGATATATCTATATATATATATATATATATATATATATATATATATATATATATATATATATATCAATATATCAATATATATATATATATTACCTCCTTCTTCAATTATTGGAAGCGGAATAATAAACCCCAAGAACATCGGACATACTTCTATTAGTCCTGCAAACCTTAGTCCCAATCAACATAAATTAAAATTGGGCCCCAGCGCTAACGACCCTTCCACATCAAACGGTGCATAATATGTCGCATTGCCTTCGATGATTCAACGGACGATGCGCGATATTGCGCAACTTAAATGCTCACTTCATAATTTTCCAAAATCACGCGACAAAAGTTGTTTTACAAAACCGCCTAAGGACACATGTTCTTTAATAACATATATCGCGTTCATTTTGGTAATACAGCTTACCACTTCAATCGATGCACAAACCCACTGGTTTTGTGGCCCTCTGGTTTTATTGTTCATGGTCGGGGTTTCGCTTAAAGTCATGGTTCCGTTCCAAAAGGAATGGCGCGTCTTCATTATAATACATATTCATATAAGCTCTGTGAAAAGGTTTATTTCACTGTTTCATTATTATGTTAAAATTTCACTGTTTGATAATGGCTCTGCCTCTGTATTCATTGCCTCTGCCTCTGCCTCTGCTACTCGACCTCTGCCTCCACTGCTCGACCGTTTCATCTCTTCCTCTGTATTTTCTATCTCCACCTCTCTTTTTAATGCCCTGTCTCTGTTCTTCTTATGCTCCCTGTAAATGTTACCTGTTGTCTTCTCATTTTCTTCTGCTATTGTCCTTTTTCTATCTCTGCCTTTGCTGCCTCTTTTTCCATCAATGACAACATTTCCAACAGTCTCCCCCTTTGGCATTGATGGCAATACACTTTCTCTGTTTGCCTTTTAGGACCCTTTCTCCTGTTGCTTGCTCTTCCTCCCCCTTTGACATCAATGGAAAGGGGTTGCTCATTTTTCAGTGTGCTTTCAACTCTCGCCTGTGTTGCACTGATATTGAGGACCTATTTCATGATTTCCTTGCTAATAAATCTCCCCCTAGAATGATATTTTCGTTTCTATTCTCCCCCTGAAACTATGATTTCTCTCCATATCAGAGAGTAGCATCTACAGATACTACCCCTAGTTTATCTCTCAGATATTCAAATGGTTCTCTAGCAAGAGGTTTGGTAAATAGATCTGTTGTATGTTCTTTTGTGGGCACATACTCTAGCTTTACTACCTTCTGAGCTACTTGTTCTTGGAGAAAATGATACTTGATTGGGATATGTTTAGTTTTTGAATGAAGTACAGGATTTTTTGATATGCTTATAGCACTTGTATTATCACATTTGATGGAGATAGGTTCATCAATGCTTATCTTCATGTCTTGGAGAGTTTGCTTCATCCACATGACTTGTGTGCAGCATGTTGATGCTGCTATGTATTCTGCTTCTGCTGTAGATAGAGAAATAGATGTGTGTTTCTTGCTTAGCCATGCCACCAGACTTTCTCCTAGATAGAATGCCCCTCCACTTGTGCTTTTCCTGTCATCCACATAGCTGGCCCAATCTGCATCTGTGTATGTTGTCAAAGTGAAGCTTTTTCCTTTTGGATACCATAGCCCAAACTGTATTGTTCCTTGTAGATATCTAAATATTCTTTTGACTGCTAGAAGATTATTTTTCTTTGGTGCTACTTGATATCTAGCCACAAGTCCTACTGCTAGCATGATGTCTGGCCTTGATGCTGTCAGGTACAGCAGACTTCCTATCATGGATCTGTAGAGTCTTTGATCTATATCAGCTGATCCATCATCAGCACATAGCTTGCATCCCGTGATCATGGGGGTTGACACAGGTTTGCAGTCTTCCATTTTGAACTTTTTCAACATTTCCTTTAAGTATTTTTCTTGTGAGATGAATGTACCCGTGTTCTTCTACTGAATTTGAAGTCCTAAATAGAAACTGAGCTCTCCAATCATAGACATCTCAAAATCTGATTTCATCTCCTCAACAAACCCTTTTTCTAGCTCATCTCTGTTGCTTCCAAACATAATGTCATCAACATATACTACAACAATCAGGAGTTCATTTTCATGGGCTTTTATGTATAGATTGTTGTCTAATCCTCCTCTCTTAAAGCCTTGTTTTTGCAAGTGTTTATCCAGCCTTGAGTACCAAGCACGGGGTGCTTGTTTTAGTCCATATAGAGCCTTCTTCAGTTTGCATACATAGTCTTCTTTGTCTGTTAATAAGAAGCCTTATGGTTGTTCCATGTAGACTTCTTCTTCTAGATATCCATTCAGAAATGCAGATTTCACATCCATTTGATATACCTTGAAGTCTTGGTAGCATGCAAAGGCTAGAAACATTCTGATAGCTTCCATTCTGGCTACAAGGGCAAATGTTTCATCGTAATCAAGTCCTTCGATTTGTGAATATCCTTTGCAGACAAGTCTGGCTTTGTTCCTGATTACCTGTCCTTGCTCGTTCATTTTATTTTTGAATACCCATTTTGAGCCTATGACATTTTTCTCAGTGGGTCTAGGAACTAGTTCCCAGGTATTTTTCTTCTCAATTTGGTCCAATTCTTCATTCATAGCATTCACCCAGTACTTTTCCTTGCTAGCTTCTTCAAATTTCTTTGGCTCTATTTGTGATAGCATGGCTATGTATACCTCTTCTGTCTATTCAGTTAGCTGCCTTCTTGTCTGGACCCCTACTCTCTTGTCTCCAATGATCTAATCTTCAGGATGTTTCTTTTGAGTGTATCTTGAGGGGGCTTTCGAGCTCAGTTCAACATCTTCTGTTGTCTTGTTGGTTTCATCATCATCTTGGTTTTCTTCTTCATGGATGTCTGAAGGACGGCTGCAGTCTGTACCTCTTGTATTTTTTGGAAGTTCTTCATCAAATCTTACGTCAATGCTTTCTACAATTTTTCACAGAGACTTGTTGTAGCACCTGTACCCTTTAATTTTGGATGCATATCCAAGAAATATCCCTTCATCTTCTCTTGCATCAAATTTCCCCAGATTTTCATCATTATTATTTATGTAACACTTGCTTCCAAAGATTCTGAAGTTCTTGATTGAAGCTGGTTTACCATGCCATAGTTCATAGGGAGTCTTGTCACTGCTTGGCCTTAAATGAGCTTTGTTTAGAATATGAACGGTTGTGTGTACTGCTTCTGCCCAGAAGGTCTGAGGAATATTATACTCTTGCATCATGGCTCTGGTAATTTGTTGTACAGACCTGTTTTGTCTCTTTTCTACTCCATTCTGTTGAGGTGTCCCTGCAATAGTAAATTGTTGCTTTATCCCATGTTCATTGCATAGGTCTGTAAAGTCATAATCTGTGAATTCACCTCCTTTGTCTAATCTGATGCATTTTAGCTTGCATCCTGTTTTATTTTCTACTAATGCTTTGAATATCTTAAATTTCTCCAGTGCTTCTGATTTATTCTTGAGAAATGCAACCCATGCCATTCTGGAGAAATCGTCTATTATCAGCATGAAGTAGGATTCTCCACTTGGTGTTTTAGTTCTTGCAGTTCCACACAGGTCCATGTGCACAAGCTGGAGTGGTTTTCTTGTTAATAACTCATCTTTGGCCTTAAAGGATGTGCAGGTCTGTTTGCCCAATTGACAAGATTTGCATATGGTATTAGAAGGCCTTTTTATTTCTGGCATGTCTCTGACAACTTTCTTCTTGCTCAGTCAGATGATATGATCGAAGCTGAGATGTCCCAATCTCTTATTCCATAACCATGACTCCTCAAGTTTGCTAAGATGGCATGCTTCATCTTCCTCTTTCACTATGTAAACATTACTCTCTATTCGAACTCCTTTGAGCAGAGTCTTACCTGTGGTGCTTGATCTGACTTCACAGTCTTGTGCTCTAAAAATAACTTCACAGCCTTTATCACACATTTGACTGAAACTTAGCAAGTTTGCTTTCAGCCCATCTACAAATAGTACATCTTGGGCCTTTCCTCTGCCATTATCTAGGTTGACTGAGCCTTTTCCTTTGATTTTTCCTGATTTATCATTGCCAAAAGTAACATTGCCAGATTTCTTTTCATCAAAAGTTATAAATTTGCTTCTGTCTCCAGTCATATGTTTTGAGCAGCCACTGTCCAAAAACCATTGGCTTTTCAGGTCTTGAGTAGTTAGAGCCAGGTCACATTTTTTCACCTTCTTTTTCCACTGGAAGCATCCTCTTGTTTGGAATTTTTTGTGGGATGATGAACCACATCCTCTGAGAGGACATTTGGAAGGCATATGTCCAATTTTATTGCATACACAGCATTTGATCAAAAATTTTTCAAAATTGTGAGTATGAGCAAAATTTCTTTGATTCGTAAACCTCCTTGAGGTGTTGAACATCAATCTTTGTCCATATTTTCTGCACTCAATGATTTTATGACCAAATTCTTTACAACAAAAGCAGTAACCATGGAAACTGTTTGCATACCTGATGTGAGGTTGTCTTCTCCATCTTTTTTCTTGAGGCAGTCTCTTCACTATTTGCATCTTTTGCTGGTTTGAATTACTCCTCCTTGTATGACAGTATGCAACAATATGTCCCAGCTTGTGACATACATAACAGGTGGCATTGTTCATAGGAGGGAAGAATCTCCTTTGATGGCTTCCAAATTTGACATACTCAGGGATATGTGATCCTTTTTCTGTTTTCTTAGTATTTATTGTATTCTTTGTTATTAGAGGTTTCTTCTGAACTCTTTCTCCCTCATTACATGTTTATTCTTTTGAGGGAATCATTTGGGCTGCTTCATCATCCTTATTTTCTTTTACAAAAGTAATATTTTTGTTTTCTTTTTCTTTGCCTTTACTTGATTCTCCTTCATAGCCTAATCCTGTTTTTATCAAAGGAGATCTTTGAGCATCCAGAATTTCGTTAAACTTACCAAAGCTTGTTGTTTGAGAAGAATTTATAGATAATTTCCTTTGAGCATTTTCTAATTTCTTCCTCAGACATACAACTTCTTTTTCCAACTTCTCTTGTTCCTAAGTTTTATCCTTGATTTGCTTAAGTAATATGTCTTCTATCTTCTTGGCTTCTTCAAGCTCTATCTTTAGCTGCATGAGGACTTCTGAATTATGTTCTTCTCGTACATACTTGAGGAGAATTTTCTTTTTATTTCTGCACTTCAGTTTGAGTCTGTCAATCTCCTCCAAGGCACTCCTTAGCTTCCCCTCAAGGTCAACTTCACCTTCTTCTTCATCTACTAGCAAGAGTCCTTCAAGTTCTTCTATGGCCATTAGTAAAAATTCAGAGGTTCCTTCTTCACTTGAGGTTTCATCTGAGTCTTCAGATGCACTGCTGTCTTGTTGAGCATAGAAGGATTTTCTGCTAAATTTCTTTCCTTTCTGCTAGTTCTTTGATGTATTTTTCCTTGATTCTTGAGCCTGATTCCTTACTTTCTTGTGAGGACACTTAGCAGCATAGTTTCCAACTCTTCCACAGTTAAAGCATTTGAAAGGAATTTTACCTTTGTATTTACTTGAGCCTCTATCCAGTTTCTTGACAAATTTAGCCTCTTCTTCATCAGAGAAAGAACATATATCTTCCTTTTCTTCTTTCTTCTTTTATGTTTTAAAAGCTACCTCCCTCGTACTTGGCTTCTTCTGTGGAAGTCTCATCTCATAGGCTATTAGATTTCCAAGTAACTAGTTCATAGTCAAGGTTTCCCAATCAGCTGTTTCTTCTATTGCAGACACCTTGGGATTTAAACTGGGTGGAAGAGATCTTAGAATATTTTGCACAGTTATAATTTCTGGTATGGTTTCTCCAAGAGCTTTCATATTGTTAACAATTTCTGCAACTCTTAAGAAGAAGCTGCCAACATCTTCATCATCATTCATTTTTAAATTTTCAAACTGAGATCTATATACTTGAAGTTTGGCTGTCTTTACCTTTTTATTTCCCTCATGGATATTCTATAGAGTATCCCACATATCTTTGGCAGTCTTACTGTGCATTATTTTGATAAATTCAGCCTCACAAAGTCCACTTAAGATTGCATTCATGGCCTTTGCATTTGCTACAAATTCTTTTTTAGCTTCTCTCTCTGGGTCAGTTGCCTTTGGGGCATATCCAAATTCCACAGCAGCCCAAACCTCTATTCCTAGAGACATAATGTATGCTCTCATTCTGATTTTCCAGAAGGCATAATTAGCACCGGTGAAAAAAGGGGCTTTATTGGTTGAGCTTCCTTCTTGACTAGCCATCCTGGGGACCTAGGATCTCCTTTCAGTTGTTAAACTGGTACAAAAGGAACTTGGATCTGATACCAATTGTTGAATCCTTAGTTAAACTGAGAGGGGGGGGGGGGGGGGTGAATCAGTTTAACATATACATAAGCTTTTTAAATTTTTCATCAAACTTATTTACAGCTTAATATGTGAACAATATTTAAAAATATTGTGAGAGCACCAAACATTAAGCAGATTGAATGGATCATATCAACATATAGAAAACACACATAGAGACAGCAGATATAAGTGGAAACCCATAAAGGGAGAAAACCACATATTATTATTGTTGTGATGCAAAGGCAAGCTCCAACTCCCTCTCACCACTGTTTTTCTGTAGGCACCAACCTACAGGAGGCTCCAACCTCAGTCAGCTACAACTGACAGCTATCAAGCTGCAACCTGATAGGGAAGCTCCAACTTCCTCAATTTATCAAACTGAATGTTTGCTGATTTACCTCAGATTACCAAGGTTTCCCAGGCACTACTGGCCCTCTTCCTTATCTTCTCTGTCTCAGTTTTCCTGATGACTATTTGTTTTCCTCTAGGAATTCGAAATGGATAGTCATTCCTCTTGGTCTTCTGCCTTCTCATTTCTTTTCCAGCTCACTCAAAAAAATATAACTGTAGGTACTAATTTTAATATTACAGTGGGAATTTTGTTCTCTTTCGGAGACTTGCCAATGCATCACTAACAATATAAATCAGTTAAACCATTTACATTTAATTACAATGTGAATTCCAGCTCACCCATTTAGCTTCTTAGTTCACCGCGCTTGTCTTTTATGTGACTGCTTTTTGTCCCTTTCGGCTCTGCTAGCTCTCTTGTTCTCTGCCGTGGTGTAACTGCTATGTATCTATAACAACGCTTTTTATATATATAAAATAATTTCAACTCTCGGCATAATTATACAGAGTTTTAATCATACAAACTGCCACGTTCAATATAACAATAAAGAATCATTTTAATACATAAAAATTCCCTTTCGGGCCCACTTGCTGAGCTTGTATTATCCTCCGATGCGATGCGATCACTATTTCCGATTGCGATTAGTCACTGTTCACTTTGATATGCCGATGCGATGAGTCGCTTTTCGAATACTTCCGATTGCGATTAATCGCAATCGCAACTTGCATTTGCATGTTCCTATGCCCTGCTCCTTCTCCGATGTGATGAAACACTGTTTACCGGAACTCAACCATATATGAATCATAGTTTATAAGCCCATCGGGTCTGGAACTTCATCGCAATCGCAATATTTTGTTAACATGTTCCGCTGCGAACTTTCTCCAATGCGATTGGGTGAGGGTCCCACAATATAAGACTTTGTTTGTTTTAAAACCAAGTGAAAAAACCTTTGGTTCTTTTTTATCTCGCGCCAAAAGATATAATACATATGCTTTGTATTATACCTTTGGTCCCTTGTCCATAAAGCACTCCATATAAATATATATGTGTGTGTGTGTGTGCTTTGAACCTTTGTGTATAAGGTGCAATATACATAGGGTGCTGCATATATATATATATATAGACTTTCTGCTTCAGCTTTAGTGTATCCTCCAGCTTGGGTTATGATTCTCAGAATAAGGTTTATTATCCTCCAGCTTGGGTTATGATTCTCGGAATAATATGTAGGGGTTTCCCACCCTACACACCCAATATCTTCTGTCAAAATTATATTAAGTCTTGGACTTAGACATAAGCCTAGCACTGATATCTATGTATATATATAACTTCTCGGGCTCCGTAGTTCGTTTAATGTTTCCACTCCTAGCATAGACTTAGCCATGTACTTCATTAGAAAACCTTAGTCTTAATTCTATAAATGGTTCTGGTTCTTTTAATTACATACACCAAGCTTATAGCATTCACTCGAAGTTTATATATATTAATACGGCACATATATCATCTTATGGATCATGGGTCCCGTGCTCTACTAATCACCCTCCTCAGTTCTCCATATAACAATAAAGTCTGAGCTTATATAGGACATTCACAGTACCTTTGCATACATTGACTCGGCATTCACTAGTCAACCTTGTACATTCAACCTTACAACTCGACCCTGGTTCAATCCAAACTCAACGCTTGGCATGTACATATATTAACCCATATATCACACTATTCATATTGCGCCAACTTCGCATATTCAACCATTATATGTGCCTTACAATCTATATATATATATATATATATATATATATATATATATATATATATATAAACTCCTTCTTCAATTATTGGAAGCGGAATAATAAACCCCAAGAACATCGGACATACTTCTATTAGTCCTGCAAACCTTAGTCCCAATCAACATAAATTAAAACTGGGCCCCAGCGCTAACGACCCTTCCACATAAAACGATGGATAATATGTCGCGTTGCCTCGAATGATTCGACGGATGACGTGCGAGATCACGCAACTTAAATGCTCACTTCATAATTTTCCAAAATCACGTGAAAAAATTTGTTTTACAAAACCGCCTGAGGACACGTGTCCTTCAATAACATATATCGCGTTCATTTTGGTAATACAGCTTACCACTTCAATCGACGCACGAACCCATTGGTTTTGTGGCCCTTCGGTTTTACTGTTCATGGTTGGGGTTCCGCTTAAAGTCATGGTTCCATTCCAAAAGGAATGGCACATCTTCGTTATAATACATATTCATATAAGCTCCGTGAAAAGGTTTATTTCACTGTTTCATTGTTATGTTAACATTTCACTGTTTGATAATGGCTCTGCCTCTGTATTCGCTGCCTCTGCCTCTGCCTCTGCTTCTCGACCTCTGCCTCCACTGCTCGACCGTTTCATCTCTTCCTCTGTATTTTCTATCTCCGCCTCTCTTTTTACTGCCCTGTCTCTGCTCTTCTTATGCTCCCTGTAAATGTTACATGTTGTCTTCTCCTTTGCTTCTGCTCCTGTCCTTTGCCTGTCTCTGCCTCTGCTGCCTCTTTTGCCATCAATGACAACATTTCCAACATGACAACGTGAGAGAACTCACCAATACAATGGCCATTCACAAAATTAATTTTATTTTAATTTTAAAATGAATTGTCAGGCATTGGAAAAAAACAAAAATAAAGCACTTTCCACGAGGGGAATTATGTCCTATCAAAGCTTCCTTAACCAATCAGAAATTAGAAATAACATTTACCGAAAATTCGCTTTTTTTTTTTAATTTATGCAAAAATATAAATATTAGGGATTTTCCTGAAACTTTGGTTAAATTGAAAAAACACAACAAAATAATGCACAATCAACGCAAGTTGACTACGCGGAAAATGCTATAGCCCCTTACAAGCAAGGACTAATAGAGAGTCATAGGCATTTACATATATATCTTTTAGAAATTATTTTTCCCCACCCACTTAGGGAGTGTAATGTAGACTTTATGCATTGATGAAATGAAAGTCCAATACTTTTCTATTAACTCTTTTGAGAAAGAGGAGAGGAGGAAAGATTTGAATATTTAAATCATTTTCAACTCATCTCATGATGCAAATTAATAGTGAATGTTTTTAGAATCTCCATTAATCTTCATTTACTTCGTTGATCAAATTAAAATAATTTTAAAAAAATGAATCCACCAACATGAATAATAGTTATCAAAACCAAATAAAAATATTATATCACACGCACACACACATATATATATGTATGTATGTATGTATGTATATATATGTATATATTAAAAATAAAAAAATTGTTAATTAAATTTATATATTAAAATAAATCTTTAACAAAAACTTTTTAATATTATCTTTCTCAAGACGCATCTTCCCTAAAATAAGTAAAAAGAAAACACATATTATTTTATACATAGTCTAAACAATAAAATTAGCTAACACATCTCTACCATATACAAATATTCTAGCTAAAAAAAACCTTCCAAGCTTTAAAAATACTCAAGAATATCTTAATGAAGGGAAAAAAATTGTATAAAAACTTTTCACATAAAAATGTAAATGTCTTATACCTTTTTTTTTAAAGCTTGGTGGAACCTTTCTATTAATTTTTCAAAAATAAGTAGGAGAAAACAACATCAACATCCATCGCTAGATGGTCTCAACCTGCCCATAGGGAAACTAGATATGTTGACCATTTGGTTGCATTATAATCCAACCAAATTCTAAATAGTTTGAAATTTTCCTTCCATGTAAGTATAACCTGCGCTTTGACCGACTAGTGAACTATATCGTATATGCCAAAAATCATTTCTATACATATAGATACTACTTAACATGTGCAACCAAAACATCCTAAATATAACAAGACAAACTAGTCATTAGAATAATCTACAGGAGCTAGGTCCTTAGCGCTGGAACCTAGAAGCTCAGTCTAAGGCATGCAAGGAATATGTTTTTCAATGTAGGCCAAACAAGCATTTTTCTACTAGATATGGTGTTGAATAAGTTTAAATTCCCCATGTAATTCTTGATGGGTCCAAGTACTGTAAGCTCTAACATCTTCCAAGGTAGACCACGACTGTGGTTCATTTCCATTAGAAGCTATAGCACACACTTTACCACCCTCACAACCTCGCCCTTGACCCCACCCCCTTCCAATAGGAGGGATACTACCATGAAAAGAGATCGCAGGAGCCATGCCACACAGGAAGGTATAATAACTCTGAGATGTAAAAATCTAGGATTATATTCTCGTTTAGACACCTCCAAAAAGATGGTCTAGAGGTTGCCCATCGAGGCCTTGAGCACCCCTTATATTACTTGAGGCTCATGCATAAGCTACAGGAGCATGAAAATAATAAAAGCTTCTATTAAATCATAAACAAAGGAAATTTTCATCTTTTTCTTCTTGGGCATTAGATTGACCCCCCTCCTCAATCATTTGAGTGATCAGAACATGAAATTTTTTATATTCCCCCTTACAATATAACAATTCATTTCTAGACCTGGTCAGTCTCAATTTACCAGTAGTTAGCATAACATTATAAGTTATAGACCCATAGTTTGACTAACCATCGAATACAAGACACAGGGTATCACCCTCCCTCGTTAGACATGAGACTAGGTTGAAAATATCGCTAACAATTCCCATGGTTAGGCGGTTATGAGTATTCCCAGCTCTGAAGATGGATCTGGGTGGGTCAGCTCTGACCCCACCCTTCCTCATGGAACCCAAGGGGGCATAGTGCCACTTAATAGAATACAAACCGAGCAATCCCAACCAAGCACATAATTTAGATTTAGCAGAGAATAAAGGGCTCATGGTGCAACTAGTTTTCACACACCATAATAACCTGAGCTGGGTAGGTGGTAGTTCCTCCTTTGCTATCAATGTTGGAGTGATCTTTCCACCTGAAAGACCACTTGAGTTTCCTGTAGCTGCGACTACTAGTAAAGTGAATTCCCAATCTTACATATCCCTTAACGCCTTGTGAATTAAATTCTATGCTGGACCTCGCATGCTTGAGCCCACATGGGTGTGGCCATGCCACCACCCGAGGTGTACATCTGTTAATTGCATGGCGACGATGCGAATGCCACCGATCCTCCTCGCCTTTCATTCACCCCAACCAGGGAATAAACGTCTTATACCTTGATTATAGTAACAAATATTAAAAAAAAAAAAAATTGTTTATTTTTATTGTAATAATAAACTTGTTCCAAATTATGGTACTTTTATATATTATAGTTTTTAAATTGTTTGCTTTATAATTTTTTAAAGTATTATTTTATATTACTTTGTTAATTTAGAAGTTGATATATATATATATATATATATATATATATATATATATATATATATATATATATATATTACTCATTGATGACAACTATTTCGATGGATTCCTAGTGGCTAGTGTTGTAATTCTACGAGAATCCTAAGGTAGTTAGGAAGTTAGGAAGTTATTATTTAGTGATAACTAATTTTTGAACTAATTTCTGAAGTATAAATGTAATCCAATTCAATGAATGAGATACAAAAATCACATGGTTATTATTTAATAGTGGTATCAGAGCAAGGCTGGGAGGTGGTGTGGGAGATTCTTACTATGTGTGGTAGCAACAAATTCTCCAAAACTTTTGTCCCTGCACGAATTGTGGCAGCAACACCCTTGTAGCATTGGAGATCGGAGGCTAACAAAGGCATTAGATCTGTTCTGAAGTTTCTTTATAAAATGGATTTCTTTTGGGTGGTCAGCGAAGTCTTGCTGACGGTATTTATTGTGATAGCGACAACAACACTCTTTTGTAATAGATTCAAACCCAGTGCAACAACATCGGTTTTGGATCAGTAAGTTTAAAAGAACAAATTCAATATCTTTTTAAGAAATCTGTGGTTGAAAGTTGAAACAGAGGTTTTTTTATAAAAAAAAAAACCTCTGCAAGTTAAAAACATTTTTTTTTAGAGAAGTGTGTGCCCGCTCTGTTAGTGAAAAACGTAGTTTTTTTGGAGAAACCTCTGCTGGTGATTGCATAATTTTTTTTTGTGGTTGAATCAGAATTTTTTAAGATCAAATTAAAGTTTTAAGATGAATTCCTTGGTATCTTTAATTAGGGTTGTTTTGAACGGAAAAGAAAATTACCATGAATGGTTTAGAAAGGTTAAAAATACTCTCAATTCTAATGATTTATGGGATGGAGTTTGTGAAGGAGAAGGAGATGATGCAACAATGTAGCCTGATGATCGGAAACAACTCACAATCTGGCAAAGTAAGGATAAGAAGGCCTTTGCCTTAATATCTGCTTCAGTCTCAGAAGATGTAAGCATATACATTACTCAGAGTAAAACAACTTATGATGCCATAACAAAACTAAAAGAGCTTTATGATTCACATTATGAATTGGAGATAATTCAGTTATTGTTGAAGTTATTTAATTTGGAAATGAGTGATAATGATCCTCTAAAACTTGCCTCTGAAATTGAAGCCATCAATCATGAAATTGAATGTACTGGAGTTAAAGTTGATTTTCCGCTTACTACCTTTATAAGAGCTCTTTACCCTAGTTATTCACACTACTTGGAATCTCTCCAAGCTAGTGGGAAATTAAAAGATATAGATTTTGACAAATTAGTAGGGAAAATTATAGAAAGATAGAAGGCTTTTGGCAAGAAAGAAGCATCACATAGTTCTAATACCAAAACCCTATGTCTTGCTCAAAAAGACCTAAATCCTCAAGAGGAATCTATCAGAAATACTAGAGGTAATAGAGGTCGAGGTAGGAAGAATTATAGAGGTAGGGGGGGGGAAATATTCAGGGAGATAGACAGCAGAATGAACAAAAAATAAATTTTTCTGATAAACCAGCTATAAAATGTTTTAGATGTGGTAAACTTGGACATACTGCTGCAAATTGCAGAATTCCCCGAGATAAAATTAATGAAAAAAGAGAACAATTTCTTGAAAAGAAAGATCATATAATTCTAGACAGAGGACAATCTTCTAAGAATGCACATTATGTTGTCGCACATTGTAATTTCCACTTGGAAGATGTTTTTAGTACTTCTTTTTCTTCATGGTATGATAGTTGGGTTCTAGACACAGGTGCCACGTGTCATATGACCTTTCGAAGAGATTTGTTTGGTCAATTCAGTGATAATATTGACAGAGTAGTGTATTTTGATGATAAGTCCCAAATCAAACCATCAAGGATTGGTTCAATTCAGTTAAATTCATGGACTTCCAAAATATATTTTGAATGGTGTTCTTTACATTCCGCAGTTCTAAAGAAATTTGTTATCTCTTATACAAATAAGACAACAGGGACATTCCATTCACATATTTGGTGGTAAAGTAGAACTTAGAAGAGAAGCTGGCAATAAAACTGTAATGTCTGGTGTGGAAGAAGATAAATTATTGAAGTTGCATGGTTTGTCGTATTTTGCATTAAACACAACTTATTTGGTTCAGCAAAATGATACTCTGTCATCTTCTTTATTATGGCATGCACACTTCAGTCATGTTAATTATGAAAGTATTCGAATTATGAAACAACAAGGGATTAAGGGACTTCCAACAGTTCCCAGAAAATTTACCTGATGTAATGCTTGTATATTGGACAAGCATCACAAACAGTCTTTTCAGAATTCTAAGTCTAGAGCTACAAGAAAATTAAGTCTCATACACAACTTATGTGGTCCAATGCCTGTACCAATTGCAAATGGAAATAAATACATACTCACTTTTATTGATGATTATTCGAGGATGTGATGGGTTTATCTTCTTAAAGAAAAATCACAAGTTTTTGATGTGTTTAAGAACTTTCATCTCTTGATAACAAATGAAGCACATCTTACTGTTGGTACTATAAGGACTGATAATGGAGGATAATATACTTCACATTCTTTTGAAACATATTTGCAAGAGAATGACATCAAACACTAAACCACAATACCATATAATCCACAAGAAAATGGTGTTGCTGAAAGAATGAATTGAACATTGCTTAATATGGTAAGGAAAATGACGTTTTTTAATGTAAAATTAATGTTTTGGGGAGAAACCGTGCTCTGTGCGGCATACATTAGAAATCGGTGCCCTTCCTCTGTCATTAACAATATAACTCCATATGAAATGTGGTACAGTCGTCTTCCTACTATTAAACATTTCCGAATTTTCGGTTCTCAATGTTATGCTTTAATTCCTAAAAATTAGAGGAATAAGCTGAGTGAACGAAGCACAAAATGCAAATTTTTAAGGTATTTCATGACTTCTAAGGCATATTGATTATATGATGAAGCGAACAAAAAGTTTATTTTGTCAAGAGATGTAATTTTTCTTGAAACTGATAAAGATTCTCTCACTGTTGATAGACAACTTAATCAGATAGAAAAGTTTGTGCCTCGAAAGTTTTATTATGAATCCGATAATATGCTTCCCCATCCTGAAGGGGGGATACCTATATTAGATCAGTCTGTGGAGTTTCCTTCTCTCAATGATGAGAAATTGGTTGATGATGATAATTTCGTTGTTACGGATGACGAATTAGTTAATGCAAGTGTTTCTATAGAAACAATGACAAAAATGGCAAGAACTGAGCCAGATGAAGAAGATAAGCAACTTCCTAAACAACTTCCTACACAACCTTTGCGAAGGTCAACTTGTATTCGAACATTTCTAAAGAAATATGATGAGTTTAAAACTGGAAGTTCCTCAGGTAACTATTCTCATTGTGAATTTAATTTTTCTGTGGATTGTGAACCTACTTGCTTTGAAGAAGTTGTTATTAATGAACAGTGGAAAGATGCAATGCAAAAGGAATATAATGCTCTCATAAAAAATGGCACATGGAGGCTCGTGGATCCTCCTGTTGGCATCAAACCTATTGGTTGCAAATGGATTTATAAAACTAGGTTTAAAGCTGATGGTTCGCTAGACAAGTACAAAGCAAGACTTGTAGTGAAGGGATATGCACAGAAAGAGGGTATTGACTATACAGAGACTTTTGCTCCTACAGCTAAATGGGGCACTACTAGATCTTTGTTTGCTATTGCAACTCAGAAATAATGAAAATTCATCATATGGATGTCAAAACTGCCTTTTTAAATTGAGATTTGAAAGAAGATGTCTATACGTTTCAACGAGAAGGTTTTTCCGTTAAAGGGAAAGAAAAAAAGTTTTGCAAACTAATGAAGTCTTTGTACAACTTGAAAAAAGTGCCACAAGCATGGTATCAGAAGCTAACTGAACATCTTCTTAATTTAAACTATAAACATCTTGACCTAGATGATGCAACTCTTTTCGTTAAGAAAGTTGGAAGATAAGTTGTATATCTAGTTGTATATGTTGATGATTTGATGATCACAGGAAACAATGATGAATACATATCATCTATAAAGAAGGAATTGAAAAAGGTTTTTGATATGACAGATTTAGGTTTACTTCATTATTATCTTGGAATTGAAGTTGATAAAAAACCATAACATATTTTCATCTCTCAGAAGAAATATGTTGATAAATTATTGAACAGATATAGTATTACAGAATGTAATCTTGTTGCTACTCCAATGGAGTAGAATTTGAAACTCACTTCCGAAGAAGGAAAGTCGTTTGAAGATCCAACAAAGTACATGCAACTTGTTGGAAGCTTGATTTATTTGTCTATTACCCATCCTGATATAACCTTTGTTGTCGGAATACTTTAGAGGTTTATGCATCATCCTTGTGAGGGGCATTGGGTAGCAGCAAAAAGAGTTTTGAAGTATTTAAAAGGAACTCAAACTTACGGCACCAAATATTCCAATGTTTTAGACTTCCATCTCGTTGGTTATTCAGATTTAGATTTTGATGGAGATTAAGAAAATGGAGTCTCAACTTTCTAGATATTCAATGCATCTTTGATCAACAGCCATCAGTTGGAGATCGCGCAAGCAATTTGTTCCTATTGATTCTACCACCGAAGCTGAATATGTTGCAACAGCTTAAACCACTAAGGAAATCATTTGGCTTCGAAAAATACTTGAAGATTTGCAAGAGAAACAAAGGAGCTTCAACTCCTCTATTTGTCGACAACTCTTGTGCAATTCAATAGGCCAGGAATCCAAAGTTTCATGATCGAACCAAACATATCAACACCAAATATCATTTGATTTGACATCATGTAGAGGCCAAAACAATTCATCTGACACATTGTCCAACTTCTAAACAAATTGTAGATATTTTTACCAAAGAAATAGGGCGTGAAAAAGTTTGAAAAATTTAGATCTTTACTTGGTATGTCAAATGTCTGTTTGAATTAAGGGGGGAAATGTTGTAATTCGACGAGAATCCTAAGGGTCCTGTGTAGTTAGGTAGTTAGGTAGTTAGGAAGTTAGTAGTTAGTGATAACTAATTTCTGAAGTATAAATGTAATCCAATTCAATGAATGAGATACATAAATCACATGGTTATTATTTAACAGCTAGAGTGTTAAGAACATGTAACCGCTCAAGAGTAAATGTGCTTTGAGATTGATAACCACTACTTCCATGGATTCCTAGTGGCTAAAATAGGAAGCCCAACCCCACGAGTGTTAAGATAATTGAACCATTAACCTCTTAAGAACAAATGTGCTTTTAACCATGGGGACTCGGTCAATTGAACTAACCCTAAGAACTTTTCACATTAGTTTAGCCATTAGTTTAAAATGGAGGTATTATATATATATATATATATATATATATATATATATATATATATATATATATATATTTGGATTTCTAAATTAATAAAATGATATATTTTTAAATGAAAAAGATATAATTTTATTAATTTAGAAAATAAAATATAAATTATAGGTCTCTTGAACTCCCAAATTTACGGAGTATTAAGAGAAATCAAATATTTCAAAATACAAACCTCTTTGACAACAAAACCTTAAAAAAATTGCACCAAATTTAATTCCTCTCTACTGAATTATACTAAATTATTAAGATGGATCAAGCCTAATATAAGATGGATCAAGCCCCTCTCACGACAATAATTACGTTGTAGTATTTTTTTTAAATATGCTGGCTCTTCACATCTTATCACAAGGAGTACATCTTATCACAAGGAGTTAAACCGATATTGGAATATTATCATTATGTTTACGAAGGGGACTGGACTGGACTGTCTATTGGTTTGGTTAGTGTACTCAAGTCATCCTTATTCACCGTTGGAATATTGATCATTATGTTTACGAAGGGGACTGGAATGTCTAGTGGTTTGCTTAGTGTCCTCAACTCCCGAATACGCTGTCTGTCCCTAGAGATTACTCAGTGCTTCGACACCATTTGTCATGTATGCCAAAAACCACCGGTGGGAATGTTGATCGAACTTACTTGAAATGTCTCCTGTGAGTTCTGCAAAAAAAAGGTCTCTATATTATTTGTTGTTTTCAATTGTCGATTCATTACATCTATCATAATTTGTCTAGTGACACCAGGCATTTTCTCCCCCACATCTTAAAAAAAAATAAAGTTGTCAGGATTATGTCAACCAGAAAGATACCAGTTTACAGGCCTATCCATAAACTCGAAACAGTTATCTGTCAAATCATTCCAGTAAAGCCACTATGGAGCAGAATCTGAGAACGCTAGTTAAAAATGACGAAGGACGTTCGTTGTTTAAGGAGGTTACAATTTGTGGTTGGTACGTTTATTGAGGTTACAATTTGTAGTTGGTATAATAAATTTATTGAGGTTACAATTTGTTGTTGGCATAATAAATTTATTGTTGTAAATTTTTTAAAAAATTTTAACGATTTTTATGGTGGAAATAGATTCAGTATTATTAAAAATTCAAAATCTTGAAGCTCTCAATTACCTAAAATCTAGTGGAAATAAATCAGCATGATCAAGAATTCAAAATCTTAAAACTCTCAGATACCCAAAATCTTGATGCTCTTCAAGGTCATTTCCAAAAATTTCAACCAAATTTCATTCTAAACATTTTTTTGTGAGAAAAATTGTATACCTCTAACGTCGTGTCAAGATTTCTGGGACTGTAGATGATTTGAGTTCCAGGGATGCAAAGAAACAGAATCGAGTTGTGAGTGTGAGGCCACATTGTGTTGGGAGGCATACCATCAGTTCAGAGTCACTTCACTGGGAAGAGCACGACACGTGCATTGCGGAGAATGTCTTCATGGGATCATCATCACGAGCGCATCAACTTCGACTCAGATTTGTCTTTCCCTACATTCCATCTTCCAAGATTCTCCTGAATCAACTGTGGGACTCACGAGTTCGCCCCCCACTAATTTCTATCGCTCGCAGTCAAATCAATCAATATTGTTGACAAGCATAACTTTTCCTGATGGAACGTCGTACTGTGACGATGCTTATCCTCCTTACGCTCCATATTTTCAATGGTAAATACTCTAGAGATGCAGCGTGCACTCAACCAGTTTTAAGCTGATTGGATGAACTTTGCTCTCAGGGTTTCTCACATCACTGGATATTTTCATCGGATTGGACATTGCTAAAATATTGTCAAGCATTTAACTTCTCGTTCAAGCAATCAAATAGCTTCCTCCTCAATCCTCTTTCAAGGAATCGTCGTGAAATCCACCAAATCTTTCCTTACGTCAAAATAGCTTCTTTTTTCTTCTAGAAAATCCGATTGTGTAGGATTGTTCTAGCAAAATTATATAAATTAAATTAAAAGATAGGTAAATATTTACATAATATCAATTTATAATAAATATTAAAATATAATAATTTATACTTCATTAACATTTAAAAAAATTATATCATAAAAATTAACTTAATTATAATTTAATTTTATTATTTTTAATATTTATAAAGTAATTAATATATAAATTAAATATTGATATACTTCCAAAAAAAAAATCTTGTAATGAGATGTTTAATCATTTATATTCACTTTCATTGATAATGATGGTTGTTATTTTTAAATTGGTTGTGGTTCTTTGTAACCATACATATAACATACTATGGACTAACTATTATCCATTTAGCATATTACATATAATGCTAATTTGGTTAGGTCGTGCAATGGTTGTGTCGACAATCGTATAGTGGAATCTGTGTTGGCGGATATTACATTGGCAATCATACCACATGTTATTAAACTTCGAAGGGATATGATAGAATCACGATAATGAATTTTATGATTTTCCTTGGGTTGTATTTATTTACCGTATGCTATTCATTAAACTAGAGATTTATGAGTTGTACCACTCGCATGGGATTTCGGGTTAAATACGGACACTTGTGCCACTGTCCACCGTCAGATCTACGAGTTCATGATATACGGTCACAATCCCCCCGAACCGGTTTAGGGTAATGACCCTGCCAACCCTAACTGAATTTATCATTCTTCTCTGACTCCGGCAGTGTTGCGCCTCTGCAACCATGCCGCCTCTATACCAGTTCGACCAATGTTCGATTTCGCTAGCTTTGGTCGCCATGGCACCTCTACACGTAAGCGGAGCCTCTGCAATAGTTTCGGGAGTTTGTGTTTTATGGCTTAACAGGTTATTTCGTTTACTATGTTTATCCAAATCTCCTGCTATTTCCTTTGGCAGTAATACGAACTTACCCTACGAATTCATTTCTTGACCAGGTAAGATATATATATGATTTTTTTCTTTTGCATGCATATTTCCGCTTTAACAGTTAGAGTAAATAGATTCTTCACTCAACATTTTCTGTCAATGGCGCAGGTAACTTACTCAACTCAATGATGAGGGTTTGCTTGCAAGTTTGCCTTTCAAGGGTGCGCTTCATTTTTTGTTTACCATTCTGGCATCCCTTCACAGGTACCGCCTTCTCCGTCTATTACTTAAACTTCTCGAGGTTACCCCTCCAGATTTGGATCTATGGTGCTCCGCGGCATTGAATAAATTGGATAATTTAATTTGAAGGCAATGGAATGCCGCATGTTTGATTTTCCTAATGTGTTCGAGGGTTCTTCCCCGTGCAACATTGACTGTGTGCAGTTTTATTGAATCTCTTCTGTAAAATTTAAGGGTTTTACTCATGGTTAACTGTCGAGTACTTGGCTTTTCCTGAGAGGGTAGATTCCTCTGTAATAGTGTTAATTAATGTTTTAATCTTTGCTATAATTAATGGCTTGACTCTCGATTTCTTGGTAGACATATCTTATCTGTTATTTAAGTTTTGGCCCACTCCTGGGGAAGTAATGCTGTAAAGAACAATCCTGTTTTGGTTAAGAGATATGTATATTGTTATTTTCTATATTTTGCTGGTATTTATTCATTAATACTCATATTAGCTCGATGAGCTCGTTACCCTTCTTGTCAGCGTAGAGTTAGTTATTTTCTCGATAATAATAATGCAGAGAGAAAGTTTCACATGTAGCTATTATTCTTTGTATTGACTGCTACACTTTTGAGTTTCACTGCGCACTTATTCTTCAGAGTTTAAATATGTATGCATTTCATTCATACGGGGATTTTCCTTTTATTTATTTACTGTTTCTTTCCAATTTTTTGGTTAATTGGAAATGTCCGGACCATCTAGGTTTTGGAGTTTTTATGCAAATCTGTTGTTCGTATATATCCTAGTTACGGAAAAGCGACCAGTTCTTGGGTCTAGGGTTTCATCCTTGGACACTGAACTAACAGTTTCTTCCGTTTCGTATTTCTAGCTATATATTTCCGTCTTTATTTAGTTTGGTACTGTGGTTACGATTCACTCTATGTTTTCCTTGAAATTCAGGCTATAACTTCAATATATATATATAATTTTGTTACACAATCCACATGCATTTATCAGTTCCACAGTAAAGTTTGGGATATAATACAAGAAAGACAGATATAATTTATCCTCAAGATGCACAGCATAAAATTCTTCATTTCATAATGTCAAGAAATAATTCCCATATTAAAAGAATTCAGTCTAAAAACATTCATGTATTAAATAAGCCTGTCTAACATATCTGCATTAAATGAGTCTGTCTAAACATTTATGTATTAAATAAATCTGTATACTTATCTCTCTTCAGACTCTGCTGATGATGTCCTCCCTACAATGAGAGAGGTGATTATGCCCTCATATCCCCCCGTGCTCCACACCTAAGATGAGTAGGTTGACAGAAATTTCAGAAGAGACCTCGGGACCCCAAGTCCAGTACTCTTATTTTCCAGGATTCAAGAATGCTGAGTGTTTCCACTGGTCACCACCAGCTAAGGAAATCTTCAATCTCTTCCTTCCTCTCCTTAGTCACAGAAGAGAACCGCTTTTCCTCACTAGGATGTACGTTTATCAGTAAAGGAAAGGTAACTGTCTTTAATTGTTTTCTGTTCAACCACTCTCAGTTCTTGGAATACTTTATCATCAGTCTTTTAACTTTTTATGGAACCTCTATTCCATAATTAAATTTTATTTCAACAAAACATAATTAATTTATGTTAATCAAATAATAATTTTCTCAAAAGAAATAAATGTTTTAGTCTCTTTTAAAAAATAAATAACATAGCAACTATTTAGCAATTAACCTAGCTATCACAACTTCCCCCTTTATAAGTAAACATTGTCCTCGGTGTTTCATTTTAGCTTAGTAAACAATTCTGGATAAGCCTCACGAATAAATCCTTCATCTTCCCAGGTAGCCTCATCCGAGCTGAAGTGCTTCCACTGCTCTTTAACTTGGGTGATGGCTCGCCTCTAGAGCATGATTTCTCTCTGATCGAGTATACGTTGTGATTCGACCAGAAATTTGCCGTCTGGTTCGACCTACATCCAAAAATACTTGAATTAATTTCTTATAAGACTTAGTGTTTTAATATAGGATTTTTTACCCCACTTGAATTCTTTGCAAGTGGATTACATTCTTTGGGTCATGCACGCATCGTATAAGGACACATGAAACAAATTGTGCATCCGAATATGGCTGGGCAATGTCAATTGATAAACCACAGGTCACACTCTTTCCAATATTTGGAAAGGTCCACACAACTTGGGAGCCAACTTGGCACAAAAGGTCCACCTCAATGTGCTCTTATTTTGTTTAATCCTTACATACACATGATCACCCACTTCAAATTCTTGATAAGTCCTCTTCTTATCTCCATATACCTTCTACCGATCTTGAGCCGCTTTCATATTTTGTTTGATCTTCCTTACTTATGATTCCATGTCAGCTAACATCTACGGTCCAAGCATCAACTTGGTTTCGGGGCTGCTCCAATTGATGGTAGCATGACACTATCACCCATACAAAGCTTCAAAGGGGCTCATCTTTTTTTTTCACAAAGGAAAATTTCATAATTTTATTAATGATAACAAAATTACATGTTACACTTTGCTGTAATTTCAGATAAACAGGCAAATAATTTGCATCTATAGGCTAATATACAAGGGGAGTGAAAATTAAATTTTCCTCCCTTTTTTCTTTTCAACCTTTCGCCATGGACCTGGTGATGGCGCGGTTGTGATAAGTGCGAGCTGATTTTTCAATGTGTTTGCTCCATTGTCCTTATCCGAATCAAAAGTGTCTGAGTTATGGTGTCTTTTGTGTGCTCCACTTTCTGGTGCCTCTTGGTCCAATGACGCTGGAGCAGTGTTTGGAGGCTCTAGCATCTCTTGTTCTTGTGTCCCTGTTTCAGTTGTTGTCTAGTTGTTTTCTTCTGGGGTGGGTTCCGTCGCATCTTCTTCCATATACGGTTCTGGTTTATCAAAGGGATATTGCCAGTCCTTTGTAGCTCTTCCTATCTTTTTCTTTGTTCTGTTGTCTCTTTTAGCTTCTAGACAAGTGTTTTGTAAATTCCTTGTATTCCTGCATATTCTACATCTGAAAGCAGTGTTCTCATAATTGAGGTGCTGCGTCCATTTTTTTTGTTTGTGAGTCAGCAGGATGCATTCTGGAAGCCCCTTGCTAAGATCCACTTCCATGCAGATGCGTGCAAAAGTGTAAACCCTCTCCTCCATGCATTTGGTATCCGTTTTAATATAACTCCCAATCATGTCTCCAATGTTGCCCAATACATCTTCATTCCAAAAATGAAGTGGGAGGTTGTAAAGCCGTACCTAGACTGGCATTTTGGAGACCTCCATGGTATTTGCATCAAAATCTGGAAACCATGGTGTGGTGAATAGTCCGGTGGAACCCCAGAACCATGGTCCAGCCTTTTGAATGTGTTCTCTGGCTTCCGAGGATAAACATTTAACAATGAAAAACCCTTTTGAACAGAGGTGTATTTCACATTCTGTCATTCAGTTAGTGAAGATCCACTGAAAAAGAACCATTGGTTTTGGCCAGAAGCAGTTGAATCTGAATTTGAGCTGTAGTCATCAATCTCAAGTAATTCAATCTGCAGTTCTGGAATCTGGTTGAGCTGTTCTACAATTTATGGTTTAGGGGCATTCGCTGTCTGTTCTGTAGGAACAACAGATTTTTTTTTTTCCTTAAGAATGTTCTTATAGGATGTTCCTTTGGGGTACTCATGGCAGGTAGAGTTTGATCCCCAGGGTCCCTGAGCATTGTGCTGCCCAACATCACCCCCTCTCAATCACAGATTGAGATGGATAGTGGAAGCATGGCAGATTCCATAATCCTTAAGAATGCCGGAATCCTGTAGCGACCTCCCTCCATAAATGAGGGATTGTTCACGACATGGGTATCCAGTGGTTTTCCCAATAGTTTTCTTTAGGTCTGTAACCTGTGAATATGCATGTATCCAAACCAATATACTATTCCCCATAGGGGTTTTGATAAAGATCTGAAAACTATGTGGGCTTAGCTGATTTTTGTTTGCATTGGTGTTGTTTGTTGGCTCTGGTTGTTCTTGATCTGTCTGCTTCAATGTTGTCGTATTAGCGGCTAGTCTCCCTTTGTGCATACAATGATGGGTAGATGCCCGAGTGCTACCCACCAGCGAGCATCCGCAAATATAGTCATCAACCATCATACAAATCGAAGCGTCGGGCTCACGGCCACCAAGTGTTTTCATAACTGGTGAAAGGGCATGAGGGATGTCGCGCTTCGCGGCCTTCAGCGGAAGGACTCCGCCACACCCACCAGAGCAGCAATAGCGCATACCAGCACAGGAATCTTGCACAACATCTCCGACCGAGTATGATGGCCTATGCAAAAACACAGTCCATCATTCTAGTCTGCAGGGGGTCGCCACGAAAAATGTGCACCATCCCTCCCCTGTTTCCTTTTCATCCGTCGTGTAGTCGCGACAAGGTAAATACCAGGTCCACTGCCCCTCATATGCATCACCACTGGGAATAGCAGGGGAAGCACTGTGCCGAAAAACATGGTAGCACCTTCTGATCGACAAAAACTAGCTTGCGGCGGCGACTTTAGAAGCAAGAAACCCTAGGGCAAGAGACTCCTGGTAACCATTATTGTATGCAAATTCTACCAAGTGTAGATATTCTTCCCATTTCGTTGGCTGCTGCATCACGTACATGTGCAACATATCTTCCAAGATTTGGTTTACCCGCTCAGTTTGTTCATCCGTCTGGGGATCATAAGTGGTGCTGAAATTTATTTGAGTTCCCAGCCCTGTAAATAGGGTCTTCCAGAATGCTGAAGTAAACTTCACATCCCTATCTGATATAATAGTCTTTGGAATGCCATGTAAAAATTTCTCTCATGAAGATATCTGCTATTTGCATAGTTTTGAAAGTATATTGTACGGGTATGAAATGTGTTGCTTTACTCAATCTATTGACCACCACCATAATTGAGTCACTGTGCCTTTTTTTATCTTGGTAACCTAGTAATAAAGTCCAGGATATAACTTCCCACTTCCATTCAGGCACTGGTATAGGAAACAACAATCCGGTTGGGTGTTGATGCTCCACCTCAACCTATTGACACTCCAGAAATTTGTTTAAGTATTTCACAATATTCCTTCGCATACTCTGCCAGAAATAAAATTTTCTAATTGTTGTTAGCAATTTTTGGTATCCTGGGTGTCCTACATAATTACTGCGGTGATACTCATCCATGATTAGTTATTTTAAACTCATTCGGTTTGGGATGTATAACTTTGCATTGAATCGATCCTTGATAATTTCATAGTCAGAGGGTTTTTATTGTCTTCTGGCTTCCTCCACTTGATGCCATAAAAATTGGTATTTTGGATCCTTCCCGGCTTCCTCTTTTATCTGATCTAAAAATTTACATTCAATTTTATTATAGTAAAGCTTATAAACACAGTGCAGTTTTCTGCTTAAGGCTTCTGCCACACGATTTTCTTTGCCTTTTACATGCTGTATATCAAAGTCGAATTCGCTTAAGAAGGAATTCCACCTTGCCTATCTAGTGTTTAAATATGTTTGCTTAAAGTAGTTGGTTAAGCTGTTGTGATCGGTTTTTAACACAAATCGTTTTCCTAACAAGTAGTGCCTCCATACCCGGAGTGCATGCACTATTGCTGTCAGCTCTAAATCATAAGTTGAATATCATTGTTCATGCTCCTTTAATTTTATTGATTCATAGGAAACCACTCTTCCTTCTTGCGATAGAATTTCCCCAAATCCTCCTTTACAAGCATCGGTACAGACCTCAAATTCCTTATTGGGATCAGCTACCCTCAACATCGAGGTAATGGTCAGCAAATGTTTCAACTTCTCGAAACTATTCTGACACTCAGTAGACCATTTAAGTATTTTTTCCTTTCTTTGTAAAGATGTAATTGGAAAAGCAATCTTCGAGACTCCTTCAATGAACCATCGATAGTATCCAGCTAACCCCATAAAGGATCAGATATCTGCCACATTTTGGGGTACTCGCCATTCCATAATAGTTTTGATTTTCTCTGGATCGACCATTATTCCCTTAGCGGAAATAACATGGCCTAGATACTGGATCTGTTCTTTGAAGAAGTCACATTTGCTGAACTTGGCGTATAGTTGATGTCTTCATAACATATCTAATACTATCCTTAAGTGATCCTTGTGCTCTTCCATGCTTTTTGAATAAATTAAAATGTCATCAATGAATATAAAAAAAAATCTATCTAAAAAGGGGTGAAATATGCCATGCATGAGCCTCATAAATGTTGCTGGTGCACTAGTTAAACCAAATGGTAAAACCACAAAATCGTAATTTCCATATCGAGTACGGAAAGCAGTCTTGTATATATCCTCGTGCTTAATTCAGATTTGGTGATATACAGATCTTAAGTCTATCTTCGAGAATACAGTTTCCCCTTCACCTGATCAAACAGGTCATAAATCTGTGGTAACGAATACTTATTTTTTACTGTCAATTTATTGAGTTGTCTATAGTCCATGCACATTCGCATGGCTCCATCCTTTTTATTTACGAATAACGCCGGTGCTCCCCAAGGAGACACACTCGGTCCAATGTACCCTTTGTCCAAGAACTCTTGCAGTTGCATTTTCAATTCAGTTAGCTTTGGTACACTCATTCGATATGGGGCCCTTGAAATTGGTGATGCTCCTGGAATCAACTCAATAGTGAAGTTAATGTATCTTCTTGGAGGTAAGCGTGGTACATCTTCTGGAAACACGACCATGAAATATTTTACTATTGTATGCTTTCCAACATAGGGGTCTTTTCCTTAGAATTATCAAAACCCACTTGAATGGCATAAATCTGACATCCCTTTCTAATACACTTACTCATTTGAGAGGTTGTGATGGGACACAACTGTAAGGGTTTCTTGATTCCCTGTAATTCTTGGCACATTCCATCTTGCATTCTGTAGTATATGATCTTCTCTTTACAATATACCAGTGTCTAGTGTCTCTCTAACCAATCCATGCCCAGTAATACATCATAGGATCCCAAAGGTAGTATATTCAAATCCACATTTAGTTTTTGGTTTCCAATTTCCAGTGTACAGTTTGGAATTTTGGCATAAAATTTTCTTTTTGCCCCAGTGGCTAGTTGTACCAGCCAGGGATTTTTGAATTTCTGACTTTTTAACTTACAAATTTCTACTATTATGGGGTTTACATAACTTAAACTAGCACCTGGGTCAGCCAAAATACAAACAACTTGTGAAAGTAACTTACCTTCCAGTTCTATCATTGTTGGTTGATAATCTGCCTATCGATCCTCCAAAGTTGCATTAATTCCGGTTATGTTCTGAGCTACATCTGCCAATGTAGCAGATTCTTGTATATTAGCTATTGTATCATTCCTTCACCTCTGTGGGCATTTCTTATAATAGTGAGCCTCACCCCACCCCCAGCACTATAGAGGTGGTTTTTGGTTTTGTCCTTGTTAAGGTTTGGTGGAAGCCTCTGTGAGATTTTCCTCTGTAGGCCAACGAGTTATTTGATGGTTTCTCTAGAACTGTTTGCTCACTGAATTCCTTACAGAATTCTTGAAGTTATTAGTCCTATTATTTTTGAAATTTGAACTTCTTTTCTGCCCTTTTCTTGGCTCCCAACTTTTTCCCAGTTCTCCTTTTGCCTTGGACTGCCGGTAGCACATTCTCGCTTTTCAAATTTCCTGGTCCATGGTACTTGGATTCATGAACTCAAGTTGCTATTTCATGTGGGTCGAAAAACTACTCAAGAATCGTTGAACATAACCCTTTTCATCTCATAAATAAGGGACATATCTTAATAGGGAAGTGAACTTAGTTATGTACTCGTCCATTTTCATTTGACCCAACCTCAAATCATGGAATTCTCTGGAATTTTTGTCATAGAAACGTTCTATTAAGTACTTTTCCTTGAAGTATTCCTGAAATGTATCCCATGTCATGTCATGATCTTCAATGTTGCAGACATTATTGACTTACTCCCACCATAGGGTGGCCTTCTCTCTCAACTGATAGATGGCCAACCTGGCCTTAATATTGTTGTTGTACTCATAAACTTGAAACTATTTTTTCATATTAATCTACCAAGATTCAACCACCTCCTCCAGTTCTCCATCAAATGTAGGTGGTTTTATTTTTCGGAACTCACCTTGTAGTTCCACTTTTTTTTTTCTTAATTTCTTGTTGTTCTAACACATTACAGACTCGGCCTCATTATAGTTTCTATCTTTATTACTCTGTTGTGAATGACTTATTTCCACTATGTCATTGGTTTGGTCCCTAGTTTTTCTTTCATTTTCTTCCTACATTCCTCTATCAGGAGTAGGTTGTAACACTCCTTGATTTTGTTTATCATAAAGGCTCTTGAGTATCCTTTCTTGTTCTTGCATTAGGCACTCATTGTTACTCCTAACCCGGACCATTTCTTCTTGTAACTTTTGCACAATGCTTAACAATATACTGGTTTGGTGTTGTTGCTCTTCCAACAGTCTGCTGGTTTTCTGGTGTTGGTCCACACTCAACTGAATCCACATGTCTGGATTCATTTCCGGTTGGGATTGGGGTGTAGGTTCCCCTAGGTTCTGGGGCGTTTGTTGTGTCGATCCCCTCCTCATATTGTCTTTTACTATGTTATTTATTTTTCTGTGCACCATTTACACACAACAGTTTATCACATTAGGTGACCCATTGGGTCCCAGCGTATGAACATTGCTCTGATAGCACTTGTAATGTACACACAAGTACATGACAAAAAAAAAATTACTTTTACCTCTTTATTCCTAGCTTATGAACACACATTTATTATTTTTTAGTTATGGTGATTACGTGTGTTACCACCTGAATTATTTAAAACTCCATCACTCAATTTACACATGCAGAACCATACATATAACATACTATGGACTAACTATTATCCATTTGGCATATTACATATAATGTTAATTTGGTTAGGTCATGCAATGGTTGTGTCAAAAATTATATAGTGGAATCTATGTTGGAAAATACTACATTGGAATTAATACCATAGGCTATTAAACTTCGAAGGGATATGACAGAATCACGATAATGACTTTTATGATTTTCCTTGGGTTGTATTTATTTACTGTATGTTATTCATTAAATTGGAGATTTATGAGTTGTACCACTCGCATGGGATTTCGGGTTAAATGAAGACACTTGTGCCACTGTCCACCATCAGATCTCTGGGTTCATGATCTATGGCCACAATCCCCCCAAACCGGTTTAGGGTAATGACCCTTCCAACCCTAACCAAATTTTTCATTCTTCTCCGACTCTGGCAGTGTTGCACCTCTGCAACCATGCCGCTTCCATACCAGTTCAACCAGTGTTGGATTCCACTGGCTTTGGCCGCCATTGCACCTCTACAGGTAACCAAATCCTCTGCAACAGTTTCAGGAGTTTGCGTTTTATGGCTTAACAGGCTATTTCGTTTACTATGTTTATGCAAATCTCCTGCTATTTCCTTTGGCAGTAATAAAGACATACCCTACGAATTCATTTCTTGACCAGGTAAGATATATATATGGTTTTTTTCTTTTGCATGCATATTTTCACTTTAACAGTTAGAGTAAATAGATTTCTCACTCAACATTTTCTGTAAATGGCGCAGGTAACTTACTCAACTCAATGATGAGGGTTTGCTTGCAAGTTTTCCTTTCAAGGGTGCGCTTCATTTTTCGTTTACCATTCTTCCATCCATTTACAGGTACCAAATTCTCCATCAAATTACTTAAACTTCTCAGTGTAAGCCCTCTATATTTGGCTCTGTGGTGCTCTGCGACATTGAATAAATTGGATAATTTAATTTGAACGCAATGGAATGCTGCATGTTTTATTTTCCTTATTTGTTCGAGGGTTCTTCCCTATGCAGCATTGAATGTGTGCAGTTTTATTGAATCTCTTATGTAAATTTTAAGGGTTTTACTCCTGGTTAACTGTTGAGTACTTGGCTTCACCTGAGAGGGTAGATTCCTTTGTAATAACGTCAATTAATGTTTTAATATTTTCTATAATTAATGGCTTGAATCTTGATTTCTTGGTAGACATATCTTATCTGTTATTTAATTTTTGGCCCACTCCTGGGGAAGTAATGTCGTAAATAACAATCCTGTTTTGGTTAAGATATATGCATATTGTTATTTTCTATATTTCGCTGGTCTTTATTCATTAATACTCATATTATCTCGATGAGCTCGTTACCCTTCTTGTCAGCGTAGAGTTAGTTATTTTCTCTATAATAATAATGCAGAGAAAAAGTTTCACATGTAGCTATTATTATTTGTATTGACTGCTACACTTTTGAGTTTAACTGCGCACGTTTTCTTCCTGCATTCCTCTATTAGGAATAGGTTGTAACACTCCTTGATTTTGTTTATCGTAAAGGCTCTTAAGTATCCTTTCATGTTCTTGCATCAGGCGCTCATTGTCACTCCTAACCAAAACCATTTCTTCTTGTAACTTCTGCACAGTGCTTAGCAGTATACTGGTTTGATGTTGTTTCTCTTCTAGCAGTCTACTGGTTTGCTGGTGCTGGTCCACACTCAAATGAATCCACATTTCCGGATTCATTTCCGGTTGGGATTGGGGTGTAGGTTCCCCTGGGTTCTGAGGCATTTGTTGTGTCGATCCCCTCCTCATATTGTCTTTTACTATGTTATCTCTTTTTATGTGCACCATTTACACACAACATTTTATCATGTTAGGTGACCCATTGGGTCCCAGCGTATGAATGCTTCTCTCATACCACTTGTAAGGTACACACCATTACAACATATAAAAAAAATAAAAAATAAAAATAAAAATAAAAAAATAAAAAAAATAAAAAAAAATCTTTACCCCTTTATTCCTATCTTATGAACACACAGTTATTATTTATTAGCAATGGTGATTACGTATGTTACCACCTTGACTATTTAAAACTCCATCACTCATTTTACACATGCGGAACCATACATATAACATACTATGGACTAACTATTATCCATTTGGCATATTACATATAATGTTAATTTGGTTAGGTAATGCAATGGTTGTGTCAGCAATTATATAGTGGAATCTGTGTTGGCAAATACTACATTGGCAATCGTATTATAGGTTATTAAACTTTGAAGGGACATGACAGAATCACGATAATGACTTTTATGATTTTCCTTGGAATGTATTTATTTCCCATATGCTATTCATTAAATTGGAGATTTATGAGTTGTACCACTCGCATGGGATTTCGGGTTAAATGTGGACACTTGTGCCACTGTCCACCATCGGATCTCCGGTTCATGATCTACAGTCACAATGCCCCCGAACCGGTTTAGGGTAATGACCCTACCAACCCTAGCCAAATTTTTCATTCTTCTCCGACTCCGACAGCATTGCGCCTCTGCAACCATGCCGCCTCCATACTAGTTCAACCAGTGTTCGATTCCGCTGGCTTTGGCCGCCATGGCACCTCTACAGGTAAGCAGAGCCTCTGCAACAGTTTCGGGAGTTTGTGTTTTATGGCTTAACGGGTTATTTCGTTTACTATGTTTATGCAAATCTCCTGCTATTTCCTTTGGCAGTAATACGGACATACCCTACGAATTCATTTCTTGACCACGTAAGATATATATATATATATATATATATATATATATATATATATATATATATATATATATATATATGGTTTTTTTCCTTTTGAATGCATATTTCCGCTTTAACATTTAGAGTAAATAGATTTCTCACTCAACATTTTTTTTCAATGCCGCAGGTAACTTACTCATTTCAATGATGAGGGTTTGCTTGCAAGTTTTCCTTTCAAGGGTGCGCTTCATTTTTTGTTTACCATTCTTCCATCCCTTTATAAGTAACGGCTTCTCTGTCTATTACTTAAACTTCTCGGCGTAAGCCCTCTAGATTTGGCTCTGCAGTGCTCCACAATGTTGAATAAATTGGATAATTTAATTTCAAGGCAATGGAATACCTTATGTTTGATTTTCCTTATGTGTTCAAGGGTTCTTCCCTATGCAACATTGACTGTGTGGAGTTTTCTTGAATCTCTTCTATAAATTTTAAGGGTTTTACTCTTGGTTAACTGCCGAGTACTTGGCTTCTCCTGAGAGGGTAGATTCCTTTGTAATAGCGTCAATTAATGTTTTAATCTTTGTTATAATTAATGGCTTGAATCTCGATTTCTTGGTAGACATATCTTATCTGTTATTTAAGTTTTGGCCCACTCCTGGGGAAGTAATGTCGTAAAGAACAATCTTGTTTTGGTTAAGATATATGTATATTGTTATTTGCTATGTTTCGTTGGTCTTTATTCATTGATACTTATATTATCTCGATGAGCTCATTACCCTTCTTGTCAGCATAGAGTTAGTTATTTTCTCTATAATAATAATGCAGAGAGAAAGTTTCAATGTAGTTATTATTCTTTGTATTGACTGCTACAGTTTTGAGTTTAAATACGCGCGTTTTCTTCAGAGTTTAAATATGTTTACATTTCATTCATACATGGATTTTCCTTCTATTTATTTACTGTTTCTTTCCAGTTCTTTGGTTAATTAGAGATGTCCAGACCATCTGGGTTTTGGAGTTTTTATACAACTCTGCTCTCCGTGTATATCATAGTTACGGAAAAGCGACCAGTTGTTGGGTCTAGGGTTTTGGCCTTAGACCCTGAACTAACAGTTTCTTCCGGTTCATATTTCTAGTTGTATATTTCTGTCTTTACTTAGTTTGGTATTTTGGTTACGATTCACACTATGTTTTCCTTGAAATTCAAGCTATAACTTCAATATATATAGATAATTTTGTTACACAACCCACATACATTTATCAGTTCCACAGTAAATTCTGGGATATAATACAAGAAAGACAGATATAATTTATCCTCAACATGCACAACATAAAATTCTTCATTCCATAATGTCAAGAAACAATTCCCATATTAAAAGATTTCGGTCTAAAAAAATTCATGTATTAAATAAGTCTGTCTAACATATCTGCATTAAATGAGTCTGTCTAAACATTTCTGTATTAAATAAATTTGTATACTTATCTCGCTTCAGACTCTTCTGATGATGTCCTCCATACAATGAGAGAGGCAATTACTTCCTCATCTCCCCCGTGCTCCACACCTGAGATGCGTAGGTTGATAGAAATTACGGAAGAGACCTCAGGACCCCAAGTCCAGTACTCTTCTTTTCTAGGATTCAGGAATGATGAGTGTTTCCACTGGTCACCACCAGCTTAGGAAATCTTCACTCTTTTCCTTCCTCTCCTTAGTCACAAAACAGAACCCCTTTTCCTCATTGGGATGTACTTTTATCCCTAGAGAAAATGTAATTGTCTTTAATTGTTTTCTGTTCAACCACTCTCAATTCTTGGAATACTTTATCATCAATCTTTTAACTTTTTATGGAACCACTTTTCCATAATTAAATTTTATTTCAACAAAACATAATTAATTTATGTTCATCAAATAATCCTTCTCTCAAAAGAAATAAATGTTTTAATCTCTTTTTAAAAATAAATAACATAACAACTAGTTAGCAATTAAGCCAAGTGTCACATTCTTATGTTTAAATTGGGTTTATTACAATACCATAGTTTAGGAATATCATATGCCAAAAATCTATAAATTATTTCATATGATTATTTTTTTCAATTAATTAATTTAATTTTTGATTTGTGTATACTATTAAAAATATCCTAAAGTAGTTTGTAAAAATTCATTCCTACCACCTACCTTATTGATAATTAAATTAAATTTCTTGAAACAATAAACAACTTTGAAGAAGCACATAACATTAAAATTGTTAAGTATTTTAATACCAAATGTAATTTGTCATATTTACAATATAACTCTTATTTTTTTACTATTATATTAAATAAATAAATCATAAAAAATTATATAAAAAGTTCAACATCCTTTTTTTTTTTAAGATTAAAACAAAATTCCAAAACAATTGCTTTATTTTGTGTGAGGTATATTATTTGGAAAATTTCGCTTTTAAATCCATGTGTATTCCATATGTTACTAATATGTTAAAGACTAAGAGTCTAATTACTTTGCAAAATTATTTTCCTTAAGATTGTGTAACATTAATGTTAAGTTCTTTGTGAAGTGGTATGATCTACAAGTCGTATGATCTACTCCTTTCCATCTTTGTCCAACATCTATGGCTTGTTTGGAGTTTGAAGTGGTTTGTGTGGAATGCTAGATGGTTTTGTTCTTTTGTTAACTCTTTTTATAATCATGAATGGATCATATTTAAGTGGTTTATCTTTTTATTTTTTTAAGTATTTTTATTAAAGTTAATCAAATTTTATAATTTTTTTAACAAATTAGTAGTTTACTCAATATAAACATTCATAATTTTGTATTCTTGTTGAATTTTATGCAAATTTTATCAAAGTTAAGCATAAATTTTCTATATGTAATCAATGAACCGTATTTTTCTCTCATGTGCATCTTTACTATTATTATCTTAAGAATGAAGCTCAAAATAGAAAAATATCAATTCAAGGCATACTTCAAATAGAAATGTACCAAGAAAATATGTTAGTATCCAAGTTTTTTAAGATGTGAATGGTTAAAAATTTGGAATAATGGAATATTGTAACAATTTTTTACATTGTTATATTTATTTTTCTATAGATGGAAACCAATATCCTCTTTAATTTGGTCTCCATAATTCTTTCTAAAAAAAATTTAAAAATATTTTAAGGAAAATACTTTCTTGGATTTTTGTCAAAATCATTTTGATACCTTTCATAAGAAATAGTAAGTAAATGTCACAGTTTATTCTACGACATCCCCGATAAACCTACCTCGTATGATATTATAATTCTTGTTGCATACTTTTCTATAAGAAACATCTCAACAAGGTCATGATAAAAAGCATAAAGAAATGATTAATGACACAAATCCCATCATCAGAAATGATTAATGATATTAGCACAAAATGAACCAAATCATAAATGAGTAATGATATTAACACAAAATGAAGTTCAACATCATTGATTATTACACTAATAGTCTTTAACATTCTATAAGGTAACTATTTCATTGAAACAATTTAAAATTGTTACGAGGTAGTATGTAATACGTTATTTTTTGACAGTCAAATATAATATTAATTTGACTAGTTACTTGAGTAGATCAAACATTGTTATAAAGTTGTTTATAGTTTAATATTGATATGATTATAAATTCACATTTACAAGTCAAATCAATTGAAATCAGAGTAATTTTGTTTTAAATTTTTAAAATTCTCTTTATATGTATATAATGATATTTTAACGTATCTATATATTTGCAAACAAATTCAAGGGTTTTTATTCATGCAATTTAAGCCTTCAGTTCCTTCATAATGTTACACTAAATTATAGTGTTCATGTTTAAAATTGTATAGCTATTTTATATGTGTTGCAATAATACGTTCTTGTATTTATATATATTTTTAAACCAATTTAAAGGATTTTATTCACGCTTTTGAATGCTTCATGTGTATTATGGTTTGTATGAGTGTTGAATTTTCAAGTGAGTGAATAGCTTTACAAATGAATTTAGAGAAAATTTATGATATTGATGTATAAATGACATCATGAACTTTTATATTTCTAGTCTCAAGCGTGAAAATACCATTTTTTATTTCTTATTTTTTTACAAAAATTTTCTATTTATTTTAATTTAATTGAGACTTTAATTCAATCAAAACATCTTTTTAGAGAATAATTGTCTACAAAAATGAGATAATATTTGATTTAAGAGAAAGGATAAGATTTCATGGATAGAATGAGATAATATTCGATTTAAGAGAAAGGATAAGATTTCATGGATAAGAGAAATTTTGTTGGAATTATGATTATATTGACAGGTGAGAGAAAATCAGTATAATGGCTAATTTATTAATTTATAAACAATTCAAACCATATAAGCATCAATTACATAAGAAACACATGACAATACTAGACATACATGGAAACTCTTAAAGGGAGAAAAACCACAAAACTCATTAGTCTAAATATTTTTGTAGGCACCAACCTACTATTACATCAATTTACTAGCACCAACCTAAAGGAGACATGTGTCCCGTAATTTACAACCACTAACCTGAAGGAGGCACCTATCCCCTGATTTTACAGGAACTAACTTGAAGCATTTGAGAAATTTTGAGGTCTAAAATGGGTCTCAAAACAAAAATGTACAACCAAAATCAACTTTATAAGAACCAATAGGATTCAAGATGATGATGTCGACCATGGGGATGATTCGCCATTTTTTGAGTAATAAATAAATAAAAATAAACTATTTTTCAACTGATCTCTCTATGGTTTTACTCAAATTTCAAACTGGAGCACTCGTTGAATGCAAAATTTAATTCCTCATCCAAGGAGTATCTATGGTGCATACTTTCAATGGACATTGCTATATGAAATTTGAGAAATACATTAAAAACGTGATTGCAATCACATTTTTCAAGTATTTCTCATTTTTCGTGTAGCATGGTCATCGAAAGTATGCAACATGGGTACTCCTTCAAAGTGGAATTAAATTTTTCATCCAACGAGTACTCACATTCCAAATTTGAGTAAATCCATAAAGAGATAAGTTAAAAATATGAGTTGGAAAAGTAGTTTTCTCTTTTTTCCCTCTAAAATTTGATGATGTAATATAATCTTATTTTATTATTTCCACTATTATTTTATAATATTCCTTATGAGGCCCATTTTAGACCTCAAAATTTCTTTAATAGATACATCAATCCCCTTTTCTTTACTTATGATTTTCCATGCTCTATTATTTACAATACTAACTAGGATCTTCACAATTCTATACATTGTTCTTTGATTTGTAATACACATCTTTGCCACTATACTTTGTTCACTCTAGGATCGGCCTGTGACATAGATTAATTTTTATTACTTGTTGCAACATTGGTTTTTCACATTATCACTTAGACTAATCCTCACAATATTATTCATACTTATTTTCATGCCACAAACTCCATTACTTCAACATTCTATTTTGGATGGGTTCGCTACACAGGATACACGTATCTTTCATATTTCAATCGTTAAACTTCTTCATGCTCAACTCCACAAATTTAAAGCTTCATCATCTCTACAACAAAAATTAGTTATGTTTATTCCACACATCTTTTGACTTCAAAACTAAGTTATTTATAGGAAAAATGACTTGATCACGGTAGAATTGAAATATTATTTAGGCTGAAAAGAAGTCTTGGAGCCCCATCTACGGTTGATACTATGGGTCACACAAGAAATATTGGGATAAAACCATGGGCTTAAGTAATTTGGCGCCCAACTTTTCATATGTCCCAGGTGCTAACTTTCATAATTGCTTAGCTCTAGGGGGTAAACCACCAAGCTCATGCCATAACTATGTGCCACAACCATAATCTAAATCAAATTCTCCAACAATTTCACAATTGGGGTCCCTTCTCGATGAGTAAATTCTTGAAAATAATTGGATTCTCAAGTACTCAATTGATGACCAACACCAAGCATACGTCATCAAGCCCTCATCTTAAATGATCAGTTCCCATGGATCTGAAGTTTGAATCCATAAAGAGGGCCCACTTATGTATACCTAGATGTTTGGATAACCGAACATGTATTTTCATGACCCTTTAGCTCATTTGAGCCATCGACCACTTTTCGTGACCTTAACCTTCACACTAGAACACCATATACCATAGGCTCGTGCATTATTATTCATCTCCATACCCTAGTATATTAATACCATAGTATTATTTTACTATCAACTAACGAATTGTTTAAACTATTTTTCATGATCAATGAATTATTTACTATCATACCAAATGCCGATTACAATTGTGCAGTGTTATTCATCCTAATGCCCCAGTACTATGGTACCCCGATATGGACCCACTTTTTCCACATCATATATTTTCCACATGTCATGATATGTTGCTACCACTTTTAATCCATAAATTGTATAGTTTTCCATCCAGAAAGGCCAAAAATGATTGCCACCTATCGTCCACGTGGTACCACCTCATACCAGATCATCAACCATTTTATGAAGCACTAAATCTTCTGATGCTCGGTACCCCAGTATGGGATCCATCATTATTGTGTCACACTGAATATATGCTCACATCATACTAGGATGCTCAACCAACAAAGCATTTGGTGCCCAATATGTTGAACATTGATAAACTCACTTATTATCTGCTAATCACATCATGATCATAGTTTAACAAGCATTACCAATTAATTATTTTCGTTTTAAACAATGGTACCACTCTATTCATTTAATAATTTAAATACCTTAGCACTTCATGACTAGGGTATGTGACTAGGTTCCAACCCTATTAGACACAATATTCAACAATTTGATTGTGATCATCAGATTTCATGACTAGGGTATGTGACCATATGCCAACCCTATTAGACACAATATTCAACAATTTGATTGTGTTCATCAGATCAATTGGATGCACACTCCCAATTTATCCCTTGTGCATGTTTGAGCCCAAAACATATCTAGGAAATTGGATCGAAGCATTCTCAACCGTTAGATCCAGCGAGTGCACAACATCACTATAACCTTCATGCATGTTCCAACCCAAAAATAATTTGGGTCATTGATATGCTTTGAGATTAGCCATCAAGCTCCCCCTTATTTTTACATTGATGACAACATGATATTCAACAATATCCCCCTTTTTTATTGACGACAATACCTAAAATTTGAGCATTGCTTCCTATCTACCAATCTATAATCTTCCCACAAATCTACAATTTATCCCCCTTTAACATCAATGGAAAAGGGATGGTCCCCTGGTTGCAATATTTCCTTATGTTTGCATATTCTCCCCATTTTAAGGTTGTGTCTATGCAATATTTCCTCTTCTTCTACTTTGATCTTATGCTGTATTTTGCAACACAATTCCTTTGACCACAACATGATTCCCTTTAGCCATAAATACTTTTTTTTTTCATTTTTGTCTCACTGAGAGACTACCCTCCCTCACGAAATTTTTTTTTTATAGAGAATGAGAAAGATGACCAAGTACAATTAGTGAGTTGTTTTCCCTTATGGAGGAGAGATAACTAACAACCTATATCTAATATATTCAAAAGGTTATCTGACAAGAGGTTTGGTGAATATGTCTGCAACTTGCTCATTTGTTGGAATACCTTCCAATTTAACAATCCAATCAACAACCTACTCTCTGAGAAAATGATATTTAATGGTAATGTGTTTGTTCTTTGATTGCATAATTTTTTTTAGATATATTAATAGCAGTGGTTTTATCACACATAATGGCCACGAGTTGATCACAATATGCTTGAAGAATTAATTTTTTTCTTCATCCATAAAATATGAGTACAACAGGATGCGGCTACAATGTACTCTTCTTCAGTTGTGGATAGGAAAATGGAACTCTGTTTCTCGTTGAGCCAGGAGACAAAACAATTTCCTAGAAAGAAGGTTCCCCCACTAGTTCTTTTCATGTCATCAATACTACTATCCCAATATGCATCTTTGTAGACCTTAAGAGTGAAATATGAGCATCTTGGATACAAAAATCCAAAATATATGGTTCCTTGAAGGTACCTAAAAATCCTCTTTATTGCATTCATGTGAGTTTCCTTTGGATTTGAATGAAACATAGGTAATACTCCTATTGCTTGCATAATTTCTAGTCTTGAGGATGTTAAGTAAACTAAGCTACCAATCATAGACATATACATTGTCTTATCTTCCTTTGGAGATTCATCATCCTTGTTGAGTTTATATCTTGTCATCATGGGCGTGTTCATGGGTGCACAATTCTCCATGCCAAATTTCCTCAATATTTCTTTGAGATAATTAGTTTCTGAAATGAAAATTCCTTTTTCTAATTTATGAAAATGTAGTCCAAGGAAACATGATAATTCACCTAGCATAGACCTTTCCAATTCCTTTTTCATATCAACTACAATTTTTTTACTCATAAAACCAACATAACTTCCAAAAATTATATCATCAACATAAACAACAATGTTCATCAAATTATAATTCTCAAATTTGATATAAATATTGTTCTTTATTCTTCAAACCTTGTTGTTATAGGTATTTATCCAACCTTGAGTACTAGGCCCTAGGTGATTGTTTTAATCCATAAAGGGATTTCTTTGATTTTCACACATGGCCTTTGTATTCTAATAATTGGAATCCTTCTTTCTACTCAATATATATTGACTTCCATATAATAAAATTTAAAACTTTTGAAGCATGCAAAACCCAAAAACATTCTTGTGGCTTCAAGTGTGGCAACTGGTGCAAAGGTTTCTTCAAAGTCAATTCCTTCTACTTCTAGATAACCCTTACATACTAGTGTTGGATTTGTTCATGCATACCTTTCCACCTTCATTCAACTTATTCTTGAAGACCCACTTGCTTCCAAACACATTCTTGTCCTTTGGTCTTGGCACAATTTCCCATGTCTTATTTTTTTCAATTTGGTCTAGTTCTTGATTCATAACCTTGACCCAATGTTCACGTAACTAACTTGTACAAAACTTTGGGGTTCCATCATGGATAAAAAGTCAAGTTTGCATGGCTTGATGTTCCTATAAATTTTCTTCTAGTTTAAACCCTTGATTATTTATTTCCAAGTATGTGACTATCTGGATGGTGTTTTTGAACATACCTAAATGGAGTTTTTGGATGTAATGATTCTTCCTCTTCTTCTTCCTCTTCTTCTTCATAATCCTTTTCTTCTTCCTATTTTGAGTCTTCATTTACTTGTAGTTGAGTTTGAGGCAATGCTTCATCTACTCCTACATCAATCATTTCAACTAATTTGAATATTATTTTTTTGTAACATATCTAGCCCTTTCTTCTATATGCACATCTAAGAAAAATCCTTCATCTTTTTTGGAATCAAATTTTCCCACATTGCCTTCATTGATCTTTATGTTGCATTTGCTTCCAAATACCTTGAAGTGTTTGACTATAGTTGGCATGTGGTTCCATAATTCATAATATGTGTTTGTGTTTCTTACTTTTATTTGTGCCTTGTTCAAAATGTGGACAGTTGTGTTGACTACTTCTCTCCAAAATTTATCAGGTAGATTAACTTCATTAAGCATTGTTCTTGTCATTTCTTGCATTGTTCTATTCTTTATTTCAACAACTTTGTTTTGTTGAGGTGTCATCACAATAGATAATTGTATTCTATCATGTGAATTTCAAAAAAATTAATAAATTAATTAGAGGTAAACTTACCTACTCTGTCTAATCTCAAACATTTGATTCTTAGATCAGTCTCATTTTCATCAAGAGCCTTAAAATTTTTAAATTTCTCAAACACCTCAATTTTTTTGACAATTTTCGCATATACATTACAAATTGTACTTTGCTTCTTTTGATTAGATTGTCAAATATTATATGACTCAGCATTTTATTCCATAATCAACTCTCATCCACTTTACCTACACAACATCTTCTCCTTTTACTCCATCAAGAATATATACATTGACTAAAGTTTGGTTTTCCTTTGCTACTATTTTTCATGTTTGTGTTTTCTTATCTCACATCCTTTAGAATGAAATGTGAGATCATATCCTTGATCACACAATTTAATGACACTTAGGGGATTGTGTTTTATACCTTCAACATACAAGAAATTCTGAGCTTTGGTTTTCCATTGTCTATACTAATTATACCTTTTCCAACTATCCTTGCTGATGCATTGTTTCCAAGTATTACTCTTCCTCCATATTCTTCCTTTAGGTTAATAAATTTACTTTGATCTTCCATCAGGTTCCTTGAGAATCCACTATCAACATACAATTTTATTTCTTGGTTTTGATCATATAATGCAATACCACATTCTTCTTGAGTCTCTTCCTTATTTTTCCATGCCTTTGAGTTTTGTTCCTTATGCTTGAACATGACGTCTTCTTCTTGTTTTAGTGAAATCTACAATATCATGATTTGTGCCCTTTACTATAACACTTATAACATTCAAATTGATCTAATAGAGGATCAAATGTGTTATAATTTCTAACTGCATTTTTGTTCATACTTCTAGGATTTCTCTTCCCATAAACATTTTGTGAATTATCGTATGTTGCTTTGTTTTTGTTTCTCATATAATCAATTTTACAATTTATTGCCTTATGATAAAAATTATTATAGGTATAAAAATAACCCAAAAAGAGATTTTTATACCTGGAAGAAACTTACCTTATTGAGGAAATATATCTTCAGAGCCAATCTTAAATGAAGGGAGATTCAAGTCTCTATTGCTCCTTTACTATGTTTTTTATGTTGCTAGTAGGGTCATGATTTTGTTGAGCTGTAACTTCATTCTTGGTGCTTCTTTCATTGTTGAAAGAATTATTGTGTACATTAGAAAAAATATTAATTTCCTCTTTTCATTCCTTTTATGTTGTCTTTGTACTTTATTCCTCATTGGAGTTCTCATTATTTTCTTTACAACCAAGAATTGCCTTGATTAAATGAGACTTCTAGAAACTAAGAATTTGATTTAACATTTCATTCTGTTTTACAAGTTCTAAAATTTGGTTCAATTGAATAGTTTCTTTTTATGGTTCCTTTCTTAAGGAAACAACTCCAGCTTCTAACTTCTCATAATGATTTTCCCTTTCTTTTAGCTAACTAGTCAGAATCTCTTTTATTCTTTAATTTCTTCTAGTTCAATTTTTAAGAGAGTGATTGATGCTTCATCACAATCTTCATTCTCACATTTCTATAGTTTTATTCTAATTATTTAACCTTCTTTCTCATACTTTTGATTTATTCTAAGGCACTTACAAGTTCTCCTTCAAGATCCACTTCCCCTTCAACTGCTTCTTCAAAATATTTGTTTTATTTTTTATCCTTTTGGTCAGTATATTCATTATTCATATAAATGAACAATACTTCTCCTCTTTCATCATCAGATACATATTCATCGCCTTCATCAAATGAATCACTATTCTCTTTGGAATAAAGACTCTTATTTTTGACATATTCTTTCCTTTTATGATTGCAATATTTGGATTTATCATTATATCTCCCTTTAACATCACCATCATTTAAACTTACATTGGGAAATTTTGATGTATAATTTCATGTTCTACCACATTATAAGAATTTTAAAGGAAGCTTACCTTTGAATTTGGCAGTCCCTCTTTTCTCCTTTCTTACAAATTGAGCTTCTTCTTCTTCATATGATTCATGGTTGGAAACTTCATGGACATTTTGACTAGTTGTCCCCTTCACTTCTTTGAATGTTGCTTCCTTTGAACCTGATTACTCCTTTGTTCTCATTTCATATTTAGTGATAATTCCACATAAAGAATTTGCACTTCATTTTTTAAGGTCTTTCATTTATTTAATGGGTGATAATTTTGGTTTAAATCTTGAGAGACAACATCTCAATACTTCGTGCACAATCATTGATTCCTCAATTGTTTCACCAGGGCCTTTTATAATGTTAAAAATATCATCTACATGAAGAAAAAAGGTTGCAACTTTTCATCTTGATCCATTTTAAACTTTCAAACTATCCTTTATGAGTTTGAATCTTTGTCTTTTTCACCTTTCCATCTCCTTCATAACTACTTTGAAGTTTGTCCCAAGTCTCTTTAGAAAATTTGTAATGAAATACTTTGACAAGATTTGTATCTATTAGACCACTCAATATGGAATTATTTTCTTTTTCATTGTTTTAGTATTTCTATTTACCATTTGAATTAATTGGAGGAGTTGCAGGAACATGATAACCATTCTCAACATATAGCCAATTATTAGTACCTAAAGAAATAATATAGGTACACATTTGTACCTTCCAAAAGGAATAATTTGTTCCAAAAAATAGGGGAGATTTTCTTGAGGAGTACACATATGTACCTTCTAGTGGTTAGATTGTCTCTAAAGGAACCAATTCAGATACCAATTGTTGGAATTATGATTATATTGAGAGGGGAGTGTCAATCAGTGTAATGGAAAATTTATCAATTTATAAATAATTCAAACCATATAAACATCAATCACATAAGAAACACATGAGAATAATAGATGTACATGGAAACTCTTAAACAGAGAAAACCACACAAATCATTTGTATGAATATTTTTGTAGGAACCAACTTGAAGTAAACATTTTTCCCTTGATTTACAGGCACCGACCTAAAGGAGACACCTATCGCTTGATTTTACAAGCAACAACTTGAAGGAGTCATAAATCCACTTAGCTTTACTTATGATTTGTTATACTCTATTCTTCACAATATTGACTATGAATGATCAGATTTGGATCAAGGACCTAAGTGATAGCTCAAATTTCAAAGTGTTAAAAAGTGTTTCAAACTTGAGCAACCAGATAGATCTCGTCTTCCTGATTTCGTCGCCGCGAATGGTTCAAAAAACCAACACCGTATGAAGAAGTTATCGCGATTTGAAAATTCCAATAAACTACAAATTTCGACAGTTGACCAAGGTTGAATGTGCAAAGGTACAATCAGCAAAAAGAATATTCCAGGGAATATTTCTAGAATATTCCTCGAAATATTCCTTCCGGGCCAGTCGCATGGTGACAAGTGGCAGGGTATTATTTGTTGAAAGGATGTACGTTACTATTGGGCCAATTGGAAGGTGCCACGTGGCCAGCCCTTAGGCCACCACGTGGCCCTTAAACTGTGCATTAAATTTTTTTCTGGATCTGTAGGAGTCGACCCCACGACCTCCTTACTAGCATGCTCACGCTTTTGCCATCTCCCCAACACTTGATTCTTAACCTATGATGGATTGATGGAATATTTAATGTTTAATTGTTTTGTATACAGGGGAGAGGAGGGGCCAGCCCCTCCCCATATGGCCTTATCCCATGCCCAAGGGCTAAACCACTGTGCAAAACATTAACTCCGACAGTCGGTTATCCGTCGGCACTCCCGTGTGTTGCGTTCATATGACACATCAATACAATGGTTAAAACCAACGGTCTTACAACTCGCAGACTCCACAAAAAGTTTAATGTTAGTGTTGTCACATGACAGGTTATGGTTTATTCATCCGATGGTTAACGATTAATCCGCCTGCTTAAACCGGAGTTCAAGACAATCAAACCACAATCATTGCAGTGGTTTCTGTCAGCGGTTACAGTCTCGATTGCGGGTTTGGGGTTGACATGTGGCCACCCCAATACCCAAAATTTATTGCTAACGGTCTTTCCGGTGGAATATTTGGAGAGAGCCCAAAATTGACGGTCAGTTCCTATTTTAACTCCAGCTAAATTTAAGTTCTCCACAATTAGTGGAGTTGTTTTAGATGAAACTGGAAAAATGATTTGGAGACTCATTAATCAACCATTCTGGGAGTGTGAATAGTCAATTTTGAATTTCTTGGAAATTCCAGAGCCATTGGTGATGTTTGCAGAGCCATCAGATAACTTCTGAGTGTAGTTTTTCTTTAGAAAATTTCCAAGGGCCACCAGGGCCACTAGGGGCTAGCAAGAGAATGAAGCCTAGCCAGTGCATCCAAAGACCATTCTCAGAAAACCAATAGTCTATTTTGACAATTTTGAACCTTGTGAATCCAATGGAAGGATTTGCAAAATCTTTTGAAGACTTCTGAAGGTCGAGATGCTTCAGAGAATTTTTCAATGAGCCTACAGCCACAAAGTGCCACCAGGTGTTGGAGGCATAATCAGAGTATCCAAAGGCCTTTTTCAGCAAGTGAATAGTCTATTTTGACTATTTTTGACATTCTGAATCAACGAAAGGATTTGTAGAGCCATTTGGAGACTTCTAGAGCCGAATAAGCCATAGGGAAGTTTCGAAGCCACGAGGGCCACCAGGGGTTGGAGGCCTAGATTGGGGAGCCAGAGCTCATTTGGAGCAAATGATCAGTCTATTTTGGATGTTTGATATATCTTGGAGACATTAGAAAAGGTTTCAAGGATATAAAATGACTTCTAATTGAGTTAGTGCCACAGAGAAGCTCAGGGAAGCTTAAGGGCATCGACAGTGGAGGTCATGTCTAAGGGAGCCTAGCTCCATCTTCAGAGAGATAACAGCCAATCCAGAGGTATGATGATTTTCTAAACCCATTGTTACATCATGAAAAACCATTGGAGTTGATTTAGTATCTTTTAAAATAAATTTTCCATCATAATCCCAAAGAGCCAAGTCAATTGACAAAGGTTGAAGGAGACGTAACCCACGACATTCGGGTGAAATCCTTTATTAAATTTTTTGTTATGTGTTCATTATTTTTTTCACTTTATGGTTGTTGTACATGCTTATTATCAAAAAAAAAAAAAAAACACATACACCTGTTTCAAGTATTCAATTTCGCATTATCAAGTATAAGAAAGATCTTAATTTGTTTAACTAATTGGGAGGTGCTTGTAAAGCATAAAAAATCAACCACCCATTTTATATCAGGTGGTATCAGAGCACTAGGTTTCTTGCTTAACAGAGCACTAGGTTTCTTTCTTGACAAATCACTAGGTTTCTTGTTTGACTTGAAAGGTGTTTAACAATGCAAAGAATTTAACTGTTTTTAAATTGATTGATGCTTACAAGTTTGAGTTTGATAGAGGTGAATGGGAGATACTGTTAGCTAAGTCCAAAAGAGGAGAAGAAGGAAGAAGGCTGAAAGCATTATCCTTACCCAAAATACCTCAAGGCAACCCTTGAAGCACAAGAGGGATTGTTTGCAAAAGAGGCTACTTGAAGAAGAGATACAAGTTGCAGAGAAGATCTTGAATCTACGGCCATATTGTTAAGAATCTTTGTCAAGTTGTTTTTGAAGCTTTGTGAATTATTGTTGAAGTTGTTTAATTCATTTTACATAAGGATGAAAACTTCATCAAGTGAGGATTCAAAATACTCCTCCTTTACAAAACTCTTTGATAAAGAGATGAAGCAAGACTTCTACATCCTGAAGGATATGGTGCAAATTTTGTATGAAGATGGAAGGGAAAGCACTAGATTTCATGAGAAATTGGTTGTTATGAAGCAAGAGAAAGAAGGAATTCTTCAAAGAATGCATGATATGGAGATGTAGCTCCATCATGCCCAAGAGGCCTTAACCAAACACATGCGTGAAGCAGAGGTAAATCACTCAAATTTGTCTTCAAATTCCTCTTCAAATAGATATGTAGGTTCATTTGAAAAGCACACTAGAGGTATAGGGTCCAAGTTGATGTTAAAAATGGGCTATGAAGGAAAATTTCTAGACAAACATGCAAAAGGCATGATTGATCCTATTATGGTTGAGGAAAGGCCTAAGAAGTTTGGTCTAGGCTATGTTCAATCTTATGGCAAAAACTCCAAAGCCATGAAGGGAAGAAATTTTGTTGCAAGTTCAAACCCACAAAAATGTCAAGTTTGTTTTCAAGTTGAATGCCATTGTTTGAAGCCTATGTTGAAACAAGATGTTTTTAAACATGCAGCTTATGGCGAGCAAGAGAGTTCTCACAGCTATCAAGACATGAAAACTGGTGGTGGTCTTCAAAAGAAAGCTGGAACCTCTTCAATTTCGTCTCCTCAAGAAGGTAAAAAAGGTGGACATGCAAAGCAACATTTGAGGTATAATTCTTCCCATAGTCAAGTTGATTATGTTTATGTTAAGCATGGAAAATATGCATGCGTGAATGGAAGAAAGAGTTGATGTTCCTATTGTGGTTTGTGTAACCATGAAGTTTCAAAATGTTGGAAGAGGATGAAGGCATACATGAAACAGTTGAAGCGAAGGCAACTTGCATACATTGCCAAAAGAATGGACATTTTACTGCTCAATGTTGGACATTGCATCCAACCAATCATCCCAAGCACTTGAAGTAAGAGGATAAAAAGACTGGAAAAAATGGAATCAAAGATTCCATCATTGATGTGAGAACAGATGTTTGACAAGAAGAATATTTTCAGCAAGAAAAATCGCCATGGAAGTGGCTTGGTAAGAAGTCGTTTGACTTCTTAACTCAGTAAGACATACATTCATTTGTACATATGCAAATTTTAGTCATGTATGCATGTATTCTGTTGAAAAATTATGTTTGTTTGAGCCACCTTGGATCGAGATCAAGGAATTAATGTTCAACTACCTTCTATTGAATATTTCTCGGTAGAAATTTCTAGATGAGAAAGGAAGACACAATTCTTGACAGGAGGACAAGAGTATTAAAGAGGGGAAGTGTTGACTACCTTCGAGTTGGGGCTCAAAGGAACTAAGACAAGCAAGGCAAAGTGTATGCAGGCTGGAAAAGTGAGGGTGTTGTACTCTCATATACTAAATAGGTAATCAGTCTTTTGGGGTCCAAAAGATTCCCAATGGGGAGGAGTGATCAGATTTGTATCAAGGACCTAAGTGATAGCTCAAATTTCAAAGTGTTTGAAAATGTGTCAAACCTAAGTGAACAGATAGATCTCGTCTTCCTAATTCTGGAACCGCGAACGGTTTGAAAAACCAACACCGTATGAAGAAGTTATCGCGATTTGAAAAGTCCAGTAAACTGCAAATTTCGACAGTTGGCCAAGGTTGACTGGGCAAAGGTACAGTAAAAAAAAGGAACATTCCTGGAATATTCTTGGAATATTCCCCAAAATATTGCTTCCGGGCCAGTCGCATGGTGACAATTGGAACAGTATTATTTTCTGAAAGGATGTATGTTATTGTTGGGCCAATTTAAAGGCACCACGTGGCCATCCCTGAGACCGTCACGTGGCCCTAAAACTGTGCATTAAAAATTTTTTGTGGGTCTGCAGTAGTCGACCCCGCAACCTCCTCGCCAACATGCACGCTCTTTTACCATCTCCCCTAAGCTTGGTTCTCAACCTATGATGGATTGATGACATATTTAATGTTTAACTGTATTGTATGCGGGGGAGCAGAGGGGCCAGCCTCTCCCCATATGGCCTTAGCCCATGCCCAAAGGGATAAACCACGACACAAAACATTAACTCCAACAATCGGTTATTTGCCGACACTCCCATGTGTTGCGTTCACATGACACATCAATACAGTGGTTACAACCAATGGTCTTACAACCCGCATCCTCCCGAAACAAGTTTAATTTTATTGTTGTCACATGCCAGGTTACAGTTTATTCATCCGATGATTAATGATTAACCCGCCCGCTTAAACTGGAGTTCAACACAATCAAACCACAGTCATTGCAGTGGTTTCCGCCAGCAATGATGGTGCCGACCGTGGAGTTTGAGGTTGGCCAATACCCAACATTTATTGCTAACGGTATTTTCGACGGACTATTTGGAGCATGCCAAAAATTGGCGGTCAGTTCCTATTTTAACTCTGACTAAAGTTAATTTCTCCACAATTAGTGGAGTTCTTTTAGGTGAAACTGGAAAAATGAGTTGCAGACTAATTACTCAACCATTCTGGGAGTGTGAATGACATTCCAAATCCATTGGTGAGGTTTTCAGAGCCATTAGAGAACTTCTGAGCGTGATTTTTCTTTAGAGAAGTTCCAAGGGCCACTAGGGCCACTAGGGGCCAGCAAGAGAATGAGGCCTAGCTAGTGCAGCCAGAGACCATTCTCAGCAAACCAATAGTCTATTTTGACTATTTTGAACCTTATGAATACAATGGAAGGATTTTTAGAATATTTTGGAGACTTTTGAAGGCCGAGATTCTTCATTAAAGAATTTTTCAATGAGCCTAGAGCCACAAGGTGTCACCAGGTGTTGGAGGCATAACCAGAGCAGCCAGAGGCCTTTTTCAGCAAGTGAATAGTATATTATGACTATTTTGGACATTCTGAATCCAATGAAAGGATTTTCAGATCCATTTTGAGACTTCTAGTGCTGAAGAAGCCACGGGGAAGTTTCGGAGCCACTAGGGCCACCAGGGGGTTGGAGGCCTAGATTGGGGAGCCATAGCTCATTTGGAGCAAATGATCATTCTATTTTGGATGTCTAATATATGCTGGAGATAGTAGAAAATTTTTCAGGGACAGAAAATGACTTCTAAGGGAGTTATTGCCATCGAGAAGCTCAGGGAAGCTTAAGTGCACCGACAGTGGAGGTCAGGTCTAAGGGAGCTTAGGTCCATCTTCAGAGAGATAACAACAAATACAGGGGTATGATGATTTTCTAAACCCATTGGAATAACATGAAAAACCATTGGAGTTGAGTTAGTAACTTGTAAAATAAATTTTCCATCATAATCCCAAAGAGCCAAATCAATTGACAAAGGCTCAAGGAGACGTAGCCCACGACACTCAGGTGAAATCCTTTATTAAATTTGTTGTTATGTGTTGATGATTATTTGTTGCACTTTATGGTTGTTGTACATGCTTATTATCAGCAAAAAAAAATGTTTAATTCCTCACACATAAAGCCATTAAACAGTTAAGAACACATACACCTGTGTCAAGTATTCAATTCTGAATAATCAAGTATAAACAAGATCTTAATTTGTTTAACTGAGTGGGAGGTGCTTGCATAGAATACTAAGTCAACCACCCATTTTAGATCAATGAACTTCAAAATTTTGTACACTTTTCTCTACTCCATGCTACGAAGTTATGCCATTTCACTTTTTTCATTACAATATTAGTATGTGGCATAGATTAGATTTTATTACTTGCTGCAACACTCATTTTTCACTTTGACACCTAGTCTCATTCTGACAATATTAATTCATACTTGTTTTCATGACATAGACTTCATTACTTTGACATTTTGTTTGGACAGGTTTCCTATATAGGCTACACATATTCTTCATTTTTCATCCTTATGCTTCTTCATGCAAAGCTCCACAAAATTTAGACTTCATCATCTCTACTTCAAATATCAATTCTATTTATTTTTCACACCTTAGAACTTCCAAACTAAGTTATTTATAAGAAAAATGGCTTGACATTAGAGAAATTTTGAGGTAAAAAACGGGCCTAGAAAAAAATTTACAACCAAAATTAATTTTATAAGAACCAATAGGATTCAAGATGATGATGTCAACCATGGTGGATGATTCACCATTTTTGGAGTAAAAAAGTAAAGAGATAAAAAATAAAAATAAAATAAAAAAACTACTTTTTCAACTCATATTTTCAACTTATCTCCCTACGATTTTACTCAAATTTCAAGTGAGATCACTCATTAGATATGGAGTTTAATTCCTCATCCAAGGAGTACCTAAGTTGCATACTTTCGATGGACCTTGCTATGTGAAAAATGAGAAATACATGAAAAAAATTTATTGCAATAACAATTTTTCATGTAGTAGGTTCCATTGAAAGTATGCAACATGGGTACTCCTTGGATTAGGAATTAAACTTCGCATCCAATGAATATTCCCGCTCAAACTTTGAGTAAAATTGTAGGGAGAGAAGTTGAAAATACAAGTTTAAAACATATTTTTTTCTTTTTCCCCTCTAAAATTTGGTGATGTAATTTAATCTTATTTTATTATTTCGACTATTATTTAATAATATTCCTTAGGAGGCCCATTTTAAAGCTCAAAATTTCTCTAATTTCATGGCTAACACATCAATGAAATATGATTTGAGCCAACAGAAAGTCTTAGATCCTCACCTAGGGCTAATACCATGCATTGCACAAGAAACCTTCGAATAAAACCATGGGTGTGAGTAATTTGGCATCCAAATGAAAAAAAAACATAGGAAGTTGGATATTTGAATCACCTAAATGCTAACTTTTCATAATTTGTTAGCCCTAGTGGCTAAACCACCAAACTGTTTCCATAGCCATGTGTCATAACTACAATATAAACCAATTTATTCAACAATATCATAATTTAGGTCCCTTCTTAATGAGGGAATTCATGACAATAACCAAATTTCTGAATACTCAATCGTTGACCAACTCCGGGGCTAAGCCATCAAGCTCTCATGACGTTGATTCAGGACCATGTCTTAAACAAAAAACTACATTAGATCTGGAGTATGGATTCCTAAAAAGGGTTCACTTCTGTATAACTAGATGTTTGGATAACTTGACATGTCTTTTCATGACCCTTTAGCTACAAACTCTAAATCATCAACCATGTTACGTGACCTCAACCTTCATACTAGAATGGCACATACCATAGGATTACACATTGTTATTTGTCTTGGTTCCCTTGTACTCTAATACCCCAACATTCCTTTCCTGTCAAATGATGAATTTTTTAAACTATTTTCCTTGATCCACAATTGACAGCCTATTTTTTTCATACCAGATACCAGATACAATCGTGCATTGTCATTCATCCCAGTACTTTAGTACTACGATATGAACCCAATTTTTCCATGTTACATCTTTTACCATGTGTCATTATCTGTTGTTGCTACTTGTCATCCATAAACTATATAATTGGCCATCAAAAAATACCAAAAATAATGCCACCTGTCATCTACGTGGTGCCATGTGATATTTTTGACACACCATACTCGATCATCAACCATTTTATGAGGTGCTAAAGCATTTGATGCATGGTACCACGACGTGGGACCTATAATTGTTGCATCGCACTGGATCTATGCTCACATCATATCTGGTGATCCGGGAAATTTTCGCTAGTGTTTTCAAACAAAAATCCCCATCATATATGACCTTTTAATGTCACTTACATTTTCTTGTGAAATCATGATCAATGCATATTCTAGACAACTTCATCAAAACCATCAACATGAAACAAGGAAAAAATAATCATGAAGCACATAGAAACACATGATATGCTAACAGAATTCACCCAGTGTAGGCTACGTCTTCGAGCCTAGTGTCAAGGGTAAGGATATTGCTTCATTAGTTGTTGCAATAAGATGATGAGTACATGATGTAATCTTTGTAAATACAAGGATGAGCCCCTTTATCTAGAGTGGCATGTCTCTCCACAAGACGTTCTCCTAAAAATAACTCTCACTCACAAGATGTTCTCCTTCAACATGATGAGGAACAATCTCACATAAAGTGGCATACAATGATCCTCTCACAATGTGGCATACTTGGATCTCAAACTCAGACCATCATCTCAACAAAAATCAAATTAACACATGGTAAAATACACCTTATACCTCCAAGTCTAGGGAAGGCCTGAAAATAAGCTACTTAGATAAAGAAACGACATGCATGTAACAGCCTTGGTAAAAAAAATCATGTAAAAAATATATAAGACCACAGTCGATGGGACACGTATTCCAATCTGAATGGTGGGAAAAACATCCTAGCGGGTGTTCATTCGGTTTATTATGGAAAAGGAAATGGAAAAGGCTTTTGAAAATTCACAAGGCATTAATTGGCATTTTATTTATTGAAATAATGGAAATTAGGAGAAAAGGAAGGCGAAAGGTCATAGGTTGCATGTGAGGAGGAAAATGAAGAAAATAGAGGTCTGATTAATAAAAATTAGGCTTTTGAGGATCAATTGGTAAGATTTGTCTCAGTTTAGTTTTGGATCTCTCTTATATTCTCTCTCTCTCTCATACTATTGAGAACTTAGAGTATCCTTGAAGCACTTTGGAGAGTGAGGCATACTTGGATATTTGGATCAAGAAAGCAAAGGAAAATTAGGAAAGCAGAAGAGGACATTGGGATCAACATCTACATCAAGTTCTGAGTGCAGGTACCCAATTTCATGTATGATTTCCTCACTTGTTTTGGCATGCATGGTGTATGCATGTGGATTTTCCTAGATTTAACATTTCTTGGATAGCCATGGTGATTGTGGGTTTATTTCCATTGATTGTTTTCTAGTTGGTTCTCATGATTTCTTTAGATGTTGGGTTGATTTATTAGTTCCTGGAACCTTGGTTGGACAAATGCTCTAGAGCCTGACAGACAACAATTGGTTTGAGTTACTAGTCTTGGAGCCTTGGTTCTAAAAACGCTCTGGATCCCTAGGTAGGTTGAGTTACTAGTCCCAAAGGTTTGGTTGGACAAACGATTTGGAGCCCGAGAATAATTGGGGTTGAGTTACTAGTCCTGGAGCCTTGGTTGGAACAAACACTCTGGAGCCCTGGAGCAACTTGGATAGAGATTAATCCATGATGGTTAGTGATGTCTAACCATGAGGTGCAATCATTGGTTTGGGGTTGACAAGGTTTGGTCTCTGGAGCCCTAGTTTGGCATTGATTGATGTGTTTGATAAAGTCCCACACTCATGCTTGGAATATGGCATGGGGGTGGTTGGTTGAAGTGAGGCTTGGCTCAATCAATCTATGGTCGGGTGGAACGTGGAAGTCCCATCTCCGGTTGGATTTTTTCCTTCAGTAATGAAGAGCTCATTCCTCCTATATTCGGTATGAAAATATAATATTTTATGTGTGGATTTCATTCCTATTGTATCCATGGTATTTTTCTTGTTATTATGTTGGTTATGAGCATGTATTCGATCAATGACAATGTATGGATCTATTCATGTTTTTTCCTATAAATGAATATCCCATGTATCTATGGTAAAATTGATTGTATGATATATTATGATGTAGGGGAGCAATGGTTCTTAGCCATTCTCAGATAAGGAAGACACCCCTTTGTTTAAATCTGTTGTTTCTACCTGTAGATGTTATGTTTGTGACATGTTTGACAAAACTATTGTCATGGTTGGGTGGGGTCGGATGAGTTTAGGTTGATGTGATTGTTTCCATATGTTTCTTTTATTTTTATTTACCCTCTCCTGAAGTTACATGAAGCTTTGGCAAGTGAAATGGACTCAGGGGCTGAAAATGTGGCACAAATCCCGGAGCTACAGGCAGAAATTTGTTGTTTTTTCCTGAGCCGCTACCTTGACAAGGATATCCCATGGCTAGAGGGTCTAGAACCACTCCCTTGCCCTTACAAGCCTATGGTTTAGCCTTAAAGGGGATAAAAATAAGTCCCCCCTCAGGGAACAGGGCCCGAGGAGGTTGGGTTACCTCCTAGGGATGTCAATGTTGCAGTGTAAGGTGTGCTTTTGGTGTTTCTGTCGGTTCCACTTCCTTAAGGTCATATAAGAGGTTGAATCTCATATTAGTAGCCTCTCGTTACATGTTTACCCTGGTTGACCGGTTACTTGGGTAGATGTGGGAAAAGGGTGTTACAATGCACCATTGTGTTCCTTGTGAAAACTATGAAATCTGAGTATAAACATGACCCCTTTCTACCTCGGTCAAATCTAGGATCACTGGGAAAATTTTAGATTCCTCACAAGATTCTCTTATGGACATGGGCAAAAAATGTACTACTCATATCAGAAAATGGATTGTTCCATTAGACTCCTTGCAAAAAAACTGGTTCAAATGAGTATAAGCTCGACATAATTCTGACACCATAAGAAATAGGCCCCTAGGGAATATTAAAGATTCCTCATAGAAAATATTCTTTGGAATATTCCTAACATATGTTCTAAAAAAATTCCTAGAATATTCTTGAGATTCATGACTTTATTGGCGTGCTTTCACCCTCATCTCTTGTGTATTCTCTATGGTTCCCTTTGAACCATTTGAATGACATTTTATAACAATGTGTGAGGATAAATAAGATAAATTTTGTGGTTGGCACAATGGTTGGCATAATCATATTAAGTTACTTGTAGTTGGGGGGGTTTTTTTGTTCAAAACCCATGGACTCTAAATTTTTCTTTAATATAGTTTTAAAGCGCAATTTTGGTTTTAATATAGTTAATGAGATGTCTTTCATATTAATCACATCATTAATATTTGGTCGAGATTCCACCCATGGTATTCACTCACCCGTGGTATTTATCCACCCATGGTATTCATCCACCCATGGAATCTACCCATGGTATTGTTAGTGGCATCCACCCATGGTTTTCATTCACCCATGGAATCTACCCATGGTATTGTAAGTGGAATCCACCCCTGGTATTGTTAGTGTCATCTACCCATGGTATTCATTCACCCATGGTATTTACCCACCCATGGAATTTACCCGTGTTATTGTAACTAAAAAAATACCATAAGTAACAAGTCACATTTTGCAAAAGGAAAATTTGTCCACCACAATGTATTTTTTACATTTATTCTTGTTTTTAATAAAAAAATCTTTATGATTTTGTTTGTTGTGTTCTCCTCTATTTTGGATCTTCAGGCTCATCCTTCTAGATCTTGGTGGTGGCAACGATGGCACTAGGCTCCACGTCAATAATATTCTTCCCTTTTTCATTCCCTTGTCAGGTTCTGATTTAGAGTTAGGGCATGCATATGATTCAAAAGCATTTAGCTCAGCCACATGTGACTTCTTGGCCTGACACTCACTTGTGTTGTGAGTGGGGATCTTATGGAACTCACACCACTTTATCGTGTCCTTCTTTGTCTTCGTGGTGTTGTTATTTTCTTGTGGCTTCGGCAGGTTTTCCTAGGTCGCCCCGCCTTGGCTTTGTCCTTTTTTCTGTGGTTTGGGGGCACATTTCCCTTGCTTCAAATGCGCAAATCCAAAGGCTCCCTTCTTCTGTTTAATTTTTTTCTCGATCTTGGCAACATATTGGTATGTCACACCAAGCAAGGAGATGTCGAAGAACTCCATTTCTTCCTGAATATATCTATGCAAACAATTGTGATAATTAAGCACCAGATGTTTCTTTGAATAATTGGTACCCAACTTTATGTGCAGGCTATGGAATAGATTCGCCAACTCATGCACATCTTGATAACTTTGCTGCCAGAACATATTCCATTATATGTACTTGTCCTCATAGCTCCCTACGAGATAATATTATCCCTTAATGGCATCTCGAAAATAATTCCAAGGGGATTCTGCTGAAAACAGTGAGGGTTCTCTCTCATCCCTTTGTTCGCAGTAGGTTTCCCACCAGTCCTTAACATGGGAGGCAAATTTGAGTAGCACAAAAGTAATATTTTCCCTATTGGAAAAATCATGAACTGAAAAATATCCTTTCAACATATTTAACCATCTATCCACAGAATCTGCATCTATTTGGCATTCAAATATGGGAATGTCAAATTTAACTTATACCTTGAAGGGAGTGGTGCCTCCAAATTGAATGTCAGAAGAAGATGCGTCACCTGTGGGAATCTGCCAAAGGATCTAGGAAAAGTTGTCCATCATCATGTTCCTCTGTCTCTCGAGGGCTTCTTCAAGCAATATTTTCAAAGGATATCCTTCTCCCTCTATCTTTCTTTTCTTCCACCATGGGAGGTCGTCGAGGTTTGTGAGGCTAGTCTTACAAAGGTTCAACCAATTCAATCCCTAACTTCTTATAACCTGACATCGTTGGGGACATGCAAAGAAAAAAAGAGAAATACCAAACATCTCTGATACCACTGATTCGGATCTTGGGGGGAGGCCCCCAAAATCTAAAAAAATGAAATGAATCTTGGGGGGGAGGCCCCCAAGATATGAAAAATATTGAAATTCCAAAAGAAAAAAGAGGAGAACACACAGTAAACAAAACCATAAAGAAAAACTTTATTAAAACCAAGAATAATTGTAAAAGCTACATTGTGGTGGAAAATCTGTCCTTTTACAAATGTAATTATTACTTATAGTATTTTTTTTAGTTACAATACAACGGGTAAATTCCATGGGTGGGTAAATACCATGGGTAGATGTCACTTACAATAGCATGGGTGGATGCCACTTACAATACCATGGGTAGATTCCATGGGTGAATGAATAGCATGGGTGGATTCCTATTATAATACCATGGACCATGGGTAGATTCCATGGGTGGATTCCACTTACAATACCATGGGTAGATTCCATGGGTGGATAAATACCGGTGAATTAATACCATGGGTAGATGCCACTTTCCATTCAGATCAAAAATGGAGGTTGCACCATGCCAAGGCCACTTGGGCCTAATTTGAGGTGCCATGTGGCACCATGTGATTGTACCATGTGGTAGACTCTCATTGGTCTGCATCATATTCCACCTAATTTCCAAGTGTCAACTTGTGGTGTTGCCACATCACTTGCTTGTGGATCCACCTGGTTTGCTAACTAGGCTAGAAAATTAGCTCTGTGGGTCTCACTATTCCTTCTGACTTTGTTTTCATGTGTCATATGTACGGCCTTCCATGTGGTAGAAGGTTGACTTTGACTTTGAATTTTTTGTTTGTTTGGTACAAACTTCAAATTGTAATAACATTCTCATATGGACTCGGATTGAGGCATCATTTGTGTTTTTGGAAATCTCTCGCTGAGATCTACGACTTGGTATTGGTTTCATAAAATTTTGAACATTTTTATTTTTGAGGTTTCCTGGAGCCACCTGAATCATTTGGACACTCAACCAACAAATAATCTAGTGCTTGGTATGATTAACATTGTTAAATCCATATGGTATGTACTAATCACATCTTAATCACATTATAACAAGCATGTAGAAATTATACAAACAATATGTATATCATGGATTCAAACTGATCTAACAATGTACTAAAGCTAGATATTGAATTGCTTCTACAAATCAATTGCGAAAATTAAACACAATCGCCAATCACATGAAGCAAAGAAAGAATAAAATAAAACCACAACACAGATAATTTCCCGGGGAAAAATTGCTGCTCAAAACCCCGCTATCTTCTATTGTATATTTAGCATGGAAACACGAAACAATTTCAATGCACTCTTCTCACAAGAGTCTCCAACACTCAGCTAATTGTCTCACATTGTCCTGGACAAAACTGACCAACACTTAGCCAATTCTCAGCCTCTAAATAGCCTCCCTTGCTTGCGCAATTCCTGATGAATGCAATCCTTGTTATTTAGGAATTTTGGCCTTCCTAAACTGCACAAGGATCATGGGAAATCCAATGTGTGTTTGGTTGCATGGGTGCAACCCATTAATCCTACAACTGATAGTTAACATCCCTTTAACCTTTGACTCAACTGGGTCTCCACTGGAATTGACATGCATGCAACAAATAATAGTAAATCATCAGGTGCATGTTAGATCACTTATTGTGAATTAAATAATATTTAATTCACTTGATCTCTCACTAGTGAAACAAATAGTTACAACTAGCTCAACTAACTTTAACTCACCTAGATTGAGTTAATTGATTTCTCATTCATTAACTAATGCACCAAATTCACTTTGAACTATGTTACAACTAGAATTACTCTGCATGCCTCACCAACTACCCTCAACTCGAAATTCATGAGCTAACTAATTTTATCACACTCAGTTAACTATTACAAGTGATTATGAGATAAGATTAAATTTTATTGTCCATTTTAATTGAGGGAAAATTAAAATAGGCATTGCACCAAATTTAGCCCACACCAGTGTAGGCATTGTTAAGACCTATTAGTCCCACACTAGTGTAGGTGTTGCTAGGACCTATTGGTCCCACACTAGTGTATGTGCTGCAATTTCTTGTTGGAATTCAAGAAAGCATTAGTGGTTAACCATTTTCATTTCAAACACCAATATCATCTTATTCATTTTAATACGTTAAACAGAAACCTAGTACGTGGTATAAAATATGAGGGTGCTTAGCCATTAGGAAATTTACCTTAGTGTTTCATGAATGGGGGATGCAACCAAGCACCAACTCTATTAGACACAATATTTAATAATTTGATCGTGGTTTTCAAATCCATCAGTTGCACACTCCTTATGTGCTCTTTCTTTCTGATGGACTACCTGCCCAATCTGCATCCGTGAAGCCTTGAAGCTTCACTCCCTCTGTCTGTCTATACCATAATCCATACTATGTAGTACCGCTGAGATATCTCAAGACATGCTTTATCGCCTTCCAAAAGAGCTTGGTCAGCTTAACCATAACTTGACTCAGTTTTTTAACTGCGTAGCAAATGTTTGGTTTAGTGTTCACCAAGTACATCAATGAACCTACTAATTACCTGCAGACAGTAGCATCCACTAATTCTCCAGAAGTATCATCCTATTTCCTCCAATTTCCTTGAAAAGGATTGTCCATGGGTTTACAGCTCTCCATGTGAAACTTAGCCAATATCTCTGTGGCAAACTTGCCTTGAAAAACAAAAATTTCACCATCATGCTGCCATATTTCCAAACTAAGGAAATAGTGAAGGAGTCCCTTGCCCTTCATTTCGAACTCCCTTGCATGGGTTTATCATCTGCTCATCACCTGTCAAAATTAGATCATCAACATAAAGTATGATAATCAAGAGCTTGCCATCAACCACAATCTGTTATAGGCTTGCATCAGCTTCACTTTTGGTGAAACCCAACCCGATGAAATATTTGTCAATCCGAGTGTACCAAGCACGAGGTGCTTGCTTCAGCCCATACATTTCTCTCTTGAGTCGACACACAAGCATCTCACTTTCAAAGATCTTGAAACCTTTTGTCTGCTCTATGTACACTTCTTCCTCAATAACTCCATTGATAAATGCAGTTTTCACATCCATCTGATGAATGTGCCACCCCATCTACGCTGAGAGTGCAAGGATAGAAATAATGGAAGAGTACCTCGCAACTGTTGTGAAAGTTTCATCATAGTCGATCCCCTCAATCTGTGAGAATCCTCGAGCCACAAATCTTGCCTTGTACTTGTCCACACTCCCATCAATAGCTTGCTTTACCTTGTAGATCCATCTATATCCAACCATTGATTTGTCGATCAATCTTTGGACCACCTCCCATGCATTGTTCTTGAAGATGGAGTCATACTTCTCTACCATAGCATCAACCCAAATTGGTTGTTGCACTAATTCCTGAAAGGAAGATGATTATGTCACAATACACTTGCTCATAAGAGCCATGTATCGAGTGAACCTGTCTGGAGATTGTCTCTGTCTGCACAGTGAAGTAGGGGCTCCTACATTCTCTGTTGCATCAAGTCTCAATCTATTAGCTTTCGTGGTGCGCCTTCTACCATTTCTGGTAGATGGCTCTGCATGAGTCTTTTATGCCAATTCATTATCCTCTGCATGTGGTTGCTCCACATCTTGAGGTTCATCCTTTGGAACCAAGCGTTCCTCCTCTATGTGCAAATCCAACTCCCTCTCAAGGGACAATCACATGGATTTCTCCTCATCAAATTTTATATCCCTTTGCACAACATTCATTCTGTTGTTTGGAAAATACACCCGATAGTTGTAGGGAGTTTCAGTGTACCCCAAAAATATCCCAATCTCAGTTGTTGGTTTCATCTTCTTCCTGGTATCTTTGGTCACATGGACATAAATAGATGAGCCAAAAATCTTAAAATGTGACACATCAAGTTTCTTACCAGTAAAACCTCTTCTAGTGTACTCATGCCAAGTATCCTATGAGGACAACGGTTTTGCACAAATACCATTGTGTTGCATGCCTCCACCCACAGATGCAACAATAGGCCCTGATCATGCAACATCACTCGTGTTGCACCCAAAATTGTTCTATTATTTCTTTCTGCGACCCCATTCTGCTGTGGGTTATGAGGCATAATCAGTTCTCCCTGAATTCCTTCTTTGTTGCAAAAGTTCTTGAATTCATTGGAGATGTACTCACCACCATTGTCGCTCCTAAGAGCCTTCACATGCTTCACTGTGTCTTTCTCCACTAGTGCTTTGAACTCAATAAACTTTAAGAATGTCTCATACTTCTTCTACATGAAGTAGATCCACCACTTTCGAGAAAAGTCATCAAAAAATATCACATAGTACTTATGCTTTGCTATTAAAGCAGTAGAGAATGGTCCACATGCATCTGAGTGAACTCTCTCAAGGATTTCTAAAGTTGGGTTCCCCTTCTCATGAAAGGTGGCCTTTGCATACTTCCCCATAGTACATCCCTTGCATGTGTATGACTGCACAAGTGTACCCTTGGGAATACCCATAGAAAACTGCCACATGACTGTGGTGTAGATGGCCCAATCTCCTATGCCATAACTCACCCTCATCCCGGCTCACCACTTTTTCTGCCTTACCTATCAATTTTTTGCAACCATATACATCAAGTTTATAGAAATTCTTAACTCGAATCCCAATATTCTTGGCTTTCCATGTTGTTTTGTGTCGCAGTAAATCTTTTCCTTCACTGAAAACAACATCATAGCCTCTATCCTCCAACATTGCAACCGAGACTAAATTTTTCTTCAAGCCTATTACATGCATTACATCTTTTAATTGAAAGGTTTTACCTAACTATCTCTAGAAGGTAATGGTACTGATCCCAATAGCATTGTACTGCATGTCATCACCCATTTTAATATGCACCTTAAGTTCCTTCTCCTCCAAGCTACTGAAAATTTCTTTGTCTCCCGTCATGTGAAAGGAAGCCCCACTATCAATGTACCACACTGATCCCATTGCACTTGACCCCATGCAATCAATGAGTGAGAATTCAAGCTCAAATTGTGAGGAAAAAGCTTAACTAACTGCAGATCATGAAGCCTTGTTGTTCTTCTTATTTTGTGGACAATTAGTGGCATAATGTCCATGCTCGTGACAGTGAAAACACTTCACTCTGGACTTGTCGCGCTTCTTGCCATCTGTACCGGACTCAAATTTGGAATGAAATTTCTTTCCTTTCCCCTTCTTCGCCTTGGTAGCCAAAGCACAATATTCTTCATCTTCATTCTTAGATTAAGATCCATCTCTGGTATCCTGCCTAAATTCTTCTTGCACCAAATCCAACCAAAGTCGTTCCCAATCTGGCAGCTTTTCCCTTCCATTGACAGAGTCCTGATAACTAGGCCAACTCTTGGGAAGTCATAGTAGAGCTAGGCTCATCGAATCATTATCAGCGACAGTAATGCCAATGCTCCCAAGATCATCTCGACATTGGAAAAACTTTGTTAAATCATTTGGCATGGAGTCGCCTTTCTCCATTTTTATCTTCCTTAGTTTATCCTTTAGTGCCAATTTTCTATGATCATTTCTGCTCTGAAATAGATATGTCAAAGCTTTCCACATTGCATATGGTTTTGCTTTTCCATCTAGACTTGAGACAATGTGGTCTCGTACTCCCTTTATTAATATCCTCCTCGCCTTTGCAACCTTCTTTTTCCAGGCATCAAGATTTGCAGCATCTGTCACAACGGGTTTGGGAACGTCATTGTTAATGAATTATTTCAATCCATTGTCCTCTAGTACTGCCTCCATTCTATATTTCTAAGAAATATAGTTAGAGTTTCCCTCAAGTTCATACTTCAGTCTCAAGCCATTGAAATCCATTTCGATCCCGAATCATCTGTAGCACCAAGAAATTCTTCTGCAAATTCGAATTATATTCAGTCATAAACTCTGCTTCTCCTCCACTATAGTGATTTTTTGTGCTTTGATGCCATGTAGAAATTATACAAACAATATGTATATCATGGATTCAATCCAATCTAACAATGTACTAAAGCTAGATACTGAATCTCTTCTACAAATCAATTTTGGAAATTAAACACAATCGCCAATCACATGAAGCAAAGAAAGAATCAAATCAAACCAAAACACAGATAATTTCTCGAGGAAAGCTCGATGCTCAAAACCCCACTATCTTATATTGTATATTCAACATGGAAACATGAAACAATTTCAATGCACTCTTCTCACAAGAGTCTCTAACACTCATCTAATTGTCTCACACTGTCCTATACAAAACTGACCAACACTTAGCCAATTCTCATCCTCTAAACAACCTGCCTTGCTTGCGTAATTCTTGATGAATGCAATACCTATTCTTTAGGAATTTTGGCCTTCCTAAAATGCGCAAGGATCATGGGTAATCCAATGTGTGTTTTCTAGCATGGGTGCAACCTAATAATCCTAAAATTGATAGTTAACATCCCTTTCACCTTTGTTTCAATTGGGTCTCCACTGGAATTGACATGCATGTAGCTAATAATAGTAAATCATCAGTTGCATGTTAGATCATTGTTTGTGAATTAAATAATATTTAATTCACTTGATCTCTCACTAGTGCAAAAAATAGTTACAACTAGCTCAACTAACTTTGAATCACCTAGATTGAGTTAACTGATTTCTCATGCATTAACTAATGCACGAACTGCACTTCAAACTATGTTACAACTAGAATTACTCTGCATGCCTCACCAACTACCCTCAACTCTAAATTCATGAGCTAACTGATTTTATCACACTCAGTTAAATATTACAAGTGATTATGACATAAGATTACATTTTATTGTCCATTTTAATTAAGGGAAAATTAAAATAGACACTGGAACAAATTTAGCCCACACCAGTGTAGGCGCTACTAAGACCTATTGGTCCCACACTAGTGTAAGTGCTGCTAGGACCTATTGGTCCCACACTAGTGTAGGTGCTACAATTTCTTGTTGGACTTCAACAAAGCATTAGTGGTTAACCATTTTCATTTCAAACACCAATATCATCTTATTCATTTTAATACGTTAAACAGAAACCTAGTACCTGGTATACAATATGTGGGCGCTTAGCCATTAGGAAATTTACCTTAGCATTTCACGAATGGGGGATGCAACCAAGCTCTAACTCTATTAGACACAATATTCAATAATTTTATTGTGGTTTTCAGATCCATCAAGTGCACACTCCCACTTTATCCCTCATGCATGTTTGAGCCTTACATATATCTTGACCATTGGATCAAAGCATTCTGAGTCATTTGATCCATCGGGTGCACAACCTCACTATAACCTTCACACATGTTCCAGCCAGATAATAATCTAGTTCATTAATCTACCTCATGATCATCAGTGAGGCTCCCCTTAACTTTGGCGTCAATGACAACACATCATTCAATAATTTAAGGGGAATGGGTTATTGATTTAAGAAATGAATCCATATTAGGGTTATATGTGTGTCATGATAGGATAGGAGATTGAAAGAGAGTAGCCATGACTAGTGTTTAATTACACCATGGAAATTTGTATAAATCAAAGACATAAAAAACTAGAAGTGCACATCATGTACATCAACGTGAGCATGGATCGTAACTCCAATGTAGATAAGACAAATAAGTTACATAATAACTCCTTAAATAATAGGATAAACTCCTCCAAATATAAATTACATCTATTCATCCATATCACATCCCCTCAATAATGATCACATGATCTCTATATATACTTATTCTCACATTGCACATGTACCCCTTCATCACTAGGCCAACCACATTACATATACATATACACATTACATTTACATTTAACCTTGTATATCCTCACTTCTTAAGGTCATACCATATAAATTTAACCCAATATACTCCCCACTTGGGGTCATAACATAGAGGATCAAAGACCAGGCAAGGAGGATAGAGGAGGTCATTGTCTCTAAAAAGAAAATAAGTGAAATGGGTATGTAAAGTGAAGGAAAATTATCAAATGTGAAACCTTATCAACATCATCATTACCAAGAAATATTTCATAGAAGACAAGAATATCAATATCCATATTATGGAGAAAGAAGTTGGAATACTTATTAATATTCATGGAACAAGGCATCACCACAGTGCTATTCAGTGAGATGTTATCAAAGACCAACAACTCCTACAAATTGGTGAAGTCACAACAAAACTACATGGAACCAATAGAAAGAAAATAATGCATCAACCAACCAACAAGGATTAATACCAAAAATAATTGAGATTGGATGGATGATCCATCATCAATGGCAAGAAGATTGTAGGACTATAAGGAAATTATATCATTTTTTTTCACCATATGTAACACCCTTAACTGTGAAGCTTTGAGGAAAAATCCTTTTGAGGGAGGGAACTATTTTATGACTCCAAAGTGGGCATATATTGGGTTAAATATATATGGTATTACCCCCGGGGGGTGGGGACATATATAGTGTTAAATATAAATTTAATTTGTAAATGTATATATAATATGGTCAGCCTAATGATGAAGGGGGCACATGTTTGATGTGTGAAGATGTAGATATATATCATGTTATTAAGGGGATGTGATTTTACAATGTGAATGTAATTGGTACTTGGAGGAGTTTCTCTTATTATTTAAGGATTTATTGTGTAACTTATCTATCTTATCTATATTGGAGTTGTTCACCATGCTCGTGTTGTTATATGTGGTGTGTAATTCTAGCTTTTTATGTATTTGAATCATAACATAAAACCCATAACTATTAAAATTTTCACACCCACCTTTTTAAAATCAACAAAGGAGGGGGTTGACACACTACAAAGAAATAAGGTTGAATATAAATAATTATAGGCATATTTTGGGCATTCAAGCTTGGGTGGAAGATTTACTTAAGAGATAAATGTGCCATGTTTATTTTCTGCTAATTAAAAACACAATACTAAGAAATATTTTTAAGCCTTTGCATCAACACAAGGCTTAGAAGAACTAAACTAGAGTGGCTAGGGAAGTATGCTAGTAAGGATTCTTGGTGGATTCTTGACACCTCTTCATCACATTGGTTTAGGTTTTTACAAGTGGATTTATAAGTTAGGCAGTCAAAAATGTACCTAGATGACTTAATACATAATAATAAGCATTGGCATTCAATAAAATGAGTAAATCATTTTAAAGGTAAATATTAATAATAACAATAATTCACTAAGAAAAACACATATGTATTCATTATTCTTATCATTAGTGTGAGGTTTTATGGTGTGCGCCCTACACATTGGTATGAGAACACAGTTCACGGTAAATCTTATCGATTTTACTATAATATGTATTTTTAGTTATTTTAATTTATAAATTCCCCTTCTATTGATCTATATACTGTTGTGGATATTCCACTAGAAAAATCATCATAAAATATCTGATAAAATAAATCAAAATATTTTCTATGAAGGCTAAATTCCTTTAGATTCCAACTATGTTAATTATTGATTTGTTGTTTATGCATGAAATAGATGAAATATAGAAAATAGAGAATAGAAAAATAAAATCACACACCAACTATAATGAACAAAAATATATGATTTTTGAAACCCTTATGGGAGAGATCTCAATTTTAAGGTGAAGCTAGTCTAATCTCTTTTGTCCAAAATGGAAATAATGCAAGTACAAAGAAGAAGGTACTCACAATGGAGACATTTAAGACTTGTAGACTAATAAGCTACTGTAAAACACTAACTCCCTTTGTTATTCTTTCTCACTCTGACCTTTAATTACTCTACTATACCATGAAATGATATACAATCAAATATAATCAAACCCCTTTTCCTCCAAGTGGCATGTTTATAACATAGTTCGATATCCAACGAGGGGTTAGGCTAGAATCCTTCAATGTTCAAATATAGTTACAAATTTTACCCTTCTAGATTCTTTCACATAGTCATCATGTGGATAACCCCTTTTCCATGAGTAATTGGAGATTACCTGACATCCACTCATGTAATGGTGGTCAAACATGGTAGGTCAACTTTTGGGAGGCATATCTTTTGCATACAAACTCTAATTGACACAATTTTGCACCATTGGAAAGGTATATAAGTTTAGAAAAATTTTGTGAGTTCCAATGATTAAGAAATAATTTTTTACCCCATAAAACATCATTCAAGGCCTCAAAATAGTCCTGAAAGGTTTCAAACCCCAATTCTCCCAGTTAGGTCTTATTGATATAATTGCGGGCCTACAAGATAATTCATCCATTTTTTTCCACTCTTAAACCTTTAAGGTTGATGGAAAATTATAGAATGATCCAAATTGGATCATTCATCACCATTTTTGGAGGATTTGTGTCCCCAAAATATTTACTAAACGGGGTGAGGAAAATGTTTCTCCACCTTCTCCCTAGACTACCATTTAGCCTTGCCTGGGATTTTCCCTTTCGATCTAATCTGCCAAATTTCATGTTGCCCCTATATTCTAGCTCTATACTTATAATAACCCCATCCAATTCTAGTGTCTAGTTTGTTGTAAGTTACACTAGGCCTACAAGAACTATAGCAACCGGTGATCTGTGTGGATGATGGTATCCTTTCCCATCAAACAATTTTTCCACTTTTTGACAGCTTACACTAGAGCATAGAGCTCCTAATCATAGGTAGGGTAGTTGAGGACTTCCCCATGAAATAATTCATAATGGTAGCATACAAGGCTTCCTCCCTACATCAAGATCACTCCCATGTCATACTAACTTGCATCCGTATCCACTTTTAAAGGTTGTTACAAGTTTGGTAATGTAAGAACATGTGTTTGGGTTTTTTTAAACTCTTTAAAGGTATTTTTCTAATCCTTCCCCCACTAGAAATAATTTCCACTCATTACTATGACTTGGAGTAGTGTACCTACTACATAAAATGAAGCTATGAATTTCCTCATATATCGTGGTGTAAAAATTAAACTTATAACTTCAAATACATTGGTAGGAATCAGCCAATTTATGATGGCCTTTGTAGGATCTATCTTGATCCCCCCTCCATCAATGGCATAGTCTAGATACACCAATGATTGCTACAAAAACTCACATATATTTAGATTTTATGGTAGTTGGTGCTTCTTCAAAGTCTCTAGAACCCACATAAAATGTGACATGCACTCCTCCAAAGTAGCATTGTAAACTAGTATATTATCTAGATAAACAATAACTGATGAATCTAGAGAATTGTGTAGTAGAGCATTCATTAGTCTCATGAGCATAGTTATTGCATTGCATAAACAAAATGGCATGACTAACCACTCATAAAAACCTTTTGAAGGTAGCATTCTAGGCAGCTTCTTTCTTGACTTGAACCTAGTTATACCTTGATTTTAGATCCATCTTAGTGAAATATTTCACTTTTTGCAATTAATCTAAGAGATCATCAATCCTAGGTAGGGGGTTCATGTTCTTGATAATAGTATTGTTTAGTGATCTATAATTGTTGTGCATTCACCAAGTCCCATCCTTCTTTGGAATAATTATGATGGGTTACCCACAAGGTGACCTACTTGGTTGAATCACACCCTACTCCAACATACACTACGATTTATTCTTCACTTTGATTTCTTCTTGAACAGGCTATCTACACATCCCAATGTTTGGCACTAGAGAATTTGGAAATAGTTGAATTTTTTGTTCCACTTCCCCCTTAGGAAGTATTACTTTAGGCTCTTAGAAAACTCCCCTATATTCATGTAGAAACCCTTCTATTTGTTATCTCTCTTCTTTAGTACACCCCTCCAAGGATGTATTTTCTTATTGTAGATGATTTGCACCTAATTTCTTGAATATGTGGTGAGAATATTCCTTTTCTTCCCATTATTCTTTTAGTTCTTTGGGTTAAACTCTAGATGCAGTTTCTAACACTTATCCTTAGTGTGACCATCAATATTGTAGTGGTTGCAATTATTGCTAAGATACTTTCATTTATTTGCAATGGCTATTGTCTTATTTTCCTTTCCCCCTTTCCACTTCTTCTCCTCTTCCTTGGAAGATTCTTGGTGCTCTTCTTGTTTTGAAACTCTTGAATAACCTTTCTTTTGGACTATGTTTTTGAAGTATTGTGTCTATACACAAGCCTCATTCATTGTTATTGGCTTGAAAAACATCACCTACTTTCATAGATGGTTATATATAGCCCTAAAAATCTTGAGGAGTACATCTCATCTCTTAAGAAAGATACCCAACATGACAGTCATCTTCTTGAATTTAGTGGTGTACTCCTAAATACACTACCCTTTCCTCCACCTAAAGTAGTTACAATAGATCCCTTGGTCCTCTACACACTTGATAAGATAGAATTAAAAAAATATGAGTGTTTTAAATTCCTCCCATGTAATTAATATGAAATCATCCTCTAACCTAAGTCTCTATATGGCTTTCCCACCAAGTTAGGGGATGACCCTCTAACTTCAATCTAGAAAATGATTTTTTGTGTTCCTCATCCAAGTGATGAATGCTAAAATATACTCCTATTTGTTGCAACTAGTGCATCAATTTTAAGGCATCGATCTCACATTTATGTGGCTTTATGTCAACCTTCACTTCCATCTTAAACAAGAAATATGAATTGGTTATTACACTCAAACTCCAATGCTATTTCTCAAGTTCTTTTCTTTACTCCTTTTATAGGGCCTTCATGCTCCTTCAATTTTTCATTTGATCTAATCTCCATGTTGAAACCTCTCTCTTCTCTTATTCAAAACTTGTTTTGTAGACCCATCATAAGATGTTTCATATTGTGGTTTATATATGTGACCTACACTGAGCCTCAAGAATCTCTCCTCTGTTGAATTAGGGTTAATAAGAAAAAACTCATCAGCCATGTTTAAGGTTCTACAACTTTCTTCTTAAACCTATTACTATATCCATTTCAAATTCCCATAAGTATCCCCAAAGAAACATGATATAATACCAATGTGATCTACAAATTTTGTGGATATTCCAGTGGACAATTTCTTACAATAAATCTTATAAAATAAACTAAAATATCTACTATGAAATTTAAATTCCTTTGGATTCCAAATTTGTTAATTATCAATTTGTTACCTATGCATGAAGAAGATAAAATTTGGAAAATAAGGATAGCAAAATACAATCGTACACCAACCATAATGAACACAACTAAATTATTTAGGAAACCCTTACAAGAGAAAACCTAGGGAAAGGTGTTGTGGTGTAACAAAAACTCCTCATTATTACATATACGATTTAAATAATGAGGAAATTGTAACACTCCTTCCCATCCCCTTGGATTTTCTTGGGTTGTGGTAGGTGTTATCTATTTTTTTTTACCCAACCTCCAAGGTATGTTATGAAAGTGGGGTCACAAGACCTAAATTTCTCAAGGTATGTAGAACTTAAAACTAATACCATCATCGAGAGCTTTCCAACAGTATAAATTGCGTCTCGATCAAAATTATATATCACAAGTTATGTTTGTTAGGATTTTTCCAAATTAAAAGGGTCCACATCAGTCCATGGATATCTACATGCACCCACGCATCCCTGCCTAGCCTTTGTGTCATTACCATGCCACCACCCTGTGGGGTCTATAGGGTCCCCATGCAAATTTTGTTAGGTCACTCTAATTTTTTTAGCGCAAAATTGGCATATGAAACTACCTAGACAAAATTGTTGGTAGTGTGGACCCCTAATGGTATTTTTAAATTTGGGAAAGGGGGCCCTTAATTAATTTTAGTTGTCAATAAAAGACAGGTGGGTTGGTTTTAATCCCAACTGTGACCCCGTACTTATTAAACATCGACCATGAGGGCCCCCCCTCAATAAATCTCAGTTTTCTATATTAGGCCTAATCTCCTCTTAGTTCCTTTGAAAATCCCAGTGGGCCAAATACCCAGGAGCTTGGTAGGGACACCTCCAAGTCACGCCACCCCAAGTCACATCATTGCAGCATCGGGTTCTTGACCTTCCCTCTACTCTGACCTTAATTGAAAAAATCAACTTCTAAGGTTTGATGTATGAGATTAAGATACACCCCTAAGCCATATCACCCTGGGCCACATCATCTCGACATCAGGTTCTCAGTATTCCATCTACTCTAACCTCAAGTGGAAAACATCGAGGTTCGAGATCTGATATTTTCACTTTACTTCATTATATTGTGTATCAAAATTAGATCCCATTGGCCCATTTCATATCGACATATGATCATCGAGTTTCCTCACCTCCCTCTACTCTAAACTCAATTCGAAAATGCCAAGGTCTAAGGTCCAAGACCCCAGGTGGAGCCCAAAACTCCACGTCATTTGAGTGCATTGACATCAGGGGTTTCCTTGCCCATTCATTCATGAAAAATTTGGGTTCAATGTTCAAGGACCAATATTTTCCCATTGACATAAAACTTATCCTTTGAATGGTTCTTAAGACTATCTGAGGTTCGATGGCCCAATGGTAGTGTTTCGGTACTCATGGATTGACCACAGTCCCACTCTCTTTCATTTTTTCATTTGGTTTCTAGCCTATTGATGTCATCCTTCTCTGCATCAGAAATTGCTTATTTATTTCAAGTCCTAGTGATGAGGTTCCACTGGGTGAGCTTACACCATTCAATCAACCCATGTTCTCATCAGCCACATTCACAAATATTTACAACACTTCAACTAAGCGACCCGATAGGAAAAGCTAGCATGAAAAATATATGTGTGTCATTGAACGTGAATATTCTCATATATCATTTTTTCGAATGCATGTAGGAGTTCAAGGTTTAAAACACTAGTGGTGGCAGTGGTTGTTCTCCTCATTTTTTCATATTGCTAAACGAGCTCTAGTGCAAGAGTTAGAATGTCAAACTTCTTTCGTCTATGGCACATCAGTCTAAGGCCTTTAAACTTCAAAAATATAAGGACAAACAAAACAAGGGTGTGATACTCCATAGCACTATAATACACTAGTTTTGAAGTCAAAATAAGGCAAGATAATGCACCGATTTTGAAGGAAAAAGAAGGCAAGATTCCTAATATAATAACATACACAAATGGATATACTATGCAAGAGGATAATGCATCAGCCACTCCAATTCAGTTGAATTATTCCCCACGGGTTAGACATGCTCAGAGGCATGTTTTTATTAATTCAACGAAGTGTAAGAATACTAGTTTGATAATAATACATGAAGAATTATGGATACTTTGGTAAACAATATATGTCAGGTGATCCAATAAGCTATTTCATTCCACAGCCATTGCAATCAAAATGAAGGATCATAAATACATCGTGTATCACATCATCCATGACATAGATATGAAGCGACACATTCCAGTCATCTATAAATGTCATGACATATAATGCATCGTACTAATCACGAACATAATAGTGATTTTCATTATTTAGGAATTCAATAACATTTATAAATATACAAGAGATCATACATACATGTTCATTTCATGGAACATTGTTTTTCATAGTCCCAACATGCATGAACATTTATATGCATTTATATATGTTCGAATTGTTGGCAACTAAAGGGGGGACTTCCAATCCCCCACCCAATCATAGGCTAGTTACACTACAAATTTCTTGTAGCTAACCACCCCTGAGTCAGATCCATAATTTCAGGGGTTACTTAATCATGGATTTCACACCGAAGGCTTGGATAGGAACTCAAGTGGTGGAGTCTATTGTATTGGTGGATTTTCAATTGTTCTATATTACTAAGCACCATAGTAACCCACTTACCTCTTTGACCCTCCCACTGACCACTCAAGTATAAACACACACCCTAGTGGCCTCAACAAATAAATATAGGGAATGGCAACCAAATATCTAAGCATAGGGATCAGTAAAAAAATCCATCACTGCTCCTTAAGCTCAACACCCATCTTCTTGTGCTCTAGAACCAAGAGATGAAGGGACACTAGATCAAGACTGAAGTTTGAAGATCAATATCACAAGAAATACTCTATATAAACTAGCCACTTGGAGGATGAAGATGAAGTACTTGTAATATCTATCATGAATATACAAAAAATGTAGCAAGGAGAGGAAATATTGACATTGACACATCACAATGAAGTTCCATGTCATCATTTCCAAGCCATGGCTTGTCCAAGTATCACTTAAAGAGTCTTAGGTGTCATTGTATTTTTCCACATCACTTGTGGATGTAATTATGCAATTTGAAAAATGAGAAAATGTAAAAAATTTGGAAGCCCAAGGGTCACACATAGAATGTGAAGATTCATATAGAAGCTCAAGGTTCTCATAGGAATTCCAAAAGTCACATAGGAGCTCAAGTGTCATGAGGGTAGCTCAAGGGTCACAATGGAGGTGGAGAATCACCTCATTTGTTATATATACACCCTCATAGCTCAAGGAAAGGACTTTTCACCTTGGATTCTCAAGCTAGGCATATGAGAGAAGATTAGGCTTTTGAGAAGAAAGTAGTTTCTTAACATTCCACTATTGGAACTAGTGTTGTATCATTCTAATGGTGTATCTTGGGAATTCCACTTAATAATTTGAAGACCTTGGAGCCGACACACTTTTCATGCATATGTCATGAAAGATTGTAAGACTATTATTTCATTGTTTTTGGTGTATGTTTATGTAAACACATAATAAAGAAAATAAAGTATTTTTTTGGCTTTAGTATGCATATTTAAATCGTGTGTCTCTTGCTTTCATGATCATTATTTATTTTTGAAATATTTCGTGATATTATTAATGATTCTTTCATATTTAGTCGTGTGTATTTACTATGATAGTATTATTAATTTTCTCTTAAAGAATCACTTTCTCTTCCTTTTCGTGAAAGAACCATTATACAATTTGCAATTGAATACATCAAAAGGCTAAATAAATTATTTATCTCAAAATCACATGCATTTATCTTGTGTCATTTATTGCATCCAAGGAAAATATTTAATATTATGGTAACCAGCCTAATATTTTTGTTAGAGATCCTACTTCAAAAAATGTGAGGAATAATTGAGATTTCATATCAGGAATACCCCTCTGATTGTTGGAGGCATCCAACACTATCAAAAATTCTAGTGCTAGAAGGAGGGCAACATTTTTATGGTTGACAACTCAACACATTGACATAAAGAACCTTTTGTGCAAGGTAGTTATTATCCAAGCCCAACTCCAATTCATATTTATGAGAAGGAAGAGTCACATCACTAAGGACTAGAGCTTGCATTCAAAGTCATTTACAAGCAACTCCAGACACTTCAGCCTATTACTCATCAGTTTGCTAGAGCTATTGGATTTCTTCCTATCACATCCTTTCTTCCTCATAAGAAATCAAATAAGGAGACAACCCACCATGGTGTGTTGGTTTCTTCAGTGGAAGAATTGGTTAGCGCAACCCTTGAAATTTTAGTTGACTCTTTTGAAGGAATTCATCAACAAGGGAATATTACACCACCCATTAGGGAAAATATAGACAGAGACAGGGAGAATTTTCAATTGTCTAACAAAGAACGGTTGAGAGAAGATGAACATCCTAATAATAATGAAAATTTGAATGGTGAAAGAGAATATTCTTCAGAATCAGAAAGTGAGGAGGAGGAGAACTATGACATGGTTGATGACCAATTGGATTAGATGGCCCAAGGGCCTCTTTCTCTTCCATGTAATCTTCATCGATTACCAAAGCACCCAAAAAAATTTCTTACCAAGTACGATCTTGATAAGAAAGTGAAGGTTGAAGATCATATAGATGACTTCTACTTGCATCTACGGATGTTAGAGGTATGTTTTGATGATGTTGCTTGTTGATTATTTCTGCACTCTCTAGAAGGAAGAGAATCAGTTTTGTTTCATAGCCTTCCACCAAATTCAATCCATAATTGGAGGGAGTTTAAATAGTTATTCTTAGAAAAAAAATTTGATCATAAAACTCCATCCATGTTACTTAAGTCATTGGGAACACTAATATGGGGGATAAAGAAATGGTTAAGGATTGAAATTAAATATTTACACTTACTCTAAACAAATTCCCAGTTGTTGTACAACCATGTGATTCAATTACTAAATATTACTATATTTTTGCCTTGTCTACTAACATTTTCGTTTTTGTAAAGCGCACTAAAAAAGATACTTTGGCTCTTAACTTTGCAGAAGAAATTGTTTTTGAGAATGACTTAGGGTCTATTGGGGTCATTGCTAATCAAGAAGATTAAAAAAACTCCAAATATGTTAGTAAAATGTCCCAAGCCTCTTTCGCTAAAGCTAAAGAGAAATATTCTTTTAACATGGACAGATTGACTAAATCCTTGAAGTTGCTACCAACGAAATATCAGAACTCAAGATGAAGTCAAGTGAGGCTTCTATTAACAACAAATATTTTAAGTTGTTTCTTAAAAACAAATTCAATCAACTGGCTAAGTATGAAAAGAGCTCCAATATTGTATTCAATGTTGAGAACTTGGGCATGGATAATTATTGTACATTTTATCAAGAAGCATATTTAGAGAAAACATTCCCTCAATGGAAACATAATATGAATTTCGTGGTTGTTAATGATATATAAAGTTTATCAGCAGAAGATCATTCGGAGCAGACTCGAGAGACTGATGAACCTGCCTCCATAATGGAAAAATCAATTTTTGATGATTCAATTTTCACTTTTGATCTTATATTGAACAATGATAAACAAGGTGTTAGTGAGCCCTCGTCAGATGATGCTCCTCCTCAACAATCAGCTAAGAAATATAAATTGAGGAGAAAAGGACTGGTGCCTGAGCAATATGTGAGAAAGCAATTGTTGAGAAATATGTTTCCTCATAATAATGTTGCTTAGGGCACTCAAAAAAATTATTTTAGAAATAATAAGAACAATTCAGTCACCCCTAAGGTATCAAATAAAGTCACACCACCTAACACTTCAGCACACCCTTGAATACATGAAGCAAGCTCGTGTGAATATTTCTATATATGTGCTTACTAATATTAGGGCAATGTGAGTTGATCACCCATGCATTTTCATCTTAGCCTTTGTAATGTAGAACGGTTCATGCTTCTCAAGCATTTTCCGATAAGTCTCCTACCATTCTCGAATTGGTCATTAATGCAGCTAACATAAATTCTAGGTCTACTTACCCCCCTTTTATTTTAACCTTTAATATTTTTTATTATAATGTCCATAATTTCCTAGTTGATTATCGTGCCTCTATGAATGTCATGTTTTTATCTGTTGCAAATAAAATCAATGTTAAATGGGAAAAGACTAATGCCAAAATAATTTAATTAGATCTATCTTTAGTATAGGAAACTGGTGAGCTTAATAATGTTATATTCCATTTATCATCGAACCATAAAGTTCACAAATGTATTGATATAGTGATTGTGGACATTCTAGAAGCTTATGGCTTGCTTTCGAGTAGGGATTGGTTTTAGCAAATTGCAAGGATAATTTGCTACAAATTGGTCGCATTTATGGCTTCCGTACAAGGGCAAGAATAATCAAACCCAATTTGAGACTGAACATTTCATGAAACATATCATCACAATGCTTGAAGCTCTGAATGAACCTATTATTTATGTGTAGATGATTTTCAGACATTATTGTATAGAAGTTGATCACATTATGTTATCTTGTGAAACCATCCCTTGTACCATCAGATACACAGTCAGAACTCCTTCCTTACAATCCAACTGGTACTTACGATTTTTGTAATATAGATGTAAATAGTACTAGTGTAGGAACTAACCTTGTTGCTGCTAATATTTGGACTTTTCATTTTGATGGTTCAAAGACGCGGGAGGTTTATGGAGTTGGTTGTATTTTAATAGACCTGCAAAAGAACAAATATTTGATCTCATTTCGATTGGAATTTGAGTGCACAAACAACAGTGTTGAATATGAAGCACTCATTTTGGGTTTAAAGAATGACATAGACCTCAAGGTGGAAGCACTTAACGTAATTGGTGAATCAAAGATTGTTACACGACAAGTACGAAACATTATTCATTGTGTGTCACCTAATCTTAGAAATTACTAGCAAGAGGTATGGTGTCTCATTTCATATTCTAAGATTTTAATATTAATTATGACCTTAGAATTCATAATGCAGCCGCAGACACATTAACTAACATTGTTGCTAGGTTATCACCATTAAGAGATGTTTTTTAAGTTCAAAATGATTTATAAGCCATCCATGCCTGATAATGTTACTAATTTCTATGTTTTCAATGATGACCAACATAAACTGGATTTCATGGAAAATGTTAACGTGTTTAAAGATGTGGAAATCTATGAAGATAAGCACGAAAATGATTTTTAGGAATTGGCTCAGGAAAGTAAAGGGAACCCCATGCCCAAGGTTCTAGTATCTTTAGAGAAGATTTATGGCCTACAAAACTACTATAAGGGACCAAAGGTATCAAAGGGAGAAATATAACTTCACCCAAATTAAGCAAGTGATTGTCAGTGCCCCAACATTGTATAGTATAGATTTTGGAAATGATTTCTTGTTATATACTTTTGCTTCTGACACATCTCTTGCAGTCGGTCTTACTCAGAAGAATGATCAAGGAAATGAGCATCCAATATAATTTATGAGTGTTGGCTTATAGGGATCTAAATTGAATTATATTTCCATCAATAAATAAGCCTATGCAGTATACAAGGTAGTGAAGCACTTTATACCTTACCTTCTAGAAAGTCACGTTACCATCTTTGTGCCTCACCTTGCAGTTAGATCATTTTTTGTGTAACAAGATTTGTGTGAGAGGAGGGTGAACCTAATGACAATTCTTCAAGAATATGATCTAGAATTTAATTCAATTCATACGATAAAGGGCCATGGTCTCTATCGGCTTGCAGCAAAAGTGATTAATTCACCAGAAGACGAATCTTCTAAATGGGAACAAGAAATAAAAATGCACAATATTAAACAGCCACGTCTTGGTACTCGTATGTGCGAAAACATCTAGAACATGGTACCTTTCCCTCACATTTCTCAACCAAATATAAAAGTGTTAATTGAATCAAAGATTTATCATATCAACTTGTACATTGTGTGCTTTTTGGAAGCACCACAATGGTGTCCTACTCAGGTGCCTAGAAGCACAAGATTCATAAAGGGTATTGAAAGATCTTCACAATGGGCCAGATTGTGTGAACTATTCAGGTGATAACATTGCTCACAAAATTTATGCGGGCTGGTTATTATTGGCCCACATTATTTAAGGTTGCACAAACCTATGCCCGTAAGTGTTTCATTTTTCAAATATGTGCTAGTTCCGATAGGAAGTTAGCCACCCCATTGCAACCCATTTTCTTTGAAGAACCTTTTCAACAATGGGGGTTAGATATCATTGGCGAAATTTTTCCACATTCATCAAAGTAGCACCGATATATCCTAACTGCTATAGATTATTTTACTTAGTGGGATGAAGAAAATCTGTTGAAACAAGTGTTTGCCCAGGAATTCATCAATTTCCTTAAGAAAAATACCATCCCCAGGTTTGGCATTCTTATGTCACTTGTTTTTTATAATGAAAATTACTTCTCATCATTAAATATTTATGATTTTGCATTAGAAAATGGTATTGTTTTAAAGGACTTATCTAATTACTACCCTCGGGAAGATGGTTTAGTTGAGTCTACCAAAAAGAATTTAATTTGAATCATCAAGAAAATGGTTTACTCTGAGCAGAGGAAATGGCATTAATTAATTGGTGAATTATTTTTGGGATGATTGTGTCACACTGAAACCCTCTATAAATACTTCCCATTACTTCCTCATGTATGAAAAATAATTTATCCTTCGTCCCAACATATAACTCCCAACCCTTCAACTTTCTCAATAATCTCAGGGTAAACCATGTCTTGTTGTTTAGAGCATCATAAAACCCTTTTTAAGATAAAGGAAGAAAGGCGAAAAGAAAAAGAATATTTTGTTGTTCAACAGAGTCGTATCAAGTGTTGGTTTGACAAGAAATTTGCATGGAAAAAGGAGTTTGGTGTGGGAGAATTGGTATTGAAATGAGACAAATCCCATGAAAATAAAAATAAATAAACTAAATTCTAATGTTTGTGGATCAGACCCTTCGTTGTACGTGAAAATCTTGGACACCATTATTACCGTCTTCAATATTTAAATGGGAAAATGGATGCTCTTCTTGTCAATGGACAAGATCTGAAACATTATTTCCAATAGCAACCTAGGGTTGTGTCCCTACCTTTGTACATATTTCTTTCCTTGTCCTTTTTTTGTCGTGTTCGTTCATGTCATGTTGTGTTTTTTCTATCGTCTTTTTTTTTTGGTCCTGTGAATAAAACCTCATGTGAGAGTGTTTTTCCTATTTCTAATGGATGAAATGAAAGTTTTAAAGGGATTTGTGATATACAAAAACACTTGGTCAACTTTCATTCACTCTTCTTGGTATTGGTCTAATATATTTAAGGTAAACTATGTATGAAAGGAAAATATGATCCATTCGAATGAAAAACTTTAAGTAGAACCATGACACATGTATCTATTATACAATCTTAATTCCTTGAATTGGTGTTATAATTAAATGTTGTTTCACATGCTGATCCAATCAAGTAGGGAAAGAAAAGGGGAAAAATAATGGTGAGTATATTAATTTAAGAAGTATATTAATTTAAGAAGTATATAATAGTCTCTGAAGGAAAAACCTATCTTGTTATTAATAATATTTTATCCCTCTTCCACTTTAACGATGTAAACGACAATAAAATTCCAATGATCATATTAGAAAAAAAATAAGAGGTGAAAGAAGAGAAAGGCTTCCTATGTAGGAAGTTGAAGCAAGTAACTTCGTCAAGGTATTGAACAGGCTTGCTAGTAGCAAATAAATTCGTGTGCTCCTGTAGTGACTCCATTGGGGTACTTAAAAATTCTACTAGCAGCAGAGAAACATCAGAGATGAAACTAAACCTTTTTTCATTTCAAACTCGTGACTATACATTACCCTTCTCCCAAATCGAGACAATTTTGATATGACAAGATTTGTAAATTTGTTTAATTGAGAAAATTAATATGGCAAACTACATCTATAACTGGGTTAAATGGGGAATTTGAAGTTATATGCACAATGAATCAATACTTCTTGAAAGACTAGACCTTGTGCTTAAAGTTGGACTTGAACAGAGAATTTGGATTTTTACCAGTGCGTCGCCAAGTATTGTCTCTGCTACAACAGCCTCCAAATTTTTTCCTATATTCAAACTTTGGAGCCTCCATTTAACCATATTAAATTCACTCCATACTTGTTTTCTAATTTTCCAAGTCTCTCTGTGAAGAAATTCTAATTGTCGTCTTTTGGTTAAGGGAAGTGTCTCTTTTTGTGAAAGGGAGTTATAGCACATATTTAAGAGGAATTTTTAGTGTGTTCTCTTATACTTATGGGTTCTATCTATCATAGAGATATGCATTACACTTATTCTGAAAATATTGTGCATTCTCTTGTTGTAGTCGACACCAATGTCGCAAAGTGTACCTTAAGTGTTGCACTTGGAGGTAAGTGTTGTTTTTTTGTTCTTTCAATGGATCTATGGTGAATTTTGGTGTTAAGTGTTTCAATGACATGTGGTTGATCATATATGAGTGTGTTATCATGTTCAAGTCTAGTTCTGGTCTTATATTTATGTCCTATTAATCCCACACTTGGTCAATTTATGAAGCTTTCCTGTCATTAGGGGAATTTTGAAGTCCAAAATGGGTCTCCTAAGGAAATTATAAAATGTGGAAATAATAAAATAATATTAGATTACATCATCAAATTGTAGAGGGAAAAAAGAAAAAAAACTACTTTTTCAACTTATCTCCCTACGGGTTTACTCAAATTTCGAGCGGGAACACTCGTTGGATGTAGAATTTGATTCCTCATCCAAGGATTACCCATGTTTAATACTTTCAATGGACACTGCTACATGAAAAATGAGAAATGCATGAAAAAAATTATTGCAATAATGTTTTTTCATGTATTTCTCATTTTTCGTGTAGCGGGGCCCATCGAAAGTATGCAACATGGGTACTCCTTAGATGAGGAATCAAATTTTGCATCCAACGAGTACTCCCGCTCAAAAATTCAGTAAAACCTTAGGGAGATAAGTTGAAAAAAGTTGAAAAAAGTAGTTTTCTTATTTTCTTATTTTTTAATATTTCTACTTTTTTAACCCAAAATTGGTGAATCATCCCCCATGGTTGACTTCATCTTCTTGAATCCTATTTGTTCTTATAAAGTTTATTTTGGTTGTACATTTTTATTAAGAGGCCCATTTTAGACCTCAAAAGTTCTCTAATGATTCATAACTTGCTCGACCAACCACTCCTTATATTTCCTTCTTGAAATGTGAATTGTGCAGTATTAAGCCCCAATCAACCATTCTTTCCTCCCGGAACTTCACACTACGTAGTCACTGCCTCCTAGAATTGCGCATTGTGCAATCCCAGTGCTCAGTATTTTCCTCCTACACTTGAAACCTACGCAATTCTCTGTCAGGATTAAATTACACATTGATCTTTCTCAGTCAACAATCATGCCATGTATCATTCCATGACTTGCTCAACTACACAATCCATTGTCTCAGCCCTTCCAGAACTACGCACTACACAATCATAGTGATAAAACCTACCTCACTACATCGTTAACTCCCTCAAATGTTTGATCCTACCTTCCTGACCCTATACCACTACGAAGTATGCACTCCTAGTGACTAGACCCTCATTACTACCTCCTGGAACTACACAATGCACAATACCTAAGCCTCCTCCTTAATATTTCCCATTGTCCCAACTCAACCAACATGTCGCATGAGGAACAAGATAGACTGGGATATTTTGGGATTGATGTCATCTTGTCATGATTGAATTTTATTTGCAAGTATTGTTGTCTTAACATGACAAGATGATGCTTAAGGAGGATGCCAAGGAGATCATATAAGAAGACACTTGAGAATCTGGAGATACAAAGATATCATCAAGCCAAGATATTAAGGGACACTATATCACGACTGAATTCTGAATATCAATATCACAATAAATACTCCATATCAACTAACCTCTTAGAGGATGAAGATGAATTACTTGCAAGATCTATCATGAAGATACAAAAAATGTAGAAAGGAGAGGAAATATTGACATTGACAGATCACAATTAATATCCATGTCATCATTTCCAAGGCATGGCTTGTCCAAATGTTACTTTAAGGGTATTAGGTGTCATTGAATTTTTCCACATCATTTTTTGATGTAATTTTGTAATTTAAAAAATGAGAATATGTAAAATTTGTGGAAGCCAAAATGTCAGACATAGAATTTGAAGAGTCATATAGAAGCTCAAGGGTCTCATTGGAATTCCAAAATTCGCATAAGATCTCAAGAGTCATGAGAGTAGCTCAAGATTCATAGTGGAGGTGGAGAGCCGCCTCATTTTTTATATCTACACTTTCATATATCAAGCAAAGGACTTTTCATCTTGGATTCTCAAGCTAGGCATAGGAGAGAAGATTAAGCTATTGAGAAGCAAGTAGTTCTTAATGTTCCACTACTGGAACTAATTGTGTATCATTGTAATGGTGTATCTTGGGACTTTCACTTAATAATTTGAATCTCTTGGATCCGACACACTTTTCATGCATATGTCGTGAATGATTGTAACATAATTATTTCATTGTTTTTGGTGTATGTTTATGTAAATACATACTAATGAAAATGAACTATCTATTCGGCTTTAGTATGCATCCTTGAATCGTGTCTCTTTCTTTCATGATCGTTATTTATTTTTGAACTATTTCGTTAGATTATTAACAATTCTTTCATATGTATGTGTGTGTCCCTACTAGGATAGTACTATCACTTTTCTCTTAAAGACTCACTTTCTCTTCATTTATGTGAAAGGAACATTACACACTTTGCAATTGAATACATCACAAGGCTAATTGACTTTTTTATCTCAAAATTACATGTGTTTATCTTGTTTCGTTTATCACGGCCAAGGCAAATATTTAAGATTATGGCAACCGACCTAATTTTCCGACAGGGGTTCTTGCTTGAAATGGTGTGAGGACTAATTGGGACTTCATATTGGGGAGACTTCCTCTGACTATTGGCGACATTTAGCACCATCAAAAATTTCCAAGGAAAACAAAGTAACATGATGCAATCATGGTAGTGGTGGAAAATTTTAGCAAGGAAACTCACTTTATTCCTATGAAATCCACGTACAAAGCAATTGACATTACAAATATACTCATGAAAATAAAATAGATTGTATAGCATACCCATGAAAATCATATTATATCAAGGTGTAAAGTCTACTTCAAATTTTTGGAAGGATTTATTTACAAGCTGTGGGACACAATTGGCTTTATCACACCCTATCATCCTCAAAAAATAGACAAACAAAGAGAGTAAAGAAGGTACTAAAAGATATGTTAAAAATATATGTTATGCATCAGCGCAAGAAGTGGGAATATTACTTACCCCTATTCAGATTTCCCTATTATAATGGATATCATGAATAATTAGAAATGAGTCCCTTTGAGGCCTTATATGCTATAAAAGGTAATATTCCAATTATTTAATATAATCTAGTAAACTATATTACACTTGGACCATGTAGGATAAAAATATGGAATAAGTAGTGGCAAAGATCAATCAAAACCTAAAAGAGACATAGGATCAACTAAAGAGCTACAAAAATAGGAACAAAACCCATAGGGATTTCAAAAGTAGGATCTCATGTGTATGTCAATATCAAACCCAAAAGAAGTTCTCTAAGAATAGAAACTTGTGCCAAGTTAACACCCCACTATTATGGACCATTTAAGATCCTAGAAAGTGTGTAACCAATGGCATGCAATATTTCCTTACCTGGACCTACTATGAAAGAAAATGATTTATTTAATGTGCATTTTATTAAGAAATATGTACGTGATTCTAATCATATCATAGAATAGGCTATGGTTTAGGTAGAACTCGAAGTATAATTTCAACCAAAACCTTACTGCATACTAGATAGGAAGGATACCCAACTCCAGAAATCAACCATTACACAAATCAAGGTGTAGTGGAAACACATTGGAGAAAATGTGGCCACATGTGAACTTGAGGATGCCATAAAGATGGAATGCCCATGTTTGTTTTTTTATATAAATTATAGCATAAATAGTAGAAAATTTAGGACAATGTTCTTGTAAAAGCATCAATTTGAAAATATAAATGTGGCATGTATTTCTAAGAGGTATTAGCATGAATATTTGGTTAAAAATCTTAATGATATTATTATGGGTGGAGAGCCCATGGGGTGTAGAGTAGACAATGATATGGTGTTATATTAAGGCACTTTGTGGTGTAAAGGTCACTGGTATGAAACTTCATGGAAAAATATCCAACCATGCTAAGGGATGGTGTGGCCCAGGTTGGGTGTGATGCCTCGATGATTTTGACGGATTAGATGTACCCCTAGGTCACGAATACTCAAGCAACATGTTAGGAGTACTAGTCATATTAGGACTCACATAACTTGGCAAAAAAAATATGGGTGGATCATATACACGGAATATGGTTCCATGAGTGGGAAGCGAAGATGGGGAATGGTTGAACTTTGTTGGTTATCGAAATTACCTTGCCTGGAATTTTTTTGTTGTGCTAAAATTAAATAATAATAAAAAACATTTCATTCCCAATTCCCAAGAAGTCAATTAGTGATGGAGTTGGTAATTTAACTACTAAATATACATAATAATTAAATGCAGTTGTAAACTATACCAAATTGTTCCTCTGAATTATAAGCAATTAACCACCTCAAAATTTTTGATATGGCCCACGAAATTGTTGATCTGACCCACAAAACATCATTTTGAGAAGGGTAGACCAAAGTAAATTCATGTGTAGAAAGAAAAATATGCACATGAATGTGTCTCTAGGGAAAAAATTGAGTGAAAATATGTTCCATAATTTTTCAAGTTGGTTGCAACATTTTTTTTTTTTTGTGTATCACAGAGGAACCCAGTAACCCGTGTGACATGTAACTACTAGTAAACATCTAGAGGTCTATGACTTGTCCTCCTATTAATAAATTGGTTCACAACCAAGGGGATTTTAACATTGGATCTCTAATTTTTCACAGATTCGCATTACTTAGATCACCAATTGAGCTTCCCCCCTGGGACTAAGTTGGTTGCAACATAGTGAGGTACTATTAGTTTCATTTTCCCTCTAAGAAAATCAAGTAGAAGTATCCTTAATCTAAGTTGTAAAATAAAATTACATTTTTGGGTGTTTAGTTGAGCAAGAATGAAGGCATTGAGTGGGGAAAACAATGAGGGAATGTTAGGGTAGTGAAGAGACTCACTCCATGGGGGCTTCACTCAATGAACCTCTGACATATCACATGTCTTCGTGGCATACTAAAAAATACCCCTAATTTGACACATGTTGGAAAATACTTCTAAAAATAAAATTATTTAGCCCCCTACCAATATGAACCCAATAAACCTTCCCAATTTAAAAACCCCCTATTTTCACTAGATATTGTAGGTATCCATTTTTTTCATTAACATATTTTATACCACTTTATATTTTTTCATTAAATTTGAGCTTAATCTTGTATACCTGCGAATATAAAAACCCTTTCCCCCTAATATATGTTCAATATATTATGCCATTTTTTCCTCAATATATACCCCCCAATATGAACGTGTCTAGTATGGTATTTCTCCCCCAATGACGCCCTCATGACTCAATTATGCTCTGCAAGCTATTTAAGGAGACACCCTTGGCTTTGAGAAAACTCTTAGCTAAGAGGGTTGAAGGGAAAGTGCTTTGTTGATTGCTGGTTATGAAAGATTTTCCTTCATTCCTCCATCCTTTGTTGTTTGAGTGAAAATTTCCCATGATGGCATCATAGTCTATCAAGGGGGTGGTCAACTGCAGAAGAGTTAACCAAATATTTGAGCCTATGGTCAGGTGGAAAAAAACTCACCCTTATTAGTTGTAGTAAGCTTTAAATTAAATTAAATAAGTTTCTATGTGATTTAATTTATATTTATTTTTTGTTAAATTTCATGGGAATGATTCCCATGTATATGTAACCATGATGTTTCCTACTAAATTGAAAATTGGATTTTCATGTACATAGTTCTATGTTAAAATTTAACTCATGGAAAATATTAATCAATTGATAAATTTGAAGTTATGATTGCAATAATCATCTTGAAAGAAAATTTATGGCTAGAAAAATCATGGAATTATTCCTCTCAATTACTTTAACCTTGATGGCCATCTTAGTAATGGAATACTCCTAGTGGAATTTTATGAATAGGATTGTGTCTATACCATCCATGCAAAACAAGTCCTGAACATGATACTCAAGGGAAAGCTATCCAAATGGACTTATGGATCTAATTACAAGAGTAAAATTATAGTTTTATAATGAAGACATATATAATACAATCTTCAAAGGATATTTGAAACAATTTGTTAAAGTATTATCTAATAAACTCATGAACTTATGGATTATATTGAAGGATTGTATTGGGCTTGTTAAACCCCTCTAAAATAATATATATTGATTAACACCCAAGTTGGTACATCTATTGTTTATACAGCTAGAATCCATTCATGAATTGGGGTTAAGAATACCTTGAGGTATTTTCTGTATTTGTTTTAAAAAGATGGATGGGGAGATTATCCCAGTTTTGGAATTTCTATAGAATGGACTCAATAACCATGGTGGGGCACAATCATATTTTTTTGTTGTCATAATCTTGGTAAGGGGTCTATAAGTATTTGTATTCAATTAATAAGAATATTCATAAATATTTATCCTTGAAAATCAAGCCTTAATTGTAGCCTTCTCATCTTAGTGTAATCAGACTTTGAAGCCTCAAATTTACCTACATTAAACTAAACAAAAGGTCCCACTCATATTTACTAGCCATAGATAAATTGGACTTTATGGCTTTAATTAAATTGCATTAATTGAATTTATTTTGTTGAAGCCTAGCTAAATTTTATATTCATACGTCTTGCTCAGGGTTTACTAGCCATAGAGTAATTGGCCTTTATGGATTTAATTGAATTTATTTTAGCGGTGGAGTTTGGTAGTGGAGTTTGGCAGTGGAGTTCAATCTTGGGTGTATGATTTTCATTTATCACGGGAATTAAGTCTTGTAATATATCTTCTCATAATAGTCTTAAAATTTTAACCATCTTGTAATTGCAAAAGGAATCAATACTACGATGGCCTTAAGGGTAGAGGGCAGGCAGGGGGGCTTCTTCTAAAATTACCTTACAGGTAAACATATTGAGGAAGACAAAAACTGTGATCCTCGGGGAGGGGTTTCTGGCTCCTCATAGGTGCCAATTTTGGGTGATAAATGGAAACAAGTTTTGAGAGGATAATGTATACCAAAGGCCGCTACAAACCCTATGTTCATAATACCCACAAAGTTCCTGGAAGATCATAGAAAGTGTGTGAGATACTATGCTTTCATTTGAAAATTCATTGGAATTTGGCCCACTTAAAGGGACCTCGAATGGTTTATTCAATAAGATTGACAACCCAAAGGTGAGGTTGATTTAAGGTTAGGTCCAAAAGGCTTTTCCACATTTATTATCTCTAGTCTATAGGATAAGGAGCGCATTTTTAAGGTGGACCTTATTTCTACAATAATGCAGGGTTATACATCTGCCACTGGGAAGCTTGTTTCAACCCAGATAATGAAGAATTTGTCGCAACCATGGTTTGGGTTAGGTTATATTCCCTCCCTAATGACTTCTAGATACCAAATATCCTTGAGGGAATTGGATAGGTTCTTGGGAGATTTGTCAAAGTATCAAAAGTGACTAGACGAGGAATAAATATGGCATATGTCTGTCTATGTGTCTATATGAACATATCCCAACCTTTACTAGAATCCATAGAACTGGATTACCAGGCTGAAATTTTGAACCAACCAATTGAATATGAAAATGTTCCATTTATATGTCATTTATTCCATGATCATGGTCATCTAATTTTGGACTGTCTGTTGTGAAGAAAGGAGAAATAAGTAGGAAGCCTTCTGATGAATAACGATTTTACCAAGGTCTCCATAAGGTGATGCAACCAAAAGAATCGATTTTTTCCATATGTCATGTCAATGGAAGATAATAAGTATTTCTCTTCTCTTGAAGCCATGGAATAAGACACTCGGATGGTATATAATTTGGTAGATGTCGTCTCTTAAAAACGAGCACAAAGCTGCAAATTAGAGGATGAAGTCCACAACAAGAGGACCTTGACTTCTTCGGCTTACCAGGGTTCGATGAAGTTTCTCAGCTTCTCACTCAAGTCTCTAAGGAACTCTCTAGGGAGGAACGGATATTGTTTGGTCTAATTAATGATTGGGTAGAGCAAGATATCATAGAATCAACAAAAGAGAACCAAGAAAAATATGTTAATTCCTACCTCAATTGGAAAACAAAATGTCGACAGTCCTTAGGAAGTAATCAAGAGCTAAATTTGTTCAATCTCTCAAGGAGAAAGGAAAGGAAATACTCATAAAAGACCTTTCTAAGGATATTAAAAAGAAAGGAAAAGAAATCAGAAGGAGACAATGCAGTTCGTTTAGCAGACTTTAGCCAACTCTACCAAGGTAATAACCATTCCAGAAGAAGCTATCAAAAAATCTACCTTCTCCTCATGAAAATTCTCTCATATAATATTTGAGGGCTTGATAGTAAAGGGAAACAATTATATCTTTGAAACCAAATAATAAAGGAAAAGTTGAAGATTGTGATTCTGCAAGAAACAAAAATAATGGGTGATAAAATGGCACAAATAGTAGGTCTGTATTGGAAAGGATTCCAGTGAATGAATTTGGAAGAAAAAGGGAGTGTTGGGTAGCTATATCGTAGAACCCTAGTTAGGGAGACTTTCACGATTGGATGTTCAATTATATAGTTATAACTGGACGATTCCACTATATAGGAGCCAAGGAGTTTGTATTTCTATCAATTGTGTATGGTCCCTCCTTTGTGGGGGATAAAATAATTTTTTTGCAGCATCTTGTTCACACCAAACAAATAGTGGGGGAATCCTTATGGATTTTCAGTGGCGACTTTAACCTTATCAAATCATTGCAAGAGAAAAAATGAGGGGTAAGAATACTTAACCAAACATTGAGTTCCTTTGATGGATATATATTGCAGTTGAAGATGGTGTGCATACCCATAATTAATGGTTTATTCATATGGAATAATTGAAGGGGTGGTTCTCTTCAAATAGAAAGTTGGTTGGATAGATTCCTCCTGTCTGAAGGCATCCTACAAAAAGATGTTTTCTTCGAGGCCTCTATCATGCCTTGTATGGGATCAAATCATTGGTCGATCAGATTGGAACTTGAATTGAAGGAAGCCCCCTCCAATTGTCCCTTTTGTTTTGAACACTTCTAGTTTCAAGATTCAAAGTTTTTTGAACTACTAAACCAATCGCGGATGGAGTTGGACATCATAGGTACATCTCAAATGAATTTTTTTTAGCTTAAGTTGAAGGCTTTAAAGCTTAGAATAAAACAATGGAACAATCAAGTATTTGGAAACATATTTTAGGATAAGATACTTTTGGAAAATAAAATGGCATGGATAAAACAAGGTATGATTCTTTAACGAAGATCTCTATAATTTGTGGCAGAAGAGGGAACCACCCTCATCAATTTGGAGCAGAAATTTTAATCGAATGAAGAACTATGGAAGTAGAAATCAAGGGATCAATGGCTTTAAGAAGGAGATCATAATTCAATTTTTTTTCACAACTCCATGATTCAGCGACAACACATTAATAAAATATTCTATATCACCTCAGAAGATGGTGAAAGGAAGATACATCACCAAGATATTGAATTGATTGCCTATTTTAAGAACCTTCTAACTAAGCACCCCTCTTGTAGGCAACACGTTATCAATTATGTACTTCAACGCATCCCCAGATTAGTCAGTAATGACCTGAACATTTCCCTGATGAGGCCAATTTACTTCCAAGAGGTGGAGATGCTGGTTATGAACATTCCTAAAAATAAGGCACCTAGGCCTAATGTCTTCACCTCAAATTTCTTTTAGGCCTATAGGATCTTTCAGGGCAAGGAAATTCATGAACTAGTAGAAGAATCACGATAAACCACATCTTTACATCCTGATATCAATGCTAGATTTTTCACCATCATTCCCAAAGTTGGGCATTCATATATTCATAATTACTTTAGATCAATTATTCTTTGCAAAATTATATACAAAATCATCTCTTCAATAATTTCCAATCGATTGAAGCCAATCCTTCCATCTCTCATATCACCCAATTAGACAAGATTTTTTAAATAACATCATATTTTTTATGGTATCATTTCATCACAAGAAATCATTCACTCCCTCAGGTTGACGAAGTAGCTAGGCATGCTTATTAAAATTGATGTATCTAAATCTTATGACCACATTAGTTGGACTTACTTTTTTCAGTTTCTTAGAGCCTATGGATTCTCTGGACAATGGATAGTGTAGGTATCGTCCCTCATATCTAAAAAATTCTTCTCTATTCTCATCAATGGTTCAAATTCCAATACATTTACCTCCTCGAGAGGTTTAAGGAAAGGAGACCCATTGTTCCCTTTCTTTTTCATTATAGTGATGGAAGGACTTCAGAGAATTATACATATATCCTATCCGTTGGGGCACTTGCACAGTTTACGCTTTTATGGTAAAGAACTCCCAATATCACATCAACAGTTTGTTGATGACATAATTCTCTATGGGCTACCCACAATGAAAGAGGTGTGGTATCACCAAAATTATCCATACTTTCATGGATGTGTCTGGCACATCAGTAAACAGAGAAAAGATGAATACCTTCTTTTTCAATTGCATAGATATTATTCAGACTCATTTCACCCGAGTATTAGGTTTTAATAAAGGTTATATTCCTTCCAAATACTTTGGGGTACCTATGGTCATACACTCTAACGGGGTGGCATCTTGAGAAGAACTTATAGAAATAAATTGACACAAGATCAGTAATTGGACTTTCAAAACACCAAATTTCTTGAGCCACCTCACACAACTGAAAGCAGACGTACAAGAAATCCCCAATTATCAATTATCAGTCATGCCTATACCCATAGAAGTTATTCAATGTTATGATCATTATGGAGTGACTTCTTGTGGAGGGGTGCCCCCAAAATACACAAGTGGGCTCTGTTCAGATGGGACCAATTGACCAAACCTAAGCTCATGGGGGATTTGGGACTCATAGATCCACAATTCATCAATCGAGATTATGGCATGAAATTATAGTGGTTCTGGGTTCAGGGAGGCCCATAGTTACTCAAGAAGAGAGATTATGTTTCAATGGCACCATCAAAGGGTCCACAATATGGAACTAGCCCATCAAAGGAAAGGATATTATTAAACACCATGCTTTCTAGGATGTCAAATATGGTACAATTATGGCCTTTAGGGAAGAATCTTGGAAAAAATACCATGCCTAGAAGAGTGTCAATAGTTTCAACCCATACAAACACTTTCCCAAAGTCTTGGTGCTAATAGATTTTTATAGTTTTGGAAACCCTTGATGGACAAGCAAGAATGGAGGATATGGAAGGATAGAGATGATTGGAGACCCAACGATGACAGATACTCATGGGAGGAATTTAAATAATTACTAGATAATAGACATATTAGAGTCTCTAATCAATGGGAAATTTTACGATGGGGATATCAATCATTAGGAACATTATCATTGAAAGAAGCACATTTTATACGTTCAAGTATTCACACAAGTGACAATGTAGTTTTCTAGAAGAAACTGTGGGATAGAAAATGGTGACCAAAACTTTCCACCTTTCTTTTGGTTGCTTACCCAGGGACATACACTTACATGGGAACGCTTACGAATAAAAGGCTACGAGGGTTCGTCAATTTCATCCCTATGCCTTCAAGAAGAAGAGATGAAAGAACACACTTTTATGACTTGCACCTTTGTGCATTGTGTTTGGGAAAATTCCCACAAATCTTCTGATGTTCCTTGCCAAACTCTGACTCAGTTCGAAACTTATTAACTTATTGTTTTGAAAAAAAAAAAATCAAGAATCCTATTACTTTATGAGCCTGGAAATTGGCCTTTGGGTTTATTTTATGTAATTTGTGGAAAGAACGGAATTTTAGATTGTTTGATACAAAAAATTGGAGTGTTTTCATTATACAAGAAACAATCCTCCGAAATATTCAAGAGATGATTCTTCACTACAAGGAAAAGACCCTCTAGCGGAGGTTATAAAGGACGTTTTTAGTGTTATAAAATTGGCCAAAATTGTCAAGAAAACATTTTCTACAACATCCGTTTTTGGTAACGGAGGTTTTGGCGGAGCTTCTAACGAAATTTCAACACAACTAAAAAAAATTGGTCGACCGGAGGATATTACGGATGTTTTTGTCATCGATGCGCTAATCAAGTGTCAACGCACCGGTGCGTTTTATAGTGAACGCACCGATACTGCAAACCTACCAAGAACCAGGATGGAAAAAAAATATAGGACGCCCTGGGGCATTTAGAAACATCCCATTGCATGTCAGCTAGACAGTCGCCTCGGGTAGTCGAAGGTGCATGCACTGGGACGTTAAGGTCTACAACCGCATCGGGTGCACTGTAGGTGATACAACACACTAGGTCGTTCTAATTTGGATTGGGATTTGTGTGGTGCTCATACATCGTATCAACACACTGGTGTGTATTATTATACAAATGCACCGGCACGCAGTATCACACAAACACACCGATCGTTACAATTGGTATTGGTATTTGTGCAGTGCCCATAGGTCGTATCAACGCACCGGTGTGGAGTATTATACAAACGCACCTATCATTCTAATTGGTATTGGTATTTGTGTGGTGCCCATAGGTCATAAAAATGCACCAGTGAGCAGTCTCACATAAACGCACCGGTGTGCAGTATCGCACAAACACACCAAGAGTTGTAATTGGTATTGGTATTTCTGCGGTACCCATTGGTCGTAGAAACTCATCAGTGCACATTAGAATAAAAACACATCGGTGCACATTAAATGACACGCATTAATGTTCATTTTGTATTTTTTAGAAACATCAACTTGTGACAGTACAATTATTGTGATTTTTTTAATTTATTATTCATCAAAATTCGACACATATCTTATAACAGTATTCATAACAATTAAATTTTTATTAGTGCATTTGAATGTGATGTTTGGATTAATTTTTTATATCATATCATAATTATTGTGAATTTTTTAAACTCATTATTCATCAAAAGACAACACATATCTTATAACAATATTCATATCAATTAAATTTTTATTAGTGCATTTGAATGTGATGTTTGGATTAATTTGTTATATCATATCATCAGATTTCACATCTCTTCATTATAATATTTAATCATCCATATATTTTAATCGCTGGTGTGACATTTAACAGCGACAATGGAGAACGCAATAGAATAAATTAAAACGTATTTTATTATTATTATTATATATATATATATATATATATATATATATATATATAAGACACTCTTTGTCTAATGGGACAGTTATTGGTATCCATTTATCTTTCACTTGGGGCATTATGTCCATTACATTAAACAAAATGTCTGATTTCACAAACAAATATTTCAAAAAATACAACGCCTTGATTTGATATGAAAACATAATGATCACCATTCTTCACTTGAATTGTTGTCACTGCTCGAGCTACTTCCATGACTTGGGTTATTTTGAGGAATGTTTTGTTCACGGTGTTGATTGTTTTCTTCTTCTTCACCTTCCATCTACAAACATTAAAAAAAATAATAATAATAATAATAATAAAAATAAATAATAAATAATAAATAAATAAATAAAAATAAAATAAAATAAAATAAAAAATTGTAATGAGTGTATATACATTGGTGAGAATAATGAAAATTGCAATATTAAATAATATACATAAATGTAAATCGAAAATAAATTACGTACCATAGCAACAATTGACTCATGAACTATACACATTCTTTCAAAACCAAATTTCATGCCATCTTTCAAGATTTCATTTGTTGGTGCAGTTTCATAATTTGTTTCCTACAAGTTTTATACCCCATAACAAATCATATATTTAATATAAAAGAATTTTTTGTTCTATTAATTATAGACGGAGCTAAGTAAAACAAGATCGATAGATGCTTACAAATTCCACAATTAATTTCTGATATGCCAATATATATTGACAACCCATATTTAACCCAATGTCAATCAATTCGTTTGATGGTTCTCCTTTGTATGTTAGCATCTGTGTGAAGACATTCAATAATGATTGTTGTAAAACAACTTAAAATATACAAAAACGAAATCTAGTTAAGTTATTATAAGGAAGTAACAATTACTCACAAACTTAAATATCAACCCTTTTCTTCCTTGTCGTCTTCTTTTATGTGTTGAATGGGTTCCATTTTCTTTTCCTTTTTTCCAGAAAATAGTTGAAAATTAATATTTAATGCTAAATTGTTTATTTATTGTACCTAATCGAAAAATTCAATGATTACATATTACATTTGAAGCACGTTGTTGTTGAGATGGCTCCTCGTGTGATGCAATTATGTCTATTTCTTTGACCATCTCCTTGTACACCTTTTTGGACATTCCTACTGGCATATTTCTCATAGCAGCTCGTTCATTTTTTGATATTTTCATAATCTTCCTGAAAATGTGACATGACGATAAACTATTTAATTTTTATATTGATATATGAAAATTAAATATAACAAAAGTGATATTTATAAATGATTGCTTTCTAGTAATATATATGTATAATTCTAGAAAAAACATTTAAAGGAATATTACTTTTCCATTCCTTCTTTTTTTGTACGTTTTTTCTATTAAAAGTCTGACATGTCTCATTGATCAATTCTCTGGAAACTCTTCCTGTAGTTTAGATAAAATTTAGTAAGTAGAAAGAACGTCTATAGATTCGTTCCACTAGATTCCTCAAAGTTTTGTAAAAGTCCCCCCCCCCCCCCCCCCTTTCGTTAACCTCCAACACCACTCCAGATGAGCTAAGGAGCAATTCATTTTCATTTGCATGTTCTATTTTTTTCTTTTCTTAGAACAACATTCCTTTTGTGGGTTGTTATTCCTTGTAGAACATTAAACATATGTGAATTAATAGATTGTTTGAAACATGTTATCTAATAATTTTAAGTATATTATTAATGAAAATTAAAAAAAAGAAACTCATATTGGATCGATAGTAATTTTTTCATTCACGTTAATCAGCCTTTTCCATTTTTTCCATCAAGCTTTTACGCTCTTCTGGTCCTAGATCAGAAATAATATTATCGAGCTTCGTCATTTTGTGGCTCTGCATGATACAGAGTAAACAATGCATATTAGTTAAACTTACATATAGTTCAAAAATAATAAATTTAGTAAAGAATTTACAAAGAACTTGTCTTTTTTGCTTTTCTTGATGTGTTATCATTATTTTTATTACTTGATCTCTTGTCAGCCATTTCTTTATTAATATGAAACCTATACCATACCATTAATTAATATATTTTATCAATAAATCATAAAATTTTCAGGAAAAAAAATATATCGATAAATCGGTGCGCCTTTAATGATGTACGCACCGACATTGGTGCAGTGTGTTCTTATAAACGCACCACCAAAACAGCAGAAACATCGTACGGTACTCTATGTCAACAAGGAGCACCAGTGCATTATATGTTAACCAACGCACAGATTAACACAAACAAATTGATAAATATCCTCTAGTGTTAGTTTATGTAGCATATGATGTTGTGGAGGGGTGATGTAGCATATTATTATAAACACAGTGCACAAATAGGGGACCACCGTATGGTGATCTTTGTCAACAAGGAGACTCGGTGCATTATATTTTAAATGGTGCACTGATTAACACAGACATAAAATAAAAAATTGTTTTTGTCAAACAGTGCGTGCGTGGTGCGCTATAATGAAATAGCGCACCGGTGTACTATTTTACATATGGTGCACAGATTAAAAAATATTTTTTTTTTAAATTTTTTTATCAAACAGTGCATGTGCGGTGCCCTATGTTAAAATAGTGCACCGGTGCGCTAGTTTACATAGGGCGCACCGATTAAAAAAAATCATTGTTTTAAAAATTCATGCAATGGCCGACATGGATTGGGATCCGACTATGCAAGTCGTCCCATGGGTTAGATGTCATAGGCTATATATATATATATATATATATATATATATATATATATATACAAACTCTATAATCTAAAATGAAAAGCCCTAATTCTAAAATCACAGAAACAGGAATAAGCAAGGGCAGAAAAAAAAAAAAAAAAAGGAAGAAGAATCAAGGGTTTAATGTAAAATAGATTTTTTTTTTTTTTGAAAATGAATGGTAAATTTATTTTTTCACTTACTATGTAAAAAATACTACAGAAAATGTAAAAATAAAATAAAATTTAATCACCTACTTTGAAATTCTATGCTATAGGGTTTGAATCACCAGAGGTTTGGAATTCTGATTGTATGAATAGTTCTATTCGAAAGTATTTCACTGCTCCACAGTGCTCTCGTGCTCTCTTGCTCCTCCAGGTATGCCTCGTGCAAATCTCTCCCTAAATTTTTTTGCAAAAATAATGAAATAATGATAAGTGTTTACTACTTAAAGAATTTTTTTATGAATTTAGATTTTCGAAAATAATTTGCTGCCCATTTTTCAATTTACCGTTTTTTTTTTTCACTTTAAAAAAATATAGTTGCACTCTTTTTATTTGTGGCTATTCAACTCCGGTGCGTCAATTAATAACACTGCACCGGTGCACAGTAACTAAAACGCACCTGTGCGGTTATCTGTACATTAGAATCGATAACAATAAGTCCATTTTGAAGGCACCGAAATTACTTTTAGGTGTGTACACCAAAATTTATTGTTGACTTTGCTCAAATGCAGAGAGAAAATATCATAATTATATCGAATGGACAATTCTTCAAAATTCAGCTCGTTCCATAATATTTCTCAAAGTCCATCGCAGAGTTCTCCCTATCCATCTTGGGACGTAATATTTACTTCAGATTTTATTTATATTTTCATTATATAACTAAATTTATGTTTTTAATCCATGTCAATCAGCTTAATAAAATTTATGATTAATGTATAAAAATTCGCAGGTTCATGCAAATTCACAATCGAGTTCAGATGCACAAAATATTCAAACAGCTCCAAAACGTTGGAAGCTCTTATCAGGAGCATCATACCACAAGGTGCATTTGGTAGATGAAAAGAGGCAGCCGCTTCACCTTGCCAATTGTAACAATATTGCATCTTCTAGCCACAATCTTGGGACAATGATGGTAATAATAATTGTTTGGTATAATAATGTAATTATTTCAATGTCAAACCAATAATCATGCATTGTCAACGTGCTTATTAATTGATATCATAGATTTTTTTCTAATCGTGTTCAAATATATTTTTTGAAATTATTAGGGTTTTATTAATGATGAGCAACCTACCTACCATATTCTGTTGCACCCCACGACAATGTCAAATCGAGAGAATACTGAATTAAGATAAAAATTTGGAGAGCCTAACGATACCAAGAATGGTTGAATCAACCACCTATTCAATTCCCACTACGTCCAGATTCACCAATTAGGAATGACTACAGCAATAGTAGTTCTTCACAAGCTGGCAATGGAGGCAATCAAATAGAGGTTGGTATGGATGATTACTTAAGGGATATGACTGCCATGGATACAATTTTGTTAGATGCATTCCGTAATGATGATCAGCTAGGGAATGATGCTCATATCACTAACACCTTTTTCGAAAGCCTTAAATTTGCTTCCACCACCCCTCTCTTTGGAGTTGGCGGTCAGTCAAAGTCTACCCAGTTGGGGACAACAATGTTACTATACAACTTGAAAGCAAATTTTGTCTTTTTGAATGCATGTTTCTTGAAAATTTTGAGGTAAATTATAACCATAAAGTCCTCCCTTATATTTTGAGAAATATAATCACACATTGATGAACATTACAAATGGTCAATATTATGAACGTTAATAATTATATCAGCATTAATGTACATTTAATATTTTCCATGATCACTAACTATAGGTTGTTTAAAGATAAAGTTCTTCCGAGTGATAATGTATTGCCTGGTAGTTGCGAAGAGGCAAAAAAATTGTTGAAAATGTTAGGTTTTGAGTACATATCATATCATGCATGTCCAAATTATTATATTCTATATAGAGGATAATATGCAGACAAAGAGATATATCCGAAATATGGGCATGATAGGTATGATAAATCAAAAAAGAAGGGAAAATCACGTGGTCCTCCTTTTAATATATTGAGGCACATGCCTATAATCCCAAGGATTCAAAGGCTCTTTCGTTGCAAATAATTAGCTATGTTGCAGGGATAACATGCCTCACATAGAAGTGAGTTAGGAGTTATGTGAATCCCAACAGATTCAATAGCCATGAACCATATAGAGGATACATGGCCCGAAAAATTCAAGGATGAAGTATGAAGTCTACGACTTAGCATAGCCATGGATGGCGTCAACCCATATTACCTCTAGAACTCCAACTATTATGTTTGGCCTGTAGTAGTGATCAATAACAATATCCCCCCATGGTTGTCCGTGAATAATGAACATCTTATGTTGGCTCTCATAGTCCCTCGTAGAAGACAAGTGAAGAATATGGATGTCTACTTACAACCACTGGTAGATGAATTGAAGGAATTATGGGATGGGATAAATGTATACGATGTATCAAGACCCATCGTAGCAGAGAGGAGTTTTACGTTGTATGGCATATGTGCTTACACGACACATGATTATCCACGCTTAGGATTTTTCTCTGGTAAATTACATGTTTATTGATTTGTTTATATACATAACAATATTCTTTCACATTTTAGTTATTTAATTCGTTGTAATTGTTTCGATCTTCATGATATTATTTAACGTGCCATGCATATAAATTGTATACAATAATCTTGTAGGTCTTGTAACAAAAGGGTATTTTGGATGTAAATGTTGTGGACCTTCTCTAAAAGCTAGATGGTCCAACGACCTACGAAATCCATTGTATGACTGCTCCAGGGTATTCCTCCTAGAATAACACCCTTACAGAAGAGCGGCATCCGCTTTCAATGGTAAACGAGAGAGAACCCAAAGGCCTCCAATAATGACACCAGTTGAATGGCTTAGATCATATAAGAGAGAGAAGGAGGAGTTAATAGAAATGTTCGATTCAAATGGGGAGCCTATGTTCGATGATCCAGAATTCTTCGACACCTATGTTGAGAAATATCCTATTGGGATGAAAAGGAAATCTATCTTTTATAACCTCCCATATTGGGAGCATATTAAGATTACCCACTTAAAAGATCTCATGCATATATTTAAAAATGTTTCATCTTCTTTATGGAGGCACATATCATCAAAATAAAGTGACACATTGGCTGTTAGGAAATATCTTATTACTTAAAAAACTAAAAAGAAACATTTTCCAAGACGATTAGAAAGTACAGGATCAGAGGCAAGTGATGGTCCCTCTAATTCATGGTATTTCAAAGAAGGTGATGTCCCATGGATTTTTAAAAAATATGATATTTCTTTGGCATAGGAAGTTATAATGGGTGTGAGGGTTCCAACTTCATACGGTTCTTCACTATGATGTTGCTTCACCATGGATGACCATTTTTCGAGGTTGAAATCGCATGACCATTTGAATCTTCTAAGAGTACGTATAATGTCAAAAGCATGATTTTATTATTTTTTATATTAATAAATTTTATCCCATGCATGGATCATAAAACATAACTAATTTTGTATATTATTGCACGTGTTTATAACTTTGTAGTGTCATTATGCTTTGTTCATGCGTGGGTGTGTGAAACATGAATTCCCCCAATACCTAGGGTGTCCCATATCTAAATTATCTGCATTTGTACGTTGGATCACGTCAAAGGAGATTCATGTGGCTAGCATTCCACGGTGGCATCAAGAGATAGTTGAGATTGTTTTTATGCTTGAGAAGGAACTGCCGACGAATTTCATGGACTTGTAGACTCATCTTCTAATCCACCTAGTAGATGAGGTTGAATTAGTTGGGGTGGTTTCTTGTCGTTGGATGTTCTTCTTAGAGATGTACATGAAGAAATTGAAAGGTTTTGTTCGAAAAAGGGAAAAACCTGAGGGGTCTATGGCAGAGGGGTACATATCATATGATTCTTTCTATTATTCCAATGAGTACATCAACCAAATTGACAACAAAGCAAGTGTGGTGATCTGGGACGATGAAAGGGATGAAGACAAAAGATAAGGGGAGGTGTTCCAAACGAATGGAAAAAGGCGCTTGATAAAGAGTAAGCGACTTATAATTTTTCAAATTTACACAAAGTAAATATCATTTTTAACTTTGATATAATGTATATTATGATCTCATATGTACTCTATATTAGTTTGATTTCATCAACGAATGTAAAAATTGAAGCAATCAATTAATTCGTTCTTTACAATTCTAAAGCGACACAACCGTGGGTCGCATTGTACGAACAAAAGGGGATGAAATGGGATAGTGACAGGAAAGAATTCATATGGATGAATGGTAGAAGTGTGCCTTATCCCAGTCATTTAAAATAAAATATGCCAAAAATATGCCCCAACAATTGGTTTGTTGACCAATTCAGAGAGAAATATGGTGCAACCAGTGGTTACCCACGTGTTGAAGAGGATGTGCTAAACGTAGGGATTGGGTGCACCCACTCGGTAATAATATATTTATGTACATTTGAAACTTAAAAATGCACCTTTCAAATGAAATTACATCTATATTTCATATTTTAACTTTTGGGTTATTATAAGACACATGAAACTATGATTTTTAAACTTTTTTATAGGTGCACTTGTTCCCATCTATGTGGGCATATGGAAACCATTTTCGCACAGAAAATGTCGATGATGGACACATGACACAAGATTGTGGAGTGGAAGTTGAGTTCGATCAATCTAGCTGATCTAGCCACCGTGATCAAAACCTAGTACGAGGGATGTTAGGTTACGTTGGAAAATATACAAGAGATCATTGAAGTGGATTTTTCTTTTTTCTAATGTGTTATTTTTAGGTGCAAGTGGTGGGACACATTTGATCGAAATAATGTAAAGGAAGATCGTGATAGTAGGATGATATGTATCAACTCTAGAAAGATGTGGGATGAAGCTAAGGAGCCCTATGTTTTCCCCAAACACTACAACTAGGTGTTTTTTACCCATATGTGTTAGATAGGGATTGTGGTTTGTATTGAGACATGAACCACGATCAAAACATATTTTTGAGAACAATAGTGCTATCATGCCAATTGAGTTGGAAGATAATGAGGGTGATCATGAGAACCCAAAGTGATATGGTACATGTGTTATTTCATCATTTATACTTTTTAAGATGGGTTTTTATAAAGAAGATGACTTAATTACCTTATAACTAAGACTCTTTTTTTTCGAAACATTATAATATGTATTTTGAATTAATTGGTAATTTGCATTATGTTAATGTTAAAATCATTTCACTTGATAATTTAAAATTATGTTGATCTTGAAAACAATTGTGCACTGTATAAAGTTCTTTTTTTTGTATGTAAGATCATAATAAAATAATGATAATTCTAAAGTACATGAATTTATTGTCATTATTTTCTAAACTTTATTATGTTACAAAAATTCATATTATTCTAGATTTATTATTTTACAATTATTTAAAAATTTACAAATTTTAATCAAATCATTTCACATTAATACAATTAAAATTTTACAAATATTTTACATACAATTAAAATTAAAATTAAAATTACAATTACAATTGCAATTACAATTTTACAATTTCACATGCAGTTACAATTAAAATTACAATTACAATATTTACAATTATAATTTTAGAATTTTACATACAATTACAATTTACAATTACAATCATTTCACATTAATATAATTAAAATTTTACAAATATTTCATATACAATTACAATTACAATTATAATTTTAAAATTTCACATACAATTACAATTACAATTTTAGAATTTTACATACAATTACAATTACAATTTTACAATTACAATCATTTCACATTAATACAATTAAAATTTTACAAATATTTTACATACAATTACAATTTTACAATTTCACATACAATTACAATTACAATTTTAGAATTTTACATACAATTACAATTTTAGAATTTTACATATAATTACAATTACAATTTTGCATATATACAATCACAATTAAAATTACAATCACAATCCTTTCACATTAATACAATTAAAAATTTTACAAATAATTTGCATACAATTACAATTTTACAATTTCACATACAGTTACAATTAAAATTACAATTGCAATATCTACAATCACAATTTTAGAATTTTACATAAAATTACAATTACAATTAAAATTAAAAATACAATCTTGGATTTTAGATTTTAGATTTTTACATACAATTACAATTACAATTACAAATTTACACACATATTAAAATTACAATTAAAATTTTACAAATATTTTACATACAATTACAATTAAAAATACAATTACAATTTTACATACAATTAAAATTAAAATTTTAATTACAATCACGACATAATATTTAATAAATAACATGATTTAATATTAAAAATAAACATCACGATCATGATAACCATCGTACAAACATCATCTTCGACTAAAAAATACATTCAAATTCACTAACATCATCTAATCATCGTGATCATAATCATCTAACAAAACACAAGCATTGTATAACATCATCAGAACAAAAACATCAAATACACATCTCATGTAAAATAACTGCTATCACATACACATCTATCTACAAGCTGCAAATTAAATCAACATATCTAACATGACCTAACAATATACACATCATGATGATCACCAACATGTAAATTAAGTACAACTGCAACATGAACATAAAATACATGGACCATATATATATAACTGTATAATGTCAAAATATACAACTATAATATAAATGTCAAATATTAGTTGGTGGTACATTATCAATAGTAGTACTAGTCGAGGCCTGCTCAATCAATGGTGCAGCCTCGACAAGCTCAGATAGATGCCGACCATCACGTGCTTGTTGATTTGGAGGTGCCTCATGCTGATCAGGATCAACTGCCTACTCATGATGACTCAATGTGGATGGTCCAGACTGCTCATGATCATGACTGCTGGATGCTGCAAGTTGCTCATGATGACTCGATGTGGATGTTGCAGGTTGAGAAGGCTGACTCGACGTGGATGGTCCAGCCTGCTCATGATCATGACTGTTGGTCGATGCTGCAGGCTTCTCATCTACGGCGCGAGGTGAATGATGATCACTCCACTGATCATGATCATCAAATGATGCGTCGTTTCTCGACTGTTGACATAATGCGTCTCGACCACGCCTACGTCGAAGGGCCCTCCTCAATCGCGCCACTAAGCTAGTAGCTCCTACGACATGCCGCATCAAGGTCAACATATCACGTGGCATGGCTCTCCAGATCGATGTTAGCCTGTCATAGGTCTGTATCTCTCTGATAGTGGATGGCCTGAATCCCTCCTCCATAAGCAGTCGACAGAGTTGGTCACCCAACTCCATCCTAAATCTAGTGTCAGGCCTACGCCTCACACCAGTCGGTACCTACACAACATAGGACCAGGTATGTCTGCACCAGCCTGATCCTTGACATCTACCATCTCCGGATCGTCATTAGGATCTACATCTGGATCATTTGTTGGCGGTGGCATCTCATCGCCATCAATTGACCCAATATCTACAAAATATATATATAAGTAGACAACAATAATTACACAATTTCATTAAACAGTTTAATAAAAACAAGTTAAAGAACATGTTAGAATAAATTTGAAGAAAACACTAATATTACCTTTATCATCCGACAGCTCATCATTTGTGAAGAGGATGTTGGCACACCCTCACCAATCCAAACCAGCATACGGACAGGGGACCAAAACGAAGGCATGCTCATCAACACTGGATAGCAACTCTAGTGCATCATGCGATATCCTCGCGGAAAAGTCTGACTCATGCCTCTTGGGCATCATCTGTCCCCACATCTGCATTCGTAAATTTAGCATCATCCTACGAGGCTATCGAACAAATTTAGGCCTCGTCTTTGGAAACCTCTCAAAAAATAAACAAAATAGCTTTGAAGAAAAAGGGAATTTCACCCTCCCTTGTGCCTGAGCACGACATCTATCTAAAGCTATACAGAACTATCACAAAAAATCACAGACAATGTCACAAGTCGTGGCGCCTGTAATAAAGAATCAACATAAAATAAAAGCAGGAAACTAATGTGTTTCCCATCACTGGTATGGTTTTCAATGGTCTAAATCAGTAGTGAGAGGCACTTCACCTCCTCTCCACCAAATGAAGCAATACGTAACTGACCGCCAGAGACCTGGAAATATGCAGGAGACAGTATATCGGCACTAATGTATCTCTAGGAGTACACCAACTGACTCCCTGTTGCATAGCCGATGGGGACCTCTGGGAACAAGGGAAAATTTATCCCTCTCCTCGATAGGCCAGTAATAAAATAGATGTCCTCCTCAGTGGGTGCGTACCACTGGTTAGGACCAGCCCGGAAAGCCTGTCAATGGGCATTCCACCTGAAGATAAGTTGTCGCAATAACCCACCATGGCCCTTCAGGGATGTAGCCTCCTCATAAAACTTGAGGAGGCCTACCTCCCTTAGGAGCGCCTGGGTGGTTGCTGTAATAGGGTGAGGGTACATATCTCTCTCCCTCTCTCGTGCCTCCCACAAGCGAATCACGTTATACTGGTTCGTCATATGTTCCTTATGTTCCCTCTCTTCCCTCTTACTGAATTATTCACATATTAAATACATTTTTTTATTAAATGAGACATGTATTTACAAATATATATATATATATATATATATATATATATATATATATATATATTTATAAAAAAAACATTTGGTGCGCCAAAAAAAAAGGCATGCACTGGTACCGGTGCATCTATTTTTATCTTGCACTAGCCGCAGTGCATCTAGGAATTTCAACGCACTGCACATCATGACATGTACTTTATCAAATGGTGCATTGACTATACTATCCATCCTGGGGCGGATAATTCCGTCAACGCACCGCCAAACATCAGTTAATGGTAAACGGTGCAGTCGTTTAACCGATCGCACCGTTGACTATGTACAAATTCAGGAGGGCGATGCGCTGACAAAACTACTCGCCCCGGGGTGGATAGTTTTGTCAGTGCACCACCCTCCTGGAATAATTACATGGTCAATGGTGCGGTGATATAACCTACCTCACCGTTGACTATGTACCAGTATCGGGAGGGCAGTGCGCTGACAAAACTATGTGCCCTAGGGCGTATAGTTTAGGCAGCGCACTGCCCTCCTGACATCACTACATGGTCAATGGTTTAGTCATTTACATGACCGCACCATTGACTATGTCCAAGTTCGAGAGGGCAGTGCACAGACCAAAATATCTGCCCCGGGGTGCATATTTTGGTCAACGCACCGCCCTCCCAAACTTGGACATGGTCAATGGTGCGGTTGGGTAACCAAACGCACCGCAATTTATGTGATTTTAAAAAATCACGGTGCATCGTTTCGGTACCGTACCGAAACCTGTGCAGATACTGTTAGCTTCGATCACAGTGCAGCCTGTAAATTTACAGGCAGCATCGCAAACCGGTGTGAACCGAACGGCTCGAACGCACCACGCGTGAAAAAAAAAAAAATTGAATGGCGAATTTTGAGTTATTTTACAAAAATAATCTGCTAAAAAGTTTAATTATGGAGAATCAAGTAAAATACTTATACATTTGGGCGTAGAGGACACATATTTGCTGTAGAATTTGCAAAACTAAATTTTCCCACCATTTTGTGAAATTTGAAATGGAGATGGTGGGAAATGGACGGCAACAGTGCGTGCAATGGGAGCACAGATGGCAAGGCGCCTCACACAAGGTAAATTTGCACCGGTGCTTGAGAGCTCTGGAGCACTGAAAAGTGAAAAATGCGGATTTTTGGCCGTAATTTTTTTTATTTAACCTTGTCTCAGTGTGTGGGTTTTTTAGGCACACTAGGCGGTTTCTTCCAATTGCACCGGGATGTTTCAGTTTTGGCACGGGTTTTTGGGGCGCACCAAGGCTAAAAATGTGTAGAACATTGGTGTGCTATAGTAATTAGATGCACCAGGCGAGTTTGTACGAAGAGCACTCTCCTAGTGTGCCAATTTGTAGTACGCACTGGTGCTTTTCTAGTGGAACGCATCGGTGCGGTATAGCATGAGAAACACACTGGACAAAAAACATCCGCAAAAACCTCCACCCACCAACCTCCTCTAGTAACCTCTCTACAAACGGATATCTAGGCTATTTTTATAAGGGTTTCCTGAAAAACATCTGCTAGAGGGTCTTTTCCTTGTAGTACTTTCATCCTCTTTTACGAATGATAACTAGTCAGCTAATGCGTCGGAGGATTAAATTTTAAGAAATTTGGACCTACACCCTTCCATGTTCATCTCTTCTTCTGCTCCACTGCTCGAATTAAGGTCTCATGGTCCCAATATTTTCACACCTCCTCCGCTAGGCTTCAAGATATTAAGCTTTGACAAGGCATCAAAGGGGAACCTGAGGCTGGAAGATTATGGAGGAATATTTTTAGATGAGAATTTCTACCCACTATACATATATGCATTCCCCTGTGGCATTACAACAAATAATATGGCATAATTTATTTCCCTAGAGAAAGGTTTGCAAATTGATATTCGAAAAGGGTATAGGCTGCTATAGGTGCATGGTGACTCTCACTTTGTTATCCAATGTCTAATAAAATTGTTATATAGTTAACCAGAGGAAAAATTAAGTCACAGTTGGAAACTTCATGAGGTTATTATGAATATTAAAAACATTCTTATTTATTTTCATTATATTCTTCCACAGCATTCACGATGGGAAAGCAATAGGGTGGCAAACATACTGGAAACTTGGAGAAATAGTTATCGGCACCTACCCTTTGATGAATCATGGAGGACTGCAACCCCCATTGAATACCTTCAACACATCTAATAGTGGTTGCAAAAAAATAAGTCAGTAGCAAAGGAAAATGTCCCCGATGGGGAGGAAATAAAGTTACTAAGCATGACAGTTCGAATAATTTGCATGCATGGAATAAAAATGGTGATAGGGAAGGCAAGTGTTATCACATTTTTACTTTTTAATTCTTAAAGCGATGACAATGGGAGTGTCAACGTTATTGTAGCTTTGAAAATTTTAAATTTCACTAACATCCAGGGTGTCAATGCCAAACTGAGATATTTAAATTTTGTCTTATGTTGAGATGACATAATCCACATCAACAAAGGAGAAATCATGGATTAAGGTGAGTCAAATTGTAAGATCACGTGATGTATTTTTGGATTCCGCCACCGGGAGATATGTGGTTAAAAAATTATGATAGCATGATAATATTTTTTTAAATCAGTCATCAGTTCGTTATAATGATGAGCAACCTGACATGTGTTGGAATAATTTACCCCATATAGTAAAGTTGTATAACCCATGATTGAGATTTTATGTTTCCTATGCTAAATGAGGATGGTTGTTAAGTGTTCCTTAGAGATCGAGGGTCGAATCGTGATCCCTTTCCTGTGATTTTTCTTGGCTGTGAGAAACATGGGAAGGAGCGGAAAATTTAATAGGAGTGAACCTAAGGTGCCCGACCTACTCGAAATTTATCCTGAAATCCAACAATGATTTCGAGAAGTAGGATGGGAGTAATTTTTCAATCGATGTGAAGGTTACCATGACGTAGTTTCTAGAGAATATTTTGAAGGATTCGATGGTCATCAGGTGATTGTTGGGGGAATTACATTTCAGATGACAGAGGAGTTGATTGTTGAAGTCACTGTTTTTCCTACAGATGGAGAGAGAGCATTTAGAAGTCATGTTTTAGCTCGTGTTAATGTACCTTTTTTTCTGAAATATGAATTTAAAGAGATGAATTTGCGATCAGGGGTGCAAAGGTCCTGGTTAAAGGATGAATGTAAATATCTCTTGTGAATCATGTAGTCATATCTTACATGCGAAGGACATTACATTCGGGTGAATATTTATCACTTCCGATTTTTGGCTCACATGGCAGGTCAGTTGAGAATAAATACCCCTTATTTTGTGTTGGAAATCCTGAAGCATATTTCTGCTAGAGTTAGAGCAATAATGGATGCATCTGCCAACTTTATATATCATAAAGGTATAATAAAATTGTTAATTGAAAGCTAATTAATAAGATTTGGAAGAACCTGGGAGAAATTTTTGTTTTGGGGAGGGTTTGAACTTCATCCTACAAATCCTAAAAGGGGTAGGAAGAAGGGTATTAGAAATAAGGTTAAGTAGCCACAAAATCCTGAACAAGGGACCTCATCTCAGGGGACCTCATCTATACAGACAAGGATCCAGCAAAAGGTGGAAACAATTCCCCCTTTGGTTGCTAAATTACCCAGAGTTTATACCAAGAGAATTGATAGGTTATGAAAATAAAAGGTTGTTTATCCCCCCATTATCCCTATACCTGCAAAAAAATAATTTGGTGAGAAAACAAAGAAACCTAAGGGAAAAATGATTGAGCCTAAAGCTAAGCAGACACCAGTAGATAAGGAACCCACCTTAACATAGATATTAAAAGGTGGACAAATACCCCACACTAGGTCGTGGAACAGTATGAGACTAAACATCAAGTTGAAACGGAATCTTGAGCTAGCAAAGGAGGTCATATATATAGATAAAACTTCTTAGAAGGACCTAATCATAAACCAATAGAAGGCTACAATCTCAAAGAGACCAAAGAAAACCAAAGGCTCAAAGAAAGGGGTTACTGTCGAGGGTCAAAAGAGTAAGAGACGAAGGAGGACAAATTTGGTATCATATTAGAGGCGGCTAACACCCTTAGATAGTTGATTTTTGACCATACAGTTTTTATTGTTCATTTTCAGAGTGAAATTTTGATTTGTAGACCGATAACCCATATATCAGCAATTTTTCACTAGTAAAGGTAAATGGGAGCTAACAGTTTCATTGTTAGCGCATTTTTGGAAATTAGTTCTATAAAAGCGTTGACTGTCAACCCGTCAGAAATATTGTTATGTTAATACTTCAAAAGGATAACAATGAGATCAACGTTATCAGAACAAGAAGCCCGAAAGTAGGATTTGTTCAATAGAAGATATTTGTGGAGGGATGACAAAGCATGAGTTCCAGCGAATGAGCTAAAAGATCAGTCACCATTTTGAAATTGTTTTCCAGCCATATTTTTAGCATGTTTTTATAATTTAGATATAGATAAGCATTTGAAAGATTTTTATATGCATGTATTTACATATAAGTTGTTATTTTTAGAAATTTGTAATTAAAGAATATGCTAGAAAAAGTTTGTAAGTTGTAGTATTTTCTAAAAAGACAAGTTTTTTAGAATGAAAAAGGGTTGGAAACTTCTTGCAAAACCTTGGTATAATGTGTATACTTTTTACATTAATATAAATTAGTGTGATCGGTGTTATTTTCTCAAATTTACAGAGATTCTTGTGTGATGGGTTTTATGTCTATTTTCTAATGTATGTCATTTCTTTTGTTTCACAATATGATCCTTATTTCTTCTATGTTTGGAATTGAGTTGTTAAATCTGAATTCTATTTATGAGCTCAAATTTAGAATTTCCAAAAAAAATTATATGTTTTCGACCTAAATATCTTTCACAAAATTCACTAGTTGCTTTGTTTTTTATATTTATTTCTATTTGCTTCCATCATAGTTGAATGAGGAATTGTCTAAGATATTTTTTGCTACCTTGCTTCTGTATTTTGTTCATATAGCTTGTAATCAATAACTTCTTATCAAAAATTATCCATGCCCAATGTTTTTCCCTGTCCTTTCCAAACCAATTTTGTTTAATCCAATAAGATCTAGCCAATGTGTAAAGTAAATAATGAGTTGAATTTGACTGAGTTATCGAAGGGATCCCCCTTCGAATTGAAAGGGATAACTTTTGATTCAAAAGATTAGTTATAGGTTACCTTATATTTTTTCCCACAACCAAGGTTTTCTCTAAGTGATAACATTTTAGCGTCATTTTTATGGAATGAAAGATTTATTTTCCCCGAACAACTTGATTGCTCAAATCCATATCTCTAACAGCAAACATGGATTTTAGTATCAGTTGGCTGCAATATTTTTTCTCTGGCAACTCCACTTTGAAAGTTAGGGTGTTCCTATTGTTGAGGTTTTGGCTCATAGGGAGTTTACACTCAGAGGAACCCTGATCCAAATCCACCGCAGATTTTGTCAAGTCTAGAAAGATTGTTCAGAAGAAAAGCTCTAGAAAAATCACATACGGGTCATTTAGAGAGGTCGTATTCATTACCTGAAAAGGTTGAAGTTGTTGATGATTTACAGTTTTATATCAAATTTGAAAAAAAATTATTTAGATCTAAGTCTGAAAGCAATATTTCATACATTTTCCTTGATCAAACCAGATTTAAAACCTTTATTTCTAGTTCTTCTAGTCAAGAATTAGACTTGTTGCCACAAGATCAAGAGATTTGGTATCAATTTGAAAAGTTGGAGGAGATAGTTCATGAAATTCAGGTATTTTGCATCCAAGTCCCCAAATTTTCCATTTTTCATTCCATCATATGTGGGATTTCATCCTCCTATGTCATCAACTATTGATGAGATCAAAAAGATGATGATCCTAGTGAAAATTAAGCACCTACACTTGGATGGAGCCTCAACCAATTTTTAGGTGGAAGCCTATTTTTAGAATGCATGAAAAAATTCTATTTATAGATGTTCTATTTTTAGATGCATGTGTGAAGTCTATTTATAGAATGCATGTCGACTATTATTATCTCTTAATAATAGTTGGACAATAAACATTAATCTATTCTCAATGAGCACTTGGAAATAGTTAACTAAAGTGTCAAATCAGTTCGCTAAGTGAGTTTCAAGTTGAGTGGTTGGTTGGTGGGACATGCAAGTGGACTTAGTTGTAACTGAGTGATTCGAAGTTGTAACAGAGTTGGATGTGTAGTTATGTGAGTTGTAAAATAGTTTAACTCAATTAAGTGAGTTAAACTCAGTTGTGCTAGTTGTAACTGAACATAAATTAGTGAGATATCAATGAATTAATTACTTAATTAATTCAAAATCAGTGGTCTCACGTGCAACTAAATATTTACAATTGTTAACTACATGCATGTCAGATCCAGTGGAGACCCAATTGAGAGATAGGTGAAAGGGACAGTTTGACTATCAGTTGTGACATTAGTAGGTGCACTCATGCAACCACACACACATTGGATTTTCCCATGAGGATTCTACATTCAAGGCAAGCAGGATCTCATTCATTCAGGGATTTTTATCAGCAGTGATTGCGCGGTGGAGGCAGGCTGTCAGGAGGCAGTAAACTGGCGCATGTATTTGCCAATTTTTGTATGACAATGTGAGACGATTGTATATTGTACTGAGAGCTCTTGGATTGGAGATTTGTATGAGATTGTTTCATGATCCATGATATATACATAATATATGATAGTGGGGTTTTTAGCTTTATGCTTTTCTGGTAAAAACATATGTGTTATGTGTGATTGATCTTTCTTCATGTGTTTGCAACTGGCAACCGTGTTTTAAATTTCCGCAAGAATTTTTGTAGAAGCGATTATGTATTTAACAGTGGCATATAATTGTTAGATCAGGAGAATCCAGGCAATACATAATTTTTATTAAAATTTCTACATGGTATCAGAGCACAGAAGATTGCAATTTTGAAGCAGTAGCTAAGTTTGCTGGTCGAAACAATTCGAATTTGCTGCAATAATTTCTTGGTGCGACAACTAAGTAAACATCGAAATGGCTTTCAATGGTTTGCAGCTAGAGTATGCACTCGAGGGCAGCTTGAACTAAATTGCATGGAAGAACAGGATGGAGGCGGTGCTTGAAGATAATGGCTTGAAGAAATTCATCGACAGTGATGTTGCTAAGCCCACTTCGAAGGACACTGCATTACTTGATGCATGGAAAAAGAAAGTAGTGAAGGCGAGAAGGATTATGTTGGAAGGTGTACGAGACCACATTGTCTCAAGCCTTCATGGGAAATCCACTCCATATGCTATGTGGAAGGCTTTGATGGATATTTTCCAAAGCAGCAGCGACCATAGGAAATTGGCACTGAAGGATAAACTCAGAAAGATCAAGATGGAGAAGGGCGACAACATTCTAAACTATCTCACAAATTTTTTCCAATGTCGGGATGAAATGGGGAGTGTGGGAATCACTGTTGCTGATGATGATTTGGTGAGATTGGCTCTCTTGGGACTTCCTAAGAGTTGGCACAATTATGAAGACTCTGTCAACGGATGGGAAAAACTGCCGGATTGGGAACGACTATGGTTGGATCTAGTGCAGGAGGATTTCAGGCGGAACACCAGAGATGGCTCTTCATCAAATCATGATGATGAAGAGGATTGTGATTTGGATGCCAAGGAAAGGAAATTTAAGGGGAAGAAATTCTATTCAAAATCTGAGTCTAAAGGCAAGAAGCTGGATTTGTCCAAGGTGATGTGTTTTCACTGTCACGAACATGGGCATCTCGCCACTAAGTGCCCCACAGAAAAAGAAGAACAAGAAGGTTGTTGCAGCTGCAACTAGTGAGGTCCTTGCCTCTCAATTTGAACTATATTTCTCCTTGATCGCATGCTTGGTGTCAAGCTCAATGGGATCAATGTAGTATATTGATAGTGGTGCTTCCTTCCACATGACGGGAGATAAGGATCTTTTCAATGACTTGGAGGAGAAAGATCTCCAAATGCATATAGATATGGGTGATGATGGACGATACAGTGTGACCGGAATTGGTACCATTACCTTTGAGAGGGAGTTAGGTAAACCATTTCAATTGAAATATGTTATGCATGTTCCAAGTATGAAGAAAAACTTGGTCTCAGTTGTGATGTTGGAGGACAGAGGGTATGACGTTATTTTCAGCGATGGAAAAGATTTCCTACGACATAAAACAATGGGTCAAGCTAAGAGGATAGGGATTCAAGTTAAGAATCTCTACAAGCTGGAGGTATATGGTTGCGTTGCCATGATGGGCAAGGTATAAAAAGTGGTGAGCCTGGATGAGGGCGAATTATGGCACAGGAAATTGGGTCATCTTCATCATGGAGCCTTGAAAGTCATGCAGCAAATATATATTGGACTTCCAATGGGAACACTTGCTCAGTTAGATTAGTGCAATGGTTGCACCAAGGGGAAGTATGTAAAGTCCAACTTTCATGAAAAGGAGAACCGTGCTTCGGTGATCCTGGAGAGAGTTCACACAGACGTGTGTGGACCATTCTCGATTGCTTCAATAGAAAAACACGAGTATTATATTATTTGTGTTGATGAATTTTCTCGTAAATGGAGGATCTTCTTCATGAAAAAGGAGGATCAAACATTCTCGAATTTCTATGAGTTTAAGGCATTGGTGGAGAAAGAGTCAAGGAAGCAAGTGAAGGCTCTGAGGAGCAATAATGGTGGAGAATACATCTCTAACGAATTCAAATACTTCTACAGCAAAGAAGGAATTTGAAGAGAAATCATAACACCTCATAACCCACAACAAAAAGGGGTCGCAGAGAGGAATAGAAAAATGATCGTGGGTGCAACACAAGCGATGTTGCATGATCAGGGCCTACCAATGCATTTTTGGGTGGAAGCATGCAACACTGCGGTTTATGTGCAAAATCTTGTCCTCATAGAGTACTTGGCATGAGTACACCTGAAGAAGCTTTCACTGCTAAGAAACTGGATGTTTCTCACTTCAATATTTTTGGCTCATCTGTTTATGTGCATGTGAAAAAGAACGCTAGGAAGAAGTTGGAGCCGACTGCTGAAGTTGGGATATTTTTGGGGTACATAGAGACACCCCTTAATTATCGTGTGTATTTTCCTAATAGCAATATGATTTTTATGCGACAGGATATAAAATTCGATGAGGGGAAAGCCATGCGGTTGTCACTTGAAAGGGAGCTAAAATTGCATGCGGAGGAAGAATTGTTGGTTCCAAAAGATGAGTCTCTAGATGTGTATCAGCCACAGGAGAAGGTTCATGGTGTGTAGGATTCCACTCATGCAGAGCCAAACATCAGAACTAGCAGAAGGCGTACCACAGAAGATGATAGGCTGAGACTTGATGTTGCACAGAATGTAGGAGCCCCTACTTCACAGTGCAGACAAAGACAGTCTCCTGACCAATTTACTAGATACATGGCTCTCATGAGAAAATGTATTGTGACTGAGCCATCCTCCTTTCAGGAAGAAGTGCAGGAGCCCACATGGGTAGATGCAATGGTAGAGAAGTATGACTCCATTATCAGAAACAGTGCTTGGGAAATTGTTCCAAGGCGGGTTGATAAATCGGCGGTAGGTTCGAGATGGATCTACAAGGTAAAGCAAGCTACTGATGGGAGTCTTGAGAAATACAAGGCTAGATTTATGGCCCGGGACTTCTCACAGATCGAGGGGATTGATTATGAAGAAAACTTTGCACCTGTCGCATGGTATTCTTCCATAAATACCATCCTTGCTCTCTCATCGCATATGGGTTGGCGCATTCATCAGATGGATGTGAAGATTGTGTTTCTCAATGGGATCATTAAGGAAAAAGTGTACATTGAGCAGCCTGAAGGATTTGATATCTTCAACAGCGAGACACATATGTGCAGACTCAAAAGAGCATTTTATGGGTTGAAGCAAGCACCCCGTGCTTGGTACACTCAAATAGACAGCTATTTCAATGGACTTGGCTTCACCAAGAGTGAGGTGGATGCAAACCTATACCAAATTGTGGTGGAGGGTAAGCTTTTAATCATTGTTCTTTATGTTGATGATTTAATATTGACTGGTGATGAGCAGTTGATACACTCATGCAAGGAGGACCTTGCAAAGGGGTTCGAGATGAAGGATATGGGCCTCCTTCATTATTTCCTTGGATTGGAAATATGGCAGCGAGATGGTGAAATTTTTGTGTCTCAAGGCAAGCATGAAAGGGATATGTTGGGTAAGTTTCACATGGAGAGCTGCAAACCCATGGATACTCCTCTTCCAGGAAACTGGAGGAAAGAGGATGCTGCATTTGGAGAGGTAGTAGATGCTACTATCTATTGAAATTTAGTGGCTTTGCTAATTTATTTAGTGAACACGAGACCAGACATATGTTATGCGGTGAACCAGCTTAGTCAAGTGATAGTTAATCCTACCAAGCTCTTTTGGAAGGCGGGCAAGCATGTCCTGAGATACCTAAGGGGCACATCTGAGTATGACTTGTGGTATAGATAGACAAATTAGGTGAAGTTTCATGGCTTCACGGATGCAGATTGGGCGGGCAACCCAACGGAAAGAAAGAGCATATCAGGGGGGATCTTCAGTATCGAATCTACAGTTGTTTCTTGGTACAGTAGGAAACAGAGATCTATTGCACTCAGTTCAGTGGAAGCAGAATACATGGCAGAAATTCAAGCTGCATGTGAGGCTATCTTGATGAGAAAGATCTTGGTTGTTTTGTTTGGTTCTCATTTAGATCCGACAATGGTTCATTGTGATAATCAGAGTTGCATTAAAATATTTATTAATCCATTGTTTCATGATATATCTAAGCATATAGATATCCCATATCATCATATCAAATATTGTGTGTAGCAGATGATCATGTTGCTTCAATACATTCCTACGGTAGATCAGTTGGCAGATATCTTGATGAAGGTGCTCACTAGGAGAAAATTTGAATCCCATAGAGACAGGATCGGGGTGAAGGATAATCCCTTTCTTGTTGAGAGGGAGTGATGAGATTCAACAAGATGATGATCTTAGTGAAAATTAAGCACCTACACTAGGATGGAGCCTCAGCCTATTTTTAGGTGGAAGTATATTTTTAGAATGCGTGAGAAAATTCTATTTATAGATGATGTTCTATTTTTAGATACATGTGCGAAGTTTGTTTATAGATTGCATTTCTATTTATAGAATGCATGTCTACTATTATTATCTCTTAATAATAGTTGGACAATAAACATTAATCTATTCTCAATTAGCACTTGGAAATAGTTAACTGAAGTGTTAAATTAGTTAGCTAAGTGAATTTCGAGTTGAGTGGTTGGTTGGTGGGACATGCAAGTGGAATTAGTTGTAACTGAGTGATTCGAAGTTGTAACAGAGTTGGGTGTGTAGTTATGTGAGTTGTAAAATAGTTTAACTCAGTTAAGTGAGTTAAACTCAGTTGTGCTAGTTGTAGCTGAACATGCACTAGTGAGAGATCAGTGAATTAATTATTTAATTAATTCACAATTAGTGGTCTCACATGCAACTAAAGTTTTACTACTGTTAACTACATGCATGCCAGATCCAGTGGAGACCCAGTTGAGAGATAGGTGAAAGGGACAGTTTGACTATCATTTGTGACATTAGTGGGTGCACTCATGCAACCACACACACATTGGATGTGCCCATGAGGATTGCGCAGTCAAGGCAAGCAGGATCTCATTCATTCATGGATTGTTATCAGCAGAGATTGTGCAGTGGAGGGAGGTTGTCAGGAGGTAGTAAATTGGCGCATGTATTTGCCAATTTTTGTATGACAGTGTGAGACGATTGTATATTGTACTGAGAGCTCTTGGATTGGAGATTTTTATGATATTGTTTCATGATCCATGATATATACATAATATATGAAAGTGGAGTTTTTAGCTTTATGCTTTCTCGGTTAAAACATCTATGTTATGTGTGATTGATCTTTCTTCATGTGTTTGCAATTGGCGATCGTGTTTTAAATTTCCACAAGAATTTTTGTAGAATCATTTTTGTATTTAACAGTGGAATATAATTGTTAGATCAGGAGAATCCACGCAATACATAATTTGTATTAAAATTTCTACAATTATCACAACAACAACTTCATTACCACTGACATATTATTTTCAAATATATATTTTCAATTCAACCTCATCTAAAACAACTATGGTTTCTATATATTCCCCTATCAGTCTCCCATCCCTATTACATGATCTTCCTTTGAACTACGTACAACCCTTACTTCAATTTGATGGTATGGGACCTCTCACATCTCAGCAGCACGTAGAAAAGTTGAATGATTTCATTGATCTAGAAGAGGCATATCATGAGGATGTAAAGCTTAGGATTTTTGCACAAAGTCTATCAAGGGAGGTTAAGAGATGGTTTATATATTTACCAGCAGCAAGCATTGCTAACTTTCAACAGTTTGAACAAATCTTTTTCGCCAGGTGGGAAGTGAAGAAAAATCCTCAGCAAATATTAGTTGAATATGAGAATCTAAAACGAAACCCAAGGGAGATAGTTTAATAATTCATAGCAAGGTTCAATATGGTTTAAAACTAGATCCCAGCTGAGATAAAACCCCCCCTTATTTTATCCCTATTGCGCTATCCCGATGGTTTTTATGCTTAATTATCTTATCATCTAAAAGAGAGGAATCATGCTACCTTGGAGGAAATGCAGAGTAATTTTGTTGGAGAAGTAAATTTTTTGGCTAAGAAATAAAAGATAAAGACTAAGAGAAGAGTGGTGTTCAAGGAGGAACCATCTTCTTCACGATACATGAAATTTGATTTGATGTTAAAAACAATAGAAAATTTAGTTGACAAACTAACCCCTTTGAGGAGTGACACTCAATCTCAGGTCCGAAACTTGAATTTCAGAAGACCTCAAGACCCTCAAAACCATTCAAGAGAACAAAAGGGTCCTAAGTATCATCAAGTTGTTAGGCCTCCTTTTCCAACAAAATTTTTTTATGGAGATGTCTCTGAAGAAACAAATTATAAAATTGGTTTTTTTGATGACAAGGAAACACATGTATTTGCTACCAAGGAAGAAAATAATAATTCTGTCAGATGCTCAGGAGAAAAAGGAAACATTAAAATATGTGAGTCAAAATTTTACCAAAAGGGTTCTAATAACGCAGTAGCAGATCTTCAGAAGCAATACAATCTCAGAGGTTGAACTAAACCCTATTAGGACTCCACCACAAAAAATAGCAGCAAGAGAGTGGCAAGATGAACCAAGAAAGGAGATACTTAAAATGCTGGAGGATCCTAAAAAGGATAATCCCAAAATAAAAGAAGAAGCTAAGAATCAAGTGAAAGAATTTGAGAAAGAACATTCAACATTCAATTTGGAGAGTTAAATTGGTAAGATGAAGATTCCTATCCCTTTTGTTGAACTTTTGAGAAATTAACAATATAAGAAACGAATCTTTTCAATAGTTAAAAATTCAGAAATTGGTCAAGTAAATATCAATTCACAAGATGCTCTTAATATGGATGATGATGCTCGTGAGTTTTTTTTTTGGTCCACGTGTAACCATAATAAATGATGATGTCCCCCCATTTTATGTTATCCTAAAGATTCACGACATGATCCTTCATAATGTTATGTTGTATTTTGGAGCCTCGCACAATCTGATGCCTAAGTCAATCACGGACCAATTAGGACTTCAGATTACTATGCCCTATAAATACTTATTCTCATTTGATTCGAGGAAGGTTAAATTTTTAGGGCTAATAAAATATAAAGTTGTAACCTTGGAATAAATACCTGTAAAGGGTGTGATGATGGACATATTGGTGGCAGATATTTCAGCAAGATTGAGTATGTTATTGTACCGGTCTTGGTCAACAAGGCTAGGAGTAAAATTGCAAATGGATATGTCTTACGCATCAATTCCATTTTTTGGGGAATTAACAATGTTATACATAGAAGTCCAGATGTAGTATATGGTCAACAATCGAAATAAGACGGATAATCATCCCATTTATGTAGTGGATAAATAATTCGGTTCTCATATTTACTTTAATGATTGGTGTGTTAATCGATAACTATCATAACAGGTTGAAGGTAGTTTTCAGCAAGACGAAGTTTAGGCAGCTTCAGATGAGGGTATTTGGAATTTATATTTTGATGATTCTACTTGTGTGAAGGGTTCTGGCGCAGGAATTTGGATCATCCCACCAGACCTCACTAGTCAACTACATACTTACAAGTTGTATTTTGATTGCACAAATAATGTTGTGGAATACGAAGCTCAGATTATTGTGTTGAATTTGTTAACATAGAATAAAGTGAAGAAATTCTGTGTTTTTAGAGATTCAGAGTTGGTTGTGAAGCATGTTAAAGGAATATATCAGACTATACATCCAAGGATGAGGTCTTACCGAAATGAGGTATGGAGAATGCTTTCTTACTTTTTAGAACATGAAATTTCTCTTGTTCCTAGGGAATAAAATGGAATTACAGATTCTTTATCCATTGCTTTAGTGCCTTTAGAATTCCCATTTACCAAAACATAAAAAATGAAATTAATGTCAGACACATACCTTCTATCCCTGACAGTACTATACATTGGTAGGTTTTTGAAGATGATTTTCAAATCAGAATATTTCTAGAGAGAACTGAGGAGTTTCTTAATACTCTAATTGATAAATATGAGGATGAAATCATAGAAGAAAAGCTTGAGGTAACATCCTTCTTAAATGCCATCGTCGAACAAGATAGAATTTAGCTCAATAATAATATAGTCCCTAGGGTTTTAGTTCCTTTAGAAAATTTGTTTGACTCAAATGATGTGGTTGTCAAACCTAGAATTTTTCCAAGTGATGGAGGAATGGAGGATTATAATTTAGGGACACAGTACAATCTAAAAGTGGTCAAGGTTTCTAATACTTTTTAAAAAAAAGAACAAGAGCAGCAGTATGCAGGTTTTTTTAAGGAATTTTTAGATGCATTTACCTGGAGGTATGAGGATCTAAAATTTTATGATAAAAATGTCATTCAGCACACCATTCCACTAAATGAAAATGAAATATCTTCAAGCATAAATTAAGAAGAATCAATCCTAAGATGTCTCCATTGATTGAAAAAGAAGTTAAAAGGTTGTTGGGTGCAAAAATAATTATCCCTTTAATATTTTCAAATTGGATAGCTAATTTTGTCCCAATAAGGAAAAAGAGTGGGGAAACCAGGCTCTGCGTATATTTCAAGAATTTAAACAAACTTTCTTTGAAGGATAATTATCCTCTGCCCAAGATGGACCAAATTATGTAGAAAGTAGTTGGTTATGAAATAATTTCTATGCTCAATGGATTCTCTAGATATAATCAGAACCTATTAAATCCGAAAGATCGAGACAAAACTGCCTTCACTACATTGTGGGGTACATTCATGTACTCAAAGATGCCCTTTGGGCTCATGAATGTTGGAGCCAATTTCCAATGAGTGATGGATATAACATTTTTTGGTGAAAGAGACAAGTTTGTTGTAATATACTTAGATGATATTACAGTTTTTTCAAAGTCTGAGTCTGTTCATCTAAAACATTTGAGGACAGTTTTCACCAAGTGTAGAAAATTTGGAGTTTCATTACATCTGAAGAAGTCTCATTTATCCATGAAGGAGGGAAATTTACTGGGACATATAGTATCAAAATAATGTATTCAAATTGATCCTAATAGAGTAAAAAGTATACAGAATATTGAACATCCGAGAAACAAGAAAGAATTTTAGTCATTCTCGGGTAAGGTCAAAAATTTACGTAGGTTCATTCCTAATTTTTCCGAGATTCTAAAAGTTATAAAAAGTATGCTGAATAAAGGAAATGAGATTAAATTTACTAATCATACTAAGGAATCTTTTAATGATATTAAAAAATCTCTGAGTCAAGCTCCTTTACTCACTAATCCTGGTTTTTCTAAATAATTTGTAGTATTCTCCTTTTCCTCCGAACACACCATTTCAAGTGTCTTGCTTCATAAAAATGCAGAGGGCCATGACCATCCCATTTCTTTTTTCAGCAGAGCATTTAGAGATCTTGAATTGAAATACGATGTAATGGATAAACAAGTATATGCATCGATAAAATCACTCAAGGATTTCAAATTTTGTATACTCCATTCTCATATAATTGTCTATGTACTAGATATTTTAGTAAAAATTATTTTAATTCAGCCTGACAGTGATGGTAGGAGGGAAAAATGGATTCCCAAAATGTTGGAATATGATCTAGAAATCAAACCCACCAAACTAATAAAAGGACAAGGCTTAACCAGATTGATGACTAAAACAAATCTTGGAACTTTTGGGATCAATCTCACTATGGAGTTATCAGACACAACAGAGGATGAATCAGTTGTAGGAGTGGATGATCTTTTTAAATATTCTTCATGGTATGGTGATATATTTTATATCTTGCAAAATATGTAGGCTCCACCAGGAAAAAATAAAACTCAAGCTAGATTCCTTAAACTTAAATTTGTTAAATATTATATCTTAGATGGTTATTTTCTCTGGAAATATCCACAAGGTATTTTACTAAATTTTTTACTTGAAAATGATGAAATAATTCCACGAGGGAGCATGTTGCAGTCACCATTATTGGAAGGCCATTATTTACAAAATATTGAGAATGGGGTTTTATTGGCCTACAGTGTATTCTGATGTTCGTAAGGAAGTTGAAGCATATCATAAATGTAAATTTTTTGAGGGAAAATATAAGTTAATGTCTTTACCCTTAAATCATATTCCTGTGGAAGTACCATTTCAGCAATCGGGCCTTGATTTTATAGGAGAAATTCATCCACCATATTCTGCACAACATAAATGGATTTTGACAGGGACTGATTATTTTAAAAAATGGGTTGAGGCTTTCCCAAGAAGACAAGCTACTCATCTCGTTATCATACATTTTTTAGAAAATATTATTTCTAGATTTGATAGTCCAAAAAGAATCATGATTGATAATGCTTAATGTTTTAAATCCAAAAGACTGATAAAATTTTGTGATGAGTATCATATAAATCTTAGTCACTCTACAACCTATTACCCTCAAGGTAATGGACTAGCTGAGTCATCAAACAAGAACTTGATCATAATCATCAAGAAATTGTTAGAGGATAATAAGAAATCCTGGCATACAAAGCTTAAATTCGCATTGTGGGCAGATAGGATCAGTACAAAGAGATCAATTGGTACCACCCCTTTTCAATTAGTATATGGTGTTGATGTAACTTTCCCAGTTTCAATTGGGATAACAGTTATGAGGTACCTATAGGAGCTAGGAGAAGAACCAAATCACCTTCAAAGAAGAATCAATCAGTTGATAAAGGTGTAGGAATACAGAGAAAAGGTGTATCAAAAATATCAAAGTTTCCAAGATCATATCAAGAAGGTATTTGAAAAAAAGACTAAAGAAGATGATTTCAAATGCCTGGACATAGTTTTAAAATTTGATCCACGTATTGAAGATAAAGGTAAGAACGGAAAGTTCAAAAATATTTAGAAGGGTCCATATCGGATCACGAATTTTCATGGAAAGAATAGTTTTATTCTGGAAAATTTAAAAGGAGAATTACTTCATGGAGGTCTACTCAACGGTCGTTTTCTAAAGCATTATATCTTTTGATAGACAACATTTCACTTTTTCATTGTATATATACATGTTATTTGAAAACTTGCAGGTGTGGATAAACGTTTTGAAGGACTTGAAGCCCGAGGATAATTTCCTAAGGTCCCAAGGACTTTAGTTATTTATGTCTGGCCCAATAGAATCAGAAGAATATTTAAATTAATTAGTTAGCCAAAATTATTTCTTTTAAGAAAATTCATTGTAATAAGTAGGCTTCTGGTCTATGGGGTTATTGCTTCCATCCAATATCGACATCATCCCCATGAAGCTAGTTGTTATCACATTTTCATTCTATAATTTTTAAAGCGCTCACATTGGGAGTGTCTGAGAAAATGTGTAATAAACCTAGTTAAAGTGCTTACAGTGAGAGTGTTAGTGTTATTGTAGTTTTGAAAATTTGAAATTGTGTTGACATCCAGGGTATCGGCGCCAAAGTGAGAAATTTACATTTATCTTATATTGTGTCGACATAATCCACGTCATAAAAGGATAAATCATGGATAAAACACGCACTGGTGTTAGGTCCCTATATTACTAGTATAGTCCCTTATTATTGTTATTGTAACCCCCATATTGTTATTATTGTACCCCTGTAACCCCCATATTGTTATTATTGTGCCCTTAAATTATTATTGTTAGGTCGGCTAGGATTACATTGTGGCCCCACTAGGATTACATTGTGGACCCATAGACTCCTATATATAGAAAGGAGGTTTTGTAATTTGTATCATCCAAGAATTGTTCATTCATGTAATGTATTAGAGGTTGCCCCCTCAAAGTGACTTATTTATAAGGCGTTGATATCTCTTTTCTTCTATTTTTGGAGCTGGTTTCACAACATTTGGTATCAGAGCTTTGGATTCTAGGGTTTCGCTGCTCCAAATAGGTCATCGTGGAATTTTCTCTATAACATTTTTTCTACGAAGGTTCAGAAGCTGAAATTTTTAGATTGCGAAGCCGAAATCCAGAGGAACATCGTCGCAAAATTTCAAAGCTTGGTTCCCAATATTTTCAGAGATATGATCTGTGGAAATTAGGTCTTTTTGCAGGCTCCTGAATTTCACTTAAAAAGGTCATCGCAAAATTTTCTCTATAAAATTTTTTCTACGAAGGTTCAAAATATGAAATGTTTAGAACGTGAAGCTGAAATACTGAGGAACATCGTTGCAAAATTTTAGAGCTTTTTTCGCAATATTTTTGGAGATATGATCTATGGAAGTTAGGTCTTTTTCAAGCTCCCAAATTTCATATAAAAGAGGTGATCGTGGGAAAAGATTCATAAATCTCTCTTTGAGCATTGAATTGGAATTCTGTAAAAAGTGATTGGAAGTACACGGACTGTAGTTTCCTTTCTATAAATTTTAGAGTCAAAGGAGCAAACAGTGACACGTGGCAAGTCGTACAAATTCGTTGTAGTGAACTAATCCATAATTAGGTCATTGTGGGAGATTGGACATAACTTTTCCTTGAAGAATCCAAATCAAGTCAGAACTGTGGAATTTGAAAGAAGCTTCAGAGGACTACTACAGGGCTGAATTTCAGATATTGAGGATCTGAAAGTATATAGATAAGTAAATTTCAATATTGAGCTCCTCAAAAGCAAGTAAAAGGTGTGTATTTTTTTTCCGAATTGCATAAGTCTTGTTTGAAGAATCAAGTTGAATTGATTCCAAGGGCATATTACAGAATAGATATCAATATTGGATTCTCAAATGGCCCCTAAAAATAATTCAACACCCATTAAGCCTTTATAAGGCTCTACTATGACTCATGAAGACGAAGAATGGCAACATGACATATCAAAATTACAAGAGCAAGTGCAACAAATTTCGCTCTCGCAAAGAGCAACAAAAAATGACATGGAAGTTTTGAAGAAAGGAGTGGAAACTAAGATGGATGGTTTGAAGAAAGGCGTGGAATCTAAGATGGATGGTTTGAAGAATGTCATGGAAGCTAAGATGGATGGCATGGAAGCTGGCGTGGAATCTAAGATGGATGACATGGAAGCTAAGATGGAAAACACGAAGAATGATCTAAAAGCAGACATGGAAGGTTTGACAAATTTGATACAAGAAATGTTTCCTAATGGTGAAATATAATAGAGGAAACTCAAGATGAGAACAAAATAAATGTTAATCGTGATTTCATAAACTCTAATGTTGGAGGGAAGAACCACCATATTCCAAAAATGGATATTAGGAAGTTTGATGGAAAGGATCCTGTAATATGGATACTACATATGGAGTAATATTTTGATCTCAATAATGTACAAAACACACAAAAGGTACGCATTGCAACTTTACATTTAGGAAAAGAAAAAATTTGTATGGTATCGATGGCTTTTCTCCCATAAAAAAATTGTCACTTGGTCAATTTTTACGGAGGAAATGATAGCACATTATGAGAATACAAAGAGCAACACTTTCTTTAGCCAAATGATAAATCTCAAACAAAAGTGTTCAGTGGGGGAGCACATTAAGGACTTCCAAAAATTTAATATAAGGGTAACTGATATTCCAGGGGAACACAGGATTGATCTCTTCATAGGTACTTTAGAGGATAACATCCAACATGAAGTTCACGTTTTCGAACCTGATTCATTGGAGAAGGCATTCAAGTTGGCAAGAAAAATTGAATGTAAAATTATGGTGACAAGGATGCCTACCACTCACTTCTATAAAGATGGAAGTGTTGCTACTCCTAGATTTCCACAACCCATAAGGTTTACACCACAACAATTGGAAGAAAAAAGAGCAAAAGGGATTTGCTACAGCCAGCATGATAGCAAATACACTAAAGGTCATAAGTGTGCTGAGAAGAAATTATTTTACATAGATTGTGAAGAGGAAGAAGAAAATTAACAAGAAGAGGAAATATACACCAGGAACCAGCCCTAGAAGAGGAAGAAATGAGTCTGGCCATATCGTGTAATGCATTGGAAGGAATTATCACTCCTCAAACTCTCAATATAGAAGGACATATCAAGAAGAAAAAGGTAATTGTGTTGATTGATTCAGGTAGCACCCATAATTTTATTCATTGTAAGGTAGCCAAGGAATTGAATTGTTTCCTATACCCAGCACTAGAATGTCAAGTGATGGTTGCAAATGGAGGAACTATAAATTGCTCTGGAAAATGCCATAGTATCAAGCTAACCATGGGGGAATATGTATTGAATAATCCAATGCTTTCCATTCCTATGGGAGGTGTTGATGTTGTACTAGGAGTACAATGGTTACAATCTTTGGGGACGGTAGCTTTTAATTTTCAAGAACTTTTCTTGAAATTTTTTTCATAAGGAAAGGAAGTCGAATTACGGGGTATTGCAGGGAATTCGGGAAAGATAATAAGCTATAATGTCATGACAAAGCTTCTAAAGAAATAACAACGAGGCGTAATTGGAAAATTATGCTCACTAGAAGTTCCAACATAAAAATCATCTATTTCTGTAGATCTCCAGAAAGTCTTGGACAATCATTCCAAGGTTTTTGAAACTCCCAAAGGGCTCCCACCTATTTGTGATCATGATCATGCTATTAATTTGATTCCAGGAAGTAGTCCTCCAAACTTCAGGCCTTATATATATCCCTATGTCCAAAAGAGTGAAATTGAACGTATGATTGCAGAAATGTTAGAGGCGGGTATAATTCAACCTAGTCAAAGTTATTTCTCTACTCCTGTAGTATTGGTACACAAAAAGGATGGATCAAGGTGCATGTGTCTGAATTATAAGGAGCTCAATAAGCTCACCATTAAAGATAAATTTCCCATTCCTGTGATTGATGAATTATTGGATGAATTACATGGAGCAATTTATTTTACCAAGTTGGAGCTTCGTTCAGGATATCATCAAATTAGAATGAAGACTTAAGATATTCCGAAAACAGCATTTCAAACTCATGAGGGTCATTATGAATCTTTGGCCATGCCTTTTGGCCTTACTAATCCACCTTCTACATTTCAAGGGTTGATGAATTCCATTTTCAAACCCTTAGAAAATTTGTGCTAGTATTTTTCGATGATATACTAATCTACAGCAAGCCTTGGAAGGATCATGTTCAACATGTTGACAGGGTGCTCAAACTATTGTAGGAGAAAAAATTATATGCAAATACATCCAAATGTTTCTTTGGAGTACAAGAGGTGGAATATCTGGGTCATATTGTATGTCACGAGGGTGTTAAGGTAGACCCTAGCAAAATTAAATCCATTAAGGAATGAAAAGTCCCCACAACCATAAAGCAGTTGCGAGGATCTCTCAGGTTAACAGGGTATTATCGCAAGTTTGTTAAGAATTATGGGAGAATAGCAACACCTCTAACAACATTATTGAAGAAAGATGCATTTTCATGGACTCTTGAAGAAACTAAGGCCTTTGAACATCTTAAAGAGGCAATGTGCCTAACACCAATATTAGCTACGCCAGACTTCACAAAAACCTTTATTATGGAATGTGATGCCTCAGGGAATCGAATTGCTGTTTTTTTAGTGCAAGAAGGAAGACCCATTGCTTTTGAAAGTCGTCCAATCAAAGGAAAGTATTTACAGAAACCTATTTATGAGAAGGAAATGTTAGCAATATTGCATGCACTAAATAAATGGCGAACTTACCTAATGGGAAGACACTTCAAGGTAAAAATTTATCATGATAGTCTTAAACACTTTTTGGAACAAAGACTATCTTCAGAAGAGCAGAAAAAATGGATCACAAAGATGTTGGGTTATGACTTTGAAATAATATACAAAAAAGGGAAGCTAAATGTTGTTGCAGAAGCACTCTCAAGTAATAATAAAGAGTTGGAAGCATTGCTTTGTGCCATTTATATTATCCAACCAGATTGGATAATCAAAGCAAGAGATGAATAGAAGATGGACGAAGAATTGTGCACACTCATTCAAAAGTTGTAGCAAGATCCTAGTAAATCTGATACATTTAGTTGGAAAAATGATTCCTTATGGTACAAAGATCACTTGTATCTTTGTAAGAATTCCCAACTAAAACAAAAGATTCTTTTGGAATTGCACACTTCTCCCTTAGGAAGACACTCAGGATTTTTAAAAACTTACCACAAGGTGAAGAAAGAATTTTTTTGGGATGGCCTTAAATCTGATATTCAAAATTTTGTGGAGGAATGTTTGGTTTTCCAGCAGAATAAATTTGAGACAATTAAGACCCCGACTCTTCTACAACCTTTACACATTCCAAGCCAACGTTGGGAGGAGATTTCAATGGATTTTATCACAAGTTTACCTAAGTCCGAAGGAAAGAGTGTCATCATGGTGGTAGTTGATATACTTACCAAGTATGCACACTTTTGTGCATTATCTCATCCATGTAAAGAAAGCACGGTTGCTACTACATTTATGGACACAATTCAAAAGCTACATGGGAACCCAAGGTTTATTGTGAGCGACAGAGATCCCATTTCTACTGGAAATTTTTGGACAGATTTATTTTCTTGTGTGGGTACTCAATTAGCTCATAGCTCATCTAATCATCCTCAATCTGATGGTCAAACTGAGATAATAAATAAATGTTTCGAAAGATATCTTCGTTGTTTTGTATCTGATAAACAAACACAATGGGTCAAGTGGTTACCTCTCGCTGAATGGTGGTATAACACTTCCTTCCATACTGCAGCAAAAATGACCCCATTTATGGCACTTTATGGATATCATCCACCATACATCACATCATCTTTAAGGGAAAATTCGAAGGTTCAAGCAGTGGAAGATCACATCGAGCATCAGCAAGAAGTTCTCCAACTCTTAAAGGATAACCTGAATTTGGCACAAAATCGAATGAAACAACAGGCAGATCAACATCGTAGCGAGAGAAGTTTTGATGTAGGAGAATGGGTATTTTTACGGCTACAACCATACAAACAAATGTCCCTCAAGCAAGCTAAGAAGGATAATAAATTATCGCCAAAGTACTATGGTCCTTATAAGGTGTTGCAAAATATTGGTACTATGGCATACAAATTGGAGCTTCCTGCTTCTTCGCGAGTGCATCCAGTTTTCCATGTTTCATGCTTAAAGAAGGTTATAGGTGAAAATATTCTAGTTCAAACAATATTGCCAGAACTTGATGAGGAAGGAAAAATCATATTGGAACCCGAAGCGGTCACGGAAACAAGAACTCGACAGCTACGGAATCGATCAATTTCAGAGTATCTCATCAAGTGGAAGAACTTACCCACTGAAGATTCTACATGGGAGGATGAGAATTTTATATAGAAGCACCCAAAGCTACTCAAGCGTTGAGGACAACACTTTTTTGAAGGAGAGGGGCATGTTAGGTCCCTATATTACTAGTATAGTCCCTTATTGTTGTTAGTGTAACCCCCTATTGTTATTATTGTACCCTTGTAACCCCCATTTTGTTATTATTGTGCCCTTAAATTATTATTGTTAGGTCGGCTAGGATTACATTGTGGCCCCCTAGGATTACATTATGGCCCCATGGACTCCTATATATAGAAAGGAGGTTTTGTAATTTGTATCATCCAAGAATTGTTCATTCATGTAATGTATTGTAGGTTGCCCCCTCTAAGTGGCTTATTTCTAAGGCGTTGATATCTCTTTTCTTCTATTTTTGGAGTTGGTTTCACAACAACTGGTGAGTCGGATGGTAAGATCACGTGATGTATTACTAGATTTTGTCACCGAGAGGTATGTGGGCTTAAAAATTTATGATCACATGATAATATGTTTTCAAATTAGTTGTTATGTTGTTATAATGATTATAAACTTGACACGTGTTGGTATAAGTTACCCCATATGGTAAAATTGTATAACCCACGATTGATATTTTATGTTTCCTATGCTAAATGAGGAGGTTTTTCAAGTGTTCCCCAAAGATCCGAGATCGAATCAAGATCCCTTTCCTTTGATTTTGCTTGGTTGTGAGAAACATGGGAAGGAGCGAAAAATTGAATAGGAGTGAACCTAAGGCACCCGACCTACTCAAATTTTATCCTAAAATCCAGCAACGGTTTCGGGAAGCAGGATGGGAGGAATTTTCAATCGGTGAGCAGGTTACCATGACGAAGTTGCTAGAGAATTTGTTGAAGCCTTTGATGGTTAGTAGGTGATTATTGGGGGAATTACATTTAAGGTGACAAAGAAGTTGATCGTTGAAGTCACCGGTTTTCCTACAGATGGAGAGAGAGAATTTAGAAGTCATGTTTTAGCTGGCGTTGATGTACCCTTTTTTTTCGGAAAGATGATTTTAAAGAAATGAATTGGTGATCAGGGGTTCAAAGGTCCTGGTTAAAGGATGAATGGCATTGTCTCCTGCAGATCACCCGATCATATTTTACCTACGAAGGATGCCACATTCGATTCAATATTAATCACTTCCAATTTTTGTCTCACATAGGAGGTAAGTTGAGAATCAATACCCCTTATTTTCTGTGGGAAAGCATAAAACATATGTCTGCTAGAATTAGAGCAAGAACCGATGCATCCTCCAACTTTATATATCATAAAGGTCTAATAAATTTTTTAATTAAAATCCAATTAAAAAGAGCTGGAAGAACCTGGGAGCACTTTTTTTGGGGGGAGGGCTTGAATTTCATCCTACAAATACTAAAATAGGTAGGAAGAAGGGTAGTAAAAAGAATGTTAAGCAGCCACAAAATCCTGAATAGGGGACCTTATCTCAGGGGACCTCATCTGTACAGACAAGGAGCCAGCAAAATGTGGAAATAGTTCCCCATTTGGATCCTAAATTACCCAGAGTTTATACCAGGAGAAGTGATAGGTTGTAAAATAAAAGGTCCCCCCCCCCCCACATTGTCTATATACTTGCATAAAAATAAGTTAGTGATCAAACAAATAAAGCTAAGGGAAAATTGATTGAGCCTATAGTTGAGCAGACACTAGTAGAGAAGGAACCCACCTTGGAAGAGATGTTAAAGGGTGGAAAAATACACCACACTAGGCCATTGAACAAGCTGAGACTAAACATGAAGTTGAAACAGAATCCTAAGCTAGAAAAGGAGGTCATAGATATAGATAAACTCCTCAAAAGAACCTGATCATAAACCAAGGGAAGGCTACAAGATCAAAGAGACTAAAGAATACCAAAGGCTCAAAGAAATGGGTTACTGTTGAGGGTCAAAAGAGTAAGAGACAAAGGAGGAAAAATGTGGATATCCTATTAGAGGCGGTTAGAACCCTTAGCTAGTTTATTTTTGACCGTATGGTTTTGATTTCTCACTGTCAAAGTGAAATTTTGATTTGTAGACCGATAACCCGTCTATCAGCAATTTTTCACTGGTAAAGGTAAATGGTCGCTGACAGTTTCATTGTCACTTAATTTTTGGAAATCGGTTCTATAAAAGTGCTGACAGCCAACCCGTCAGTGATATTATTATGTTACAACTTGAAAATGATAACAACGACATTATTAGCGTTATCATATCAAGAAGCATGAAAGGAGGTTTTGCTCAGCAGAAGATATTTTTGGAGGGATGACAAAGCACGAGTTACAGCGAACGGTGATGGAAGATCAGTCACCATTTTGACCATGTTTTCTAGCCATATTTATAGCATGTTGTTAGAATTTAGATACATATAGACCTCGAAAGATGTTTATATGCAAGAATTTACATATATGTTTTTATTTTTAGAAATTTTTAATTAAATAATATGCTAGAAATGGGCTGTAAGATGTAGTATTTTCTATAAAGACAAGTTTTGTAGAATGAAAAAGGGTTGGAAACTTGTCGCAGAACCTTGGTATAGTGTGTATACTTTTAAAATTAATATAAATTATTGTGATTGATGTTATTTTCTCATATTTACATAGATCCATGTCTGATGGTTTTCTTATATGTTTTCTAGTGAATGTCATTTATTTTGTTTCATAATCTGGTCCATATGTCTTCTAAGTTTGGTATTGAGTGATTATATATGAATTATGTTTATCAACTCAGATTTAAAATTTCCAAAATTGTTTATATGTTTTAAAATTGAATATATTTCATATAATTAACTAGTTGCATTGTTTTTTATATTTATTTATATCTGCTTATATCATAGCTGAATGAGGAATTGTCTAAGAGATTTTTTGCTACCTTGCCTCTATATGTTGTTCATATATCCTGAAATCAGTAACTTTTTGTCACAAATACTCCATGCCCAATGGTTTTTCATGTCCTTTCCAAACCAAATTTGTTTAATCCAATCAGATCTAGTTGATGTGCTAAGTACATAACCAGACGAATTTGACTGAGTTATAAAAGGGATCCCCCTTCGAATTGAAATGGCTAGCTTTCAATGCAAAATATTATTTAGAGGTTACCTTAGACTTTTTCCCACAACCAAGGTTTTATCTAAGTGATAAAAACAAGCATGGGGATGAGAGCCAAGATCTCCACTTGTCCTATTCACACCCTCGCGTGTTGTTCACATTGACCTCAGTCACTAATGCACCTACCCTCGTCAAATCAGTTGAAATGAAGGAATTTGGTTGGAGACATGCCTCAGTCTGACATATTTGTCCTTATTTCTTATTTTCTTCTATTGAAATTGGTATGGCTTCATCCCAGGGAATATTTTTAACGGAGTCCTCTCTCCTACCCATTTGATCCTCTCACATTATTTTTCCTTTATAACCATACAAGCCTTGTCTCAAGGTGGAAGATTTTCAAATTTTTTCAAAGTAAAGAGGAAAAATTTTGACTATCATTCGACTCTTGGTTACCAAGGGGTGAGTTAAAAACTTGCAACAAAGGTTTTTCTATGCATTATCCACCTCCACGATTCCTTTCTTGTCATCAATTTCCTAGTTATTGTGCGTAATTTCCCTTTGTAAATATATTTGGTTCTTTTAGGTGCCCATGTTCTTTGTTTTGTTTCTTCATAACACAATGACGGGTCCTTCCTCTCAGTTGGTCATTGTGATACCCACTATATCCCCCAAATTACTGCCGCAACGAGAATTTCATTCAGTTGTCCTGTCCTGGTATTTGGTGTCTGGTATCCAGACACTTTTTCTATATGGTTTTGATGGTCTCATGGGTCGGATCTTCGCTATTCTCACTTTCCTAGTTCATATCAGTCATTTTCTCAGTCACCATGCTTCCATAAAACTGTGTCTCCACTAGTGTAATCTTCTTCTTGTTCCCCCTACACCTACCTCCACACATTTCCCCAACTATTACATGGAACCCATACAACATCTATCCAGTCATCAATAAGTCAACTCAGGCGCATCTTCCTCTCTTTGTTAGAGTCTCTTTGCTTGGAATTATGTGGCTTATCATTTTGACTTTGTTCCCCCTCAAGTGAGGAATGAGATTATTGACTTAGAAGAAAGGGAAGTTGGGGATCATTCATACTTCTCTGACACCGAAATCAGCGACAGCACCTTCAAGTGAACTCCGGACCCAAGAAAATTTCGAATAAGGAGGCTCCATTTCCTTCATTCAGTAGTTGTGCACCATCAGCTAGAAACCTTGCTTCACATGGTCATCTGTGACAAGAAATTTGATCATTATCAGTTATTTATAGGACAAGATGAGATTAAAATAACTATCCAAGATATTAGATACAATATAAATGACATTGTGGCCAGATTAGCATGGGTATAGCATTTTGTGGTGTCTGACTCTGACTCGGGATCAAATATGCAACCTAAACCACCAGCAATCTGGTTACTTTATTTTATATATTCATGCAAGCATAGAACTTGTAATTGCATCTCCATGAATTCTCAATAAACTCTATTTGTTAAAAGAATTTTAATAATAAAATAAATCTATATAATTTAAACTCCCAATGTATTTTTATTTAACTAGGGAAAGGCACTTCTCATAAGTTTTTTTTGTATTCAAATGAGGATTTTCGAGGAATACAGGCTTGGGATTTCCTTTGGATAACTTAAAAGTTATTTATAACTTTTGATTTTATTTTTATTGAATTTTAGTCCTGAAAGAGGAATAGGTACAATATCATATTTGATTATCAGGTCGGGCCTTAACCTCATATGTGATGAGCATATATATACATGCCAGCACCAATACACTAGGCCATTAGCTTGGTCACATGGAAATAGAGAGTTTCAAACTAATTATTATTTACACTAAGTGCAGGTAGTCGTAGATGACCTTGGTTCTAATGAGGAGGGGCTTTGCGTCCATTCAACAATATTACACTCTTGTGTTTGAGGAGTGGGAGAGCTGAAGACACTCAGAGTTGTGCCATACCTCTACCTCAATACACCACTGAAAAATCCATAGTTAAACCCTCGATTTCATCTCCATACTAGAGGGAAACACGAGTTGTGAATCTGAGTGAAATGAGCTGCACATCACCTTGAGGGTGTAATGTTATTTTTTTCATCATAATAATTGGTAGACATGATATTTTTCATTGAATAGATTTGGGTGTGACATTTATGTTATTTTTCATCAAAGAGACTTGGGATTGAGTTAGTGTGATATGTTGTTTGTCATAGAAGAGACTTGGGATTAAGTTAGAGCTCACTATGTTGTTTTTCATCAAAAAGACTTGGGATTGAGTCAATACAACTACCCTTATATTCCTGAGCTAGCCATTATATTCCTCATATTAACCTAACACAATAGCCCACAAGCCACCCAATACATCTAAACCTTGAAGACAGTATTTTTTTATAATGTAATATTCCCTTGATTTTTTCCATGGTGTAATATTCTGTTTAACTAAAAATTGATGTAGAGGTACATCATGGTTCATGGTTTTCGAGTTCAGTTCGTTATTTTTGGGCCTTCACCAGATGTTTTTTGGTTGGCTCCCAAATCACTCAATAAGGTCATGAGACTGCCCTTGGAAATAACTATCTCCTTCACATTTTAAACACCCAATAACCCTGCGATCAACCTTATCGTGTTAGAAAATAGAGAGATGAAATATTGATTACACACAACATCAAACACATTGTGATATATTTATTGATGACAATAGTTACACATATATATTATATGAATATTTTACTTCCACACATCTGGATCATGACTAAAAATCATACATAGGAAACAACAACTTCTAGATTGATGCTTGGGAACTCTCAATTACAACACATGGATAATCTATGTTTGACTGGTCTTCATCAGCACTCACATCCACTCTAGAATCTTGCAAACACCACTCTTTCACCACCACATCTTCGAGTTGTCACTTGACCTCCATTTAAAATGTAACCGCCTTCGACCATCATTGATGAACTTTGAAAGATCAAAAATATTGACACCTCAGCTCGTCGGGGCTTCTGCGAAAGGAGCCGTCAAGTAATGAACCATCCCATGGACCAACTACCATCTATCAGATATTTCACTTTCAGTTGTACATCATTTTCTAGGATGGAGGTCTAGATATTGAATGTGTTAAAAATTTGAACAAACAACTTGACCTTACTAACACACAAGAATTGATGTTTCAAACATTGAGGCTTCCAATTTAAGAACCACCAACCTTTTTTATAATCAATAAAAACACACAAGAATTGATTTTTTGAGCGTCGTGGCTTCTAGTTTAAGAACTGCCACCATTTTTATAACCAAAATTGAAAGAAATAGAAAACTAATTCAACTCACACCATAAAAAAACATCAATATGTACAAAGACTGATCTTTATTGATCTGTGCATATTAGATCAAATATAATAGTAATATTTTTTCCTATCATTATTTTCCATCATATATGTAGCGTTTCAATCTCAATATTTGGATAAACAATACCACAATATTTTATTAGTTCAGATATAGAACCACCATTTAAAACATGTAGACATTTCTCTCAATTGTAGATCCCCACTAGATGAAGCCAAATCTATGTTGATCCAGCTTCTTCACAAGCAGATCTCCTCTTCTTTTACAAATATTTTTCCACAATGGAACTTCACACAACAAAAACAACATTGGATCTTCATAATTCTCCTTTGCATGCAACTGTCCACAATATACACACAAATCAAATATTCACACAAAATACTCACACAAACAATAGATCAAACACTTTATTAAACTAATCCATTTACAAAGGAGTATCATGGCTAAAATTGCATGATTTCATCCCCTCTCGTGAGAGATTCAGGGTTGAACCAACTCTGATATCATATTAGGAAATAGAGAGATCATATATCGATTACACACAACATCAAACACATTGTGATATATTTATTGATCACAATAGTTACACATATCTAGGACATAAATCTCTGGCTTCCACACATATAGATCATGACTACAACTCATACATAAGAAACAACAACTTCTAGATTGACACTTGGGAACTTTCAATGACAACTCATGACAACACATGGAAGCATTACTTACAATACATTTACTTATCATTGTTGGATCTCATGTAAGGCGTGTGGAAGGTATTGTAGGGGTATACACTTTGACGTGGGGTTATGTGGGTGTGGACTCAGTCATGTTAGGGAAATCACTCAAAACATAAAAAAGGAAGGGTATTTTTTATGGGCAAGTTGAGTTTTATAGAAAGTGCGGGTCACGCAATATTATTTATATAGAGGAAGAGGGGTTAATTGGATTTATTTTGAGTGGTTGGGAAGAATAATTGTTATTCTCTCTATCTACGGTTAATTATTTAAAATGACATAATGAACTGAACTCGAAAACCATGAACTGAACATATTCCTCACAGTGTAAAGATAAAGATAAATATATTTCTCTTTTTGAAAAAATAAGTAATTTCTTCTCTTCATATTTTTATTCATTCTCATTCTCTCTAGCACCACTCTTTCTAAAAAAACAAACAAATCTTCTTCTATTTGTATTTTTATCCATTCTCATTCTCTCTACATCCCCAAGATATAGGTTGTAATCATTATATATGCCCAAATCCTATATTGACTTGAGAAAGAAAAATTCCCCTTGAGACCAATATATATTATTCTAGAAGGGATTTTAATGAAGAATATCATGGCACCAATGCTGAATTAATCCCTTATAGAATTATGTCTCATATTTTAAGGAATGGTGGAGGACAAAGATGAATCAACCCCCCATTTCCATTTCCTTTTCTCCAATGAACATTTTTTTGTTTTAAATGGTTATGAACCTAGGATGGATTTAAATAAACTAAACTCCTAATGTCTTTTGATGTTTCCTAATAATTGAATGGTCAAATGCTTATGTAAATTAGTTATTAGATCTAATTTACTATTGAAATCGAAATAAAGTTCCATCCATTGCTTTTTCATTTATTGTTTCTTGTTGTGTCATGGGTATTCATTTCAAATTGTTGGATCTATTTTAAATGCCTAATGGGACTATTGTATAAAATTTGTCACCCATAGGAAAGAGTTTATAAAATTTGTAGCCATAGGAAAGAGTTTATAAATAGAACCTCATTAATTACAAATCCAATTTACAAGATTTATTTGTCACGCAAAATTAGATTATTCTATTTTTTGGATTAAAAATCATTCATATGGTTAAATAGCTAAACCCATGTTTGGCTTCCTAGTCACTCACAAAACTATAACCCAAAACACCTTAGTATTTTAAGGCTACAATGATTTTATCCTCTTGAAACGCATATTCTTCATTCGAGGAGGTTATCATAATCGTAAAGGGTACCACTCTCCCCTAACCCAACAACGAGCTCAAGTAGAAAGCGGTGTAAGAATTTTTCCTACACATTATGCCCTTACATTAACCTCATGATATCAACAACAAACTAGTGCACAAAATAAGAATTGGTGTCATTATCAAGGAGAGAGTTTTACTTAGGAATATGATGAGAAATATGAGTGTCTATATCGTTCATATGTTCGATTTTGATAAAGTGAGAAATGATACCCATCATATTGCGTTATTGAATAATGTTCATTTAAATGGAAAGTTACTAGTGAATCTATTGGGGAATGAAGGCCTATTTGAGTTTGTGACTAATTATTTAACTCTTATGGTGAGAAAGTAGTGGCTTTTTAGGATAAAATATCTCACCTAGAAACTCTACATTGGTTTGGTTCTTGAATTGGAATATGATATGACTCTTCCTCTCTATATCCTTCGAGGAAATAAATATGGATGGAAGAAACCATTGATCATATTTATTCAATCATATTTTCAATCCAAAATATTGAAAACTCATGGAAGTTAAGAGTGCTAATAGAGACTCATCATCATCTTAGGAAAAAATTAAAATACTACCACAAAATGTAGACTATTGATTTAGCAGTTTTTCCTCTAAAAATGCTAGCCACTGTGAATAAAGTCATGAGGATGAAGTTGTCTTTTTTTATGAAGTCAGACAAGGAAGTATTGAAGACTAATTTATCGACAATTTTCATAGTTCCATGGTTCTAATGAAGCTTCCATATAGGAATATACGTGGGGAGATTTAGGTATTCCGCTTCAAAAATCACAAGTGGTATGTAACCCAACTTTATTTGGTATTTATCTCCCTTATCCTTCTCATTTCTATCAAATGGAAAAAATTGTGGAATAATCTATATAAAGTGAATATGTAGGATGTTAGATAGAATACAGAATGCATGAGACCAATTATATTAATGAAATTCTAAAATAATATGTTGCTCATGAGATTAGAGATTAACCCCAAGAAAATTAGCATATAGAAGAATCACATTGTAATCCCCATAGCTTTCTAGGTCTAGCTTGTCACTCTATTGATAGTGAGTAGAATTTATGGAAAAGAACATAAATTATTGGTTGTTAACTCTTCTCAGCTAATAATTTTTTGTAACTACCTCCTTCTTTATATTCAATAGAGATATGAGTTAATACCTAAACAACAAACTCCTCCTATAGAGAGAAATTATGATTTCAAGTTTGCAATTCCATATTTTTATGGCAACGATTGCAGTTCCATTGAGTATGTTGATCATACAAGATAGGATATTTCCAGAAGAAAAAAAATACCATAGATGAAGGAGAAAATCTAGATAAGAATGAAACACTTGAGGAAATATTTTTCATCCCAACGTAGCAGCACTCACATTTTATATATATAAATGCCACCCATGCATATAGAAGCTTGGATCAAGTTCTAGTTTCCCTCACTACCTAGTATTAAAGAAGAGGCCCAAACATATCATGTGATTGGATCCAATCAAACTCCTATGATAATGAATGCTTGATGAGTCACAAAATTTCCATTTTTTATTGCCCTATTTCCCTTATATATGAACGCTTTTTAGTTCTCATAACCCTTTCTTTGTCCTCTTTTCAGCTCAAATCCAAGATTTATGTTCAAGATAATTTCCACTGCAATCATCTAGTACTTCATGTCATTTTCTGATTAAACATCAGGAAAATTGCATTTTTATTTTTAGTTAAATAATGGATTAGTTTGTATATTGATGTGGAACCACTCAGTATACCACTTAACGTCATAACCACTTGCTATGGAATCTTTTGCTATATAATTACATGATTGTTACATAACTGCTTGTTATGGATCCACAAGTTGCACATGAATTAATATTTTGAATCTATTTTTATCGTATTCCAATGTTCGATTATACCATGTATTTAGGAGCATAAAAAACAATCTTGGAACTATTTATGTGCTTATTTATATATTGTTGTAACCACTTGAGAATATTCTATGCTCACGTGGATCTATATTTATATAATTGTTATTTATATTCTAAGTAAGGTCATGTATGAAAGAGAAAACCATCTCCATTCTAAAGGAGAGGATGCTTAGATGACAAAGTCTGAGCTATCAAGGCATAGTGTAAAACTTATGGATATATACACTTTTAATTTAATTTACATCTTGCTCATTTTTAGTGCCTACAATTTTATTTTGGTTATGTTGTCATGGTTTCAATTTGGTATCCTATTCTAGTTGCAAAGCTCACTCTTTGAGAATAGAGTGTTGTTTAATAGTTCTTTATTTTAATGTGTATTTATTTTTGAAATCTTGTTTTACAATGTTTCAATTACACAATATTATTTCCTTTCATAGATTAGTAATTTATTTTTTGTAAAAGAATGTTAGAAAACAAGTGAAATTAGAGAACCTGGAGCTTGCGTATATAGTGCATGAAATATCACAATCGTTAGGACCCTGAGTGGGAAATTTAATGATAATATATTTGATTATTTTTGTTGTAAATAACAAGGTGATTAAATAGGCCATCATGTTGGCATCATTGCTATGGAGATATCAAGTGAACAACAACATTTTTTCTCACTAGTTTTTAGATAATACATGGTACATAGATGAACAAAGAGGAAATATAGACTACCCTCTCTATGGAGTCTCATACATAATTGTATGAATTTAATTTAGTTCATATAGATGCATGAATTAAGATTTAAATGATGCCATAAAATCCACCTATTGAAATATGTAACTATGTTCGATCTTCATAATGACATATGTAATCATGATTTTATGTATTTTATGTAAAGAGAAAAATTAAAATTGTTATTGTTATTCTTGAGGCATGGATTTCATGCTCAGGGTTATTTGATTTATAGGTCAAGCATGCATTGAGTTCTTATAGGGTTGTATTTGAGTTAACAAGTCATAAGATTCATTGTCATGTATGGAAGACCCTTTTGGGCATGTTACATATTGTAAAGAAAATTTATTTGAGTCAAACTAGAGTCAAAGACCCTCCAAGACCTTGTCAACAAGCTACAACAAGTCGTCCTACATAGAATATTAAGTCAGCAGTATGGATGAAATTTGTGCCCCTAGAAAGCCTATATATAAGAAGGAACTTGACCTCATTTGGATACATAAAAAAAACAAGAAATTTCAATCTCCTCAAGAAAGAAGCTAGAAAAAAGGACGAAAATTAAGGGTAAGAAGAAGAAGATCAAGATCGAAGTTTTGGACCTCTCTCTCTCTCTCTCTCTCTCTCTCTCTCTCTCTCTCTCTCTCTCTCTCTCTCATGTTAGGTTTTCTATGGTTATTGGGAAAGATGAAATTATGAAGCTACATCAAATTTGTGAAGCTGCATCAAGGTCAAAGTTGCGAAGTTGAATCAAGGACGAAGTTGGGAAGCTGCATCAAGGTCAGAGTTGTGAAGTTCGAAGCTGTGAAGCTGCATCAAAGTCAACTTTGTGGAATCTTCTAGGTCAAAGTTGCAGAAATTTTTGTTAGGGATTGAAGTTGTTGGAAGATTAAAGTTTGATGCTATTATTTGTGATTATCAAGAAGTGAGGTTGACTTGGTCTTGGAGGGGTCTTGGTCAAGGGTCATAGGTCTTGGAATTCATCATTTGAAGTTCTATAAGAAGAGAAGAGTTCTTGTGGGTTTTCCTCTTAAAAGGAGAGGTTTTGACCTTGGTTGATAGCCTATATATTGTGTCCTCTTGTCTCATTGTTCTTTATTGTTTGGTAGATGTTTCATGATAAGAACACAATAATAATAAAGAATTTAATCAAGATAAGTAAAAATATATCACAAGTAGTTATCAATTTAATAGAAATCACTTAATCTAGCTACCCTTGATTTCTCAACATGGTATCAAAGATAAGGTGACTACAACAAGAAGAAAAGGCAGCTTAAATATCATTATTGAAGAAGGTTACATATGGGTTGAGCATAAGGAAATCATCAATAAGGACTAACCCACCCATCATATTGAAGGAAGGAACTGAGTATCAAAGAAGACCTCAAAAACCCTAACTCATTCAAAGAAGGATTCTACACTTGAAGCATTCCTCGGAAGCTCACACATTTTTGCAATCATCATCAAGGAATCAAGGTGATATCCCTCTCTTTGAAGCAAGGATCACATCTCGAGCATATTTTAAGAAAGACATCTCTAGAAGAAGAATTATTCTCATCTTCAAGGAAGCAAACATCATCCATCATCATCAAAATCAAGAAGGCATCAAGTTGAATATATCACCATAAAAGGAGCATCTTCACTTGACAAGTAAGTATCCTTATATCTTTGTTTGAATCTAATGTCAAAATTACTTCATTTTGCAAGGAGAGAAACAAACAAGCTGGGTCATAAAATTTCCTTGCATGTAAGAAGAGGATAGATTTGATCCTCATAGAGAATGAAGTTATTGGGCATGTTAAGGGTTCAATCATAAAACCACCACAAGAAGAATCTAAAGCTCTACTGAAATATATGAAATGGGAAATAAGGGCTCAAATAATCCTTATATAATCAATCAAGGATCACCTCATCCCTTAAGTAACAAATTTGGATACATCAAAATAAATCTATGATAATCTAGTATAATTGTTCTCCATAAGCACTGCTAGAGAATTCATATATTTGAGACCCGAGTTATACAAGATGAAGGTATCAAAGGAATAAGGGATAGCCTCATATCTTCTGAGGGTGTCACAAGTAAGAGACCAACTACAAGAGTTGGGGGAAATAATTTTTGACAAAGAGATGATGTTGTGCTTAATGCACTACCTGATGAATGGGGTAACTTGTCTCAAGTATTTATGAAAAGAAGGAAGCTACTCCATTCATTGAACTTTGGTCATTATGAAAGATTGAAGAAACTAGGTTGAAATAAAAGAGTGATGTTAGATCAAAAGAACAATTTCAATCACGTGATGTCATTGCCAAGAGAAAAGGAAAATTTGGAAATTTTGTTCCTCAGGGAAAAGAAGAAGATTGATATGTCAAAGATCTAACGCTATGGATTTTAGGAATATGGGAATTTCAAGAAATATTGTACCAAATTCAAGAAGGGAAACAATAAAATGAAAGAAATAAATGAATCTGATATCACCAAAGAAGTAGAAGAACATGCTGAGAAGAATCCACTAAGGAAGAAGGGATAAATACTCACTATTAATATTTCTCACACATTTTAACTTCGAGTACATAGCAAGGAGAAGTAGGAGGTGAAAATACCTCTACTATAGTTAAAGATTGTAGTAAGTATGGGAAGAATTGTAAGTATGACAGGATTCATCATATTATAAGATGGCATCATATTAAGCATATGTTTGAAGCTAAAAATAGCTCATGAAATTATTAAAGCTTAAAAGGATAGTTGAAGTAGAAGTCTACATAGTTGTAGTTTTCATCATGATAGAAAGGAAGTAGCTCATGATATCCTCATTGAAAGCATGAAAAGGAAACGAAAGTATTATTATATATCGTCGAAAGAAATTCATCTAGCATGACATAAATCAAAGAGTTCATCATACATCATCATTAGCATTTTCAAGATGAGGATAATCAAACTCCTCCATTGGAATATCCATTAGAAGGTTCACCTCTACATGGAAGAAGTATCTCGTTGAAAGACTACATTCCACCTTGTGTGGGATCCATTGTTTATAAGGATGATGGTATGGTGACAAAGGAGTCCAGCATATCAAGATGGTTGAAGTAATTTCAAGCAAGGAAAGGAAGTCCAAATAACCAAAAGAAGAAAAGAGGTATGTATATATTTGATATATTAATTCATGTCATCATATAGTTGCATATAGCATCGATGAATGCTCTATCTCATGAGCATGATCAAAGAAGAAGGATCTCTTCCTTGGAAAGATGCATGAAGGCATATGTCTTGAAATAGTTCACATATTGACAAGATTAAATCAACATAATATGACCTCATATGGAATATGAGGTGGTTAACAAGATGAAGGAACTATGTATTGAAGTTCCTGGGGAATGATATGTGAATAAAGGAAGAAGAATTTGTGAGAAATGAAACTATAAGATAAGATAAGTGATCAACATTTGATAACTAGAAGAATTAGCTATGCAATATCCATAGAGAAGATATGAAGAATTTGATAAATTTTGTAAAGAAAGGAGACCCTTTACATTAAGAGTCTTAGAGATGTGTTTATGCATGTGCGGGATGTTGACGTTGCAAGAAGCAGATGTCATGATGAAATGCCATCATAAAAAGATAATTTTAATTTTATGTTCATTTTGATTTTTGAGATAATCTAGTTGGGTTGAAACATGGATACCAAAAGAGAGTTGTAGATGTCACCTACAACTAGTACTCATGGGAATGGATAGAAGATCCTGAAAGAAACATGACTTGGAAGAGGTAGCCATGTGAAGAAAAATTCAGATGTGTACTGGAAGATCGCGTTCCGATGCAAAGAAGGATGACAGGACTATTGGTTCAACACTATGGTTCATTGAAATGAAAGTGATGAATGGTTGATTCCCTACAAATAAAATATAGAAGATTGAGGCTCCACAACTAAGAATATGAAGTTCATGACATTGAAAGGAGGAGCCTTACAAGCAGTTGATAGGACCATGACCTCCACTAAAGAGTAGATAGTTGTTGTTGGTAACAAGTACCTAGTTACGAGGGAGCTTGGGTATATTACTTTTATAGGAATGAGTATATATTCCCTAGTTGAGAGGGAGAGATAGACACATCATTCTTTCCTTCGTGTTGTAAAGAAAGAATGGAGGATTGGGTAAGCATATGAGATTGATATTGATACTCTTTGAGGATGTGGTAGGGAATCCAACAGGTAAGAGTAATCAAAGAGGAAATTCCTTGAGGATGTGTTATTCCAAGATATGAATTGTCCTAAAAGGACATACCCTGTGAACACCCAGGTGGGGTATGTGCCTTGAGAGACAATGATGATGGTGTCTATCAGGCATTGGTCTCGCTAGCATTATGCTCTGATCTTGTGGTGATCCAGGTGGATATCGATGGCCACCCACCTATTCCATTTGGACGCGCACCATCAATTCTTGCAGCTTTTCACATTTAGTACAACTTACTATTTTTAGCAAGTTTTACTATCTCTGTGTGTATCAGAGGGGACTTATTTTTCTCTATTTTTCTTTGCATGTCCCCAATGCGGTCATGATATAAGGAGTTAGGGCTCGATCTGGTTGAACCCTTGCAAGATCAGCCTTGCAAACCCAGATGATCTCCCACGGCGGAAGAAAAGAAATACAAGGGAGCAAGAGATCCTATCAAAATATTGCTCGAGGAGGCCCTTAAGAAACAAATGAACGCGATGATGGATAACTTTGCTCAGATCCTTCAACCACTGCCCACCTACGGCGCATATGCATCCAACAGCCACTCTGGAGGCGCCACTCCCTTCAAGGTACAGGTAAACTTTGACATTACTTTATTTTAAGGCCAGATAGATGCAAAATTCGTAGATAGATGGTTAAATGTGCTGGAAGGGTATTTCTCAGTCCATGATTTCTCCGACAGAGAAAATATTATTTTTGCACTCCTTAAAGTCGCTCCCCATGTCAAATACTGGTGGAAAACCTACTGTGAGAAAGAGGACAAAGGGGAACCCTCTCTGTTCTTGGCCACACCCACTTGGAATTCGTTCTAAGAAGACATCAAGGAACAATATTACCCCGTGGGGAGCTATGAGGACAAATACATCCAATGGAGCACGTTGCGGCAACAAAGGGATCAAGATGGGCACGAACTGATGAATTTGTTCCATACCCTGCGCACAAGTTGGGTATTAAAGATTCAGAGAGACATTTGGTGCTCAAGTACCATGGTTGTCTACACAAACACATTCAGGAGGAAATTGAGTTCCCCGAAATTATATCGCTTGGCACGGCATATCGCTATGCTTCCAAGATCAAGCATAAATTTAAGCAAAAGAAGCGAGACTTTGGATATGTGAATCCGAAGCCAGGGAAAGGTGCCCTTGAACCGCAGAACAAGGGGAAAGGCCAAAGCGGGGTGACTCAGAACAACACCACAAATCCAAAGAAGGACACGGGGAAGTGGTGTGAGTTTCGTAACAACCCCACTCATAGCACAAACGAGTGTCGGACCAAACAGTCGTTGGTGGCCAAAATAAAGGCACCTGAATCAGATGCATTTTTTGATCCTGAGTCAGAACCAAACAAAATAAATGACAAAGGGAAGCAAATAATTGATGCGGATCCCAGCGCCATTGTTTCCACCACCAAGATCCATAGGGAGGATCCTAAGGATCTAGAGGAGGGGGAGCACCTCTTCCATTAGCAGATGTGGGTGAAGGGTTCTCCACTGCAATTCCTTTTCGATAGCGGAAGCCAAAAGAACCTCATTTCAGCAGAGGTCGTGAAGCAACTCAGCCTACCGACCATAGCACAGCTGCAACCATATACCATTGGGTGGCTTCACCCAGGGAGAGATATCTGCATCCACAAACAGTGTCGCCTTCCGTACAGCATCAAGCCATTCACGGATGAGGTATTATGTGATGTTGCTCCTCTTGATGTATTTGATGTATTATTGGGCCAACCATACTTATGGAGGCGACATGTTGTGTATGATTCTAAGCCTTGTGATGTTATTATTACTTTGGGAAATAACTTGTACAAGATACCGGAGGTAGTAACACCTCTTATCATCTCTTTGACTACTGCAAAAAAACACAGTAAGATTGTTTCCCAAACTAGGAAATTTATTTTCCTTACAACTCGCTCACAGGGAAAGAAGGATATTGTGGCCACAACCTCGAAACAGGGCTCCCCTGCACGGCTGCAGCAAATGGACAAAGTCATGGAGGAATACAAGGACATTTTCTCCTTTCTCACAGAGGTTCCTCTACACTGTCAGGACAAGCACTCCATTGATCTGACCCCCAACGCACTGCCGCCTGATGTTGTCATACATCCTTCAACTACACATACAAAATCCAAATATGTACTATCTAAGGTTGATAAAGAAACCAAATTTACTAAATGCATCCAACATATCCACCCGCAAGCCCATGACATATTCAACAAATCTCATACCCAGTTCAACAGAATTTGCCTCATCTCATGGAGGATCTCAACGCAATGGGGACCATTGCTTCCTAAGGAGGGAGGAATGATACAGGTGGATATCGGTGGCCACCCACCTATTCCATTTGGACCCACACCATCAATTCTTGCAGCTTTTCACATTCAACACAACTTACTATTTTTAGCAGGTTTTCGGGTCCTGAACTTTCGGAGTTGTTTTGAGGCCCTAAACGATGTTTTTTGGGAAAACCGGGAGCAATATGGGTCCATGGACCGATGTTGATCACACCGAAAGTTGTACTCCTTGGATATATCTTTCTAACAAGGTATGATATGCGTCAAACAGAGATCGTATGCTAAAGTTATGTCCCCAGGAAGTTGAAACACCAATTTACCCAAATGGGGCCCATAGTTTTGGCGCTTCATCTCCTAGGGTTAGGTTTTTGGACGTTTAGAGTTCTCCATTGTTTCTCAATAATAAATAGGCTCTCGAGCCTCATTATAACACAGTTTATAGGTCTTTAGCCGCCATATCTCTTCTCTGAGATACCGCTACCAGCACCCTAGCTATTTTTGTTTCCATTATGTCTGTAAGCATATTTTAGTAATTTGATTTAAATAAAATGAAGTATTGTTTCCACTACATCTTTGTGTTTATGTATATTTATGTATTTTATTGTATTTCTGCATAAATCTGAATCAGTGGTATCAGAGGGATCTGCTCTTTCTCTATTTTTCTTTGCATGTCCCCAACGCAGTCAGGGTATATGGAGTTAGGGCTCAATCTAGTTGAACCCTTGCAAGATCAGCCTCGCAAACCCCAACGACCTCCCATGGTGGAAGAAAAGAAAGACGAGGGAGCAGGAGATCCTATCAAAATATTGCTCGAGGAGACCCTCAAGAAACAAAGGAATGCGATGATGGATAAATTTTCTCAAATCCTTCAACGACTACCCACCTACGGTGCATCTGCATCCAACAGCCACTCCGGAGGCGCCACTCCCTTCAAGGTATAGGTAAACTTTGACATTCCTGTATTTGAAGGCCAGATAGATGTAGACGTCATAGATAGATGGTTAAATTTGCTGGAAAGGTATTTCTCGGTCCATGATTTCTTCGATCGAGAAAAGATTATTTTTGCACTCCTCAAAGTTGCTCCCCGTGTCAAATACTGGTGGGAAACTTACTTTGAGCAAGAGGATGAAGGGGAACCCTCTCTGTTCTTGGCCACACCCACTTGGAATTCATTCTGAGATGCCATCAAGGAACAATATTACCCCATGGGGAGCTATGAGGACAAATACATCTAATTGAGCACGTTGCAGTAGCAAAGGGATCAAGATGTGCACGAACTGACGAGTTTGTTCCATACCCTGTGCACAAAGTTGGGTATTAAAGATTCAGAGAGACATTTGGTGCTCAAGTACCGTGGATTTCTACACAAACACATTCAGGAGGAAATGGAGTTCCTCGACATTACATGGCTTGGCACGGCATATCGCTATGCCGCCAAGATCGAGAAGAAATTTAGGGAGAAGAAGCGAGGCTTTGGATCTGTGAATCCGAAGCCAGGGAAATGTGCCCCCGAACTGCAGAACAAGGGGAAAGATAAAAGTGGGGCGACTCAGAACAACACCACAAATCCAAATAAGGACACGGGGAAGTGGTGTGAATTTCATAGCAGCCCCACTCATAGCACAAACGAGTGTCGGGCCAAACATTCGTTGGTGGCCGAACTAAAGGCACCCAAATCAGATGCATTTTCTGATCCTGATTCAGAACCAGACAAAGGAAATGAAAAATGGAAGCAAATCATTGATGTGGATCCCAATGCCATTGTTACCACCACCAAGATCCAGAGGGAGGATCCCAAGGATCCAGAGGAGGGGGAGCGCCTCTTCCATTCGCAGATGTAGGTGAAGGGTTCTCCACTACAATTCCTTGTCGATAGAGGAAGCCAAAAGAACCTCATTTCAGCAGAGGTCGTGAAGTGGCTCAGCCTACCAACCATAGCACACCCGCATTCATATACCATTGGGTGGCTTCACCCAGGGAGATATATCTGCATCCACCAACAGTGCCACCTTCCGTATAGCATCAAGCCATTCATGGATGAGGTATTATGTGATGTTGCTCCTTTTGATGTAGCTGATGTATTACTGGGCCAACCATACTTGTGGAGGCGACATGTTGTGTATGATTCTAGGCCTCATGTTGTTATTATTACTTTGGTAAATAACTTGTACAGGATACCGGAGGTAGTACCGCCTCCTGTCATCTCTTTGACTACTGCAAAACAACGCAGTAAGATTGTTTCCCAAACCAGGAAATTTATTTTCCTTACAACTCGCTCACATGGAAAGAAGAATATTGTGGCCACAACTTTGAAACAGGGCTCCCCTGCATGGCTGCAACAGATGGAAAAATTCATGGATGAATACGAGGACATTTTCTCCTCACTCGCAGAGGTTCCTCTACACTGTCAGGACAAGTACTCCATTGATCTGACCCCCAACGCACCACCGCCTGATGTTGCCATACATCCTGCAACTACACATACAAAATCCTGTCACATGTACTATCTGAGGCTGATAAAGAAACCAAATTTACTAATCGCATCCAACATGTCCACCTGCATGTTCATGACATCTTCAACAAATATCATACCCAGTTCAACAGAATTTGCCTCATCTCATGGAGGATCTCAACGCAATGGGGACCATTGCCTCCTAAGGAGAGAGGAATAATCCAGGTGGATATCAGTGGCCACCCACCTATTCCATTTGGACCCGCACCATCAATTCTTGCAGCTTTTCACATTCAGCACAACTTACTAGTTTTAGCAGGTTTTCGAGTCCTGAACTTCCAGAGTCGTTTTGAGGCCCTAAACGACGTTTTTTGGGAAAACTAGGAGCAACACAAGTCCTTGGATCTATGTTTCTCACATTGAAAGTTGTACTCCTCGGATATATCTTTCTAACGAGATATGATGCGCGTCAAACGGAGATCGTATTCCGAAGTTACATCCCTGGGAAGTTGAAACACCAATTTACCCAAACGGGGCCCATAGTTTTGGCGCTTCATCTCCTAGAGTTAGGTTTTTGGACGTTTAGAGGTTTCCATTATTTCTCAATAATAAATAGGCCCTTGAGCCTCATTGTAACACAGTTCAGAAGTTTGTAGCTGCCACATCTCTTCTTAGAGATACGCTACCAGTACCCTAGCTATTTTTATTTCCATTATGTCTGTAAGCATATTTCAGTCATTTGATTTAAATAAAATGAATTATTGTTTCCGCTACATCTCTGTGTTTATGTCTATTTCTGTATTTTATTGTGTTCCTGCATAAATCCGGGTAAGTATATGAGATTGATACTGATACTCTTTGAGGATGTGGTAGGGAATCCAATAGGTAAGAGTAATCAAAGAGGAAATTCCTTGAGGATGTGTTATTCCAAGATAGGAATTATCCTAAAAGGACATACCTTGTGAACACCCAGGTGGGGTGTGTGCCTTGAGAGACAATGATGATTGTGTCTATCAGTCATTAGTCTCATCAACATTGTGCTCTGATCTTGTGGAGAGATAGAGTTTTTAGTCAAGGCCTTGCTACGTGATAATGTTGGTTGGTATGATGAGATGCTATGACATAAGCTAAGGAAGTAGCTTATGATATGGCTTACCAATCTGACTCTTCGTATGAGAATTATTTAGTATGAGAATGTCCAAGTACCTTGTATGGATTATGAATACCTCCCTAGTTAAGAGCGAGTGTTGAAATATGTAACTAGGTTTGGTATTAATAATGACATATGTAATCATTATTTTATGTATTTGATGTAAAGAGAAAAAATAAAATTATTATTGTTATTCTTGAGGCGTGGGTTTCATTCTCAAGGTTATTTGATTTATAGGTAAAGCACCTATTGAGTGATTCTAGGGCTTTTCCTTGAGTCAACAAGTCATAAGAGTCATTGTCATGTATGCAAGACCCTTTTAGGCATCTTACATATTGTAAAGAAAATTTATTCGAGTTAAAATGTTGTCAAAGACCCTCCAATACCTTGTCAACGATCTACAACAAGTATGCCTACGTGGAAGATCAAGTCAGCCTCATTGAGGCAATTCGTACCCCTATAAAGCATATATATAAGAAGGAACTCGACCTCATTTGGATTTTTAAAAAAAAAAACATGCAATTTTTATCTCCCGAAGAAAGAAGTTGGAAAAAGGACTAAAATCAAGGATAAGAAGAAGAGGAGCAAGATCGAAGTTTTTGACCTCTCTCTCTCTCTCTTGTGTTAGGATCTCTATAGTTACTGGGAAACATGAAATTATGAAGCTACATCGAAGCTGCAAAGTTGAATCAAGGACGAAGTTGGGAAGTTGCATCAAGTTTGAAGTTCTGAAGGTCAAAGTTGTGAAGCTACATCAAGGTCGAAGTTGTGGAAGTTGCTCGGTCAAAGTTGCAGAAAGTTTTGTTGGGGATTGAAGTTGTTAAAGAAGATGCTGGAATATTGAAGTTTGATGTTGGTAGTTGTGATTATTGAGAAGGAATTTTGACTTGGTCTTGGAGGGGTCTTGATCAAGGTTCATAGATCTTGGAATTCACCATTTGAAGCTCTATAAGAAGAGAAGAGTTCTTGTGGGTTTTCCTCTCAAAAGGAGAGGTTTTGGCCCTGGCTGATAGCTTATATTTTGTGTCCTCTTGTCTCATTGTTATTTATTGTTTGGTAGTTGTTTGATGATAAGAATACAATAATAATCAAGAATATAATCAATATAAGTAAAAATATATCACGAGAAATTATCAATATAAGAGAAATCACCTAATCTAGATGCCCTCGATTTCTCCACACCACCCATAGTATTAACCTCCTTGCATGAAATCAATAAGAGGAAGAATAAGTAATGAATGAGGATTCCACTGAAAAGGAGAAAAAGGGAGTCATCTAAGTCTATTTTAGAAAAGTATATTATGTATTGTTGAATCATGAAATTTGGAAGCCTTCCCATATCTCATCAAATGAAAATTATTGAATTTTGGGTGTGTACATAAAAATTAGCTTATAATTGTTTATTTTTGTTTTACAATTATTGTTATGGGTCAATGATATTTTTGGTACAATAGAATATTACAATGGGACTAATGCACCCATAAAAATGCAAAATACCTAAATTACATTTTAAGAGATATATTCTTCTATTCAAATATGTAGCAAGTTGCTATGAAACGCATGTAGATGTTATTTGCACTTGCTACAAAACTTATAAAGGTCTTATCACAAAAATATAGGATTGGTATTTGAGATTTTTGGTAAGGAAGTGATTACATTGTGCTACACATAACCACCAAAAATATAAAACACACACATCATACTTTAAGAAAAATAGTCCATTTCTTAAAATTGGAACATTTTGAATTAACAAATATTGCTAAAAAAAATAGAGTTGGGATAGTCGGATTTTGAGGTACTAAAAGAATGAATTTTCAAAACCAATTTCAAAACTCTTCATTTTGATATTATATGAAAAACTATTGCAAAATTAGTAACTTCTTATTATAAGTTCTGCAATACTAATAATCTACATCCCATATTGTTATTAAAATATTTGTAATTGCAATTCCTTGTGTTTTCAGGCCTATTCCTATGGAAAATAAATACATGAATACAATTTAACCTCCCACAAGAATCATGTCTATATAATATTATATGAAATTTTGTGCCCAAAATACTATTGGGCCAAGTTGAAACTTAGAAATGGTTTTACCTTGTAGTATGTTCCTCAGCAAATTTGAGATAGCATTTTAATTCACTTTCAAACCATGTTTCTATTGATTTAATTTCATCTCCAACTAGAATCATATCGATCTAACATTGGACGAAAATTTTGTACTCAAAATAGTGATTGTTGGTCTTGGATAGAACTCAAAATTAGCTTTTTCATGCAACTTGTTTCTTAGTAGATTTGAGATACGAGTTTAAGGTATTTTAAAAGCATGTTTATAATGGAGATATTGATATGAATTTACTTTAATGTGGCTTTGAATTCACTCAATTTGGCATCAAATGAAAAAATGATCATTAAAGCATTGTTGGGTAGTCTACGGTAACCACCTCTTCTTAATTTGTTGAAATGAAAATTACTTAATGCGTCTTCTCTTGTTGGATTTCTTTTATATAAAATTTTGAATTTTTTATTTAACACGGTTACCAATCAAATGGGAACTTGATTGAGTTCTCATTTTTTTAAAGGTTGCAAAAAATTATTTAATTTTGAAAAGTGTTGATTAAGAAAGAACTTTTTGTTTGGAGAATATGTTTTAAACTTTAAATTATTTTTTTTCCCAAAGAATCATCCAAGCAGATCCACTCGGAGGGATCACATCTCATTGGCTTATTAACAGAGCCTAACCTCGAGGGCATCGAAGAGAATTGACCCTGTGACCTCCCATTATCGAGGTGCTTTAGCAACAGGAACTCAACCAATTGAGCTAACCCTCATGGCTCACTTTAAATTTTCTTATGCGTTAAGTATGTACATTTTTTTAAATGTTAAGGATTTTCATGCCAATTTTGAAAAGTGGTGACGCAACATTAACCCCTTCTTTTTTAGGGCTTATTTTTTACACTTTAAATTTTTTGATATATTAAGTATGAATATTTTTTAAAATGTTGGTGATTTTTATGCGGATTTTGAAAGTAGCATCAACCTTTTTTTAGGCATATTTTTGACACTTTAAATTTTCTTATGTCCTAAATATGCACAATTTTTTTAAAAATGTTGATTATTTGACCATTTTTCAAGTTGTTTTATTCATTATCTTGTCATAAGATGTTTGCTCTTTAAGGGTTTTCCAAATTTGTATTTTTTGTTTTTCTTTGCAATGTTTTTTATAATGAAATTTTTAATTTTTTTTGCAAAGTTTTTAAAAAATAATAGAATTAATATTTTGAAGTTAAGATTTTTAATATATTTATATATCGTTGATTAATAATTCAATACACACAAAATAATTGTCACTAAAAATAATAATTTTAAACACTTACAAAAAATACACATTTTGCATATAGATATAATTTAAAAAATACATATTTCAAGATTTTTCAATAAAAAATGAAATGTCAAATAAAATATTTTTATGAAAAAAATTAAATTAAAAAAGTTGAAATTAACACAAATTTTATATCCAAAAATAATGACATTTGAAGTTTTTTTATCCCAAAAAAATGATTTACATAGAATTTTAAGTGAAAATGTAAAAAATTAAAATTAAAACATACAATTAAAAAAAACAATAAAATCCCCTGATGCTACCTCCTTCCAACACGCGTAATCCATGCTACAACTATTAAAGGAGATTTTTCGGTTCATTAACTGGACATTGAAGTGTCTAGAGGTTTTGGGAATGCTTATTATTCATGTGAAGAAAAACGACAATGGAGTAACTAACCGAGAAATGAGCAGAGGAAATTTGGGGGGAAGTAGTTGCTTGGTATGCCAGGAAGGCTCCTTGAGAGGTGCAGCAATGACAGAGAAGTGTTTATGTGTAACGAGACTCGGTCAAGCTCACGTGTTTATTTGGGACCCTGGAAAGGCGCAATTCCATCCCCGAAGGTCCCTGTATAGCCTAGCCTTGGTAATCATTATTGACGACCTCTTTATGCATTGCTGGTATTTGGCCTGGAAGGAGCTGGTATTCTCTAGAACTTGTGCTCCATCTCAATTCTGTGTGGTTGTGGTCAAGGGGAGGTAGAGCACCACCCTGGTTTTTTCATGGGCAGGTTTTCGGTTTCTCCTGTTAACTCATGGGTTATGTTATTTTGGTGTTGAAGTACTTCATTTCGGTGTGAATTGGGTGCATTTTCAGTCTCAAAATGTTGCGTCTCTGGGCAAGGAAGGGGTTTGACCCCCACAATGCTACTTCATGTATAAATGTTGTCAATTAGTAGTGTTATTTTATTTCTTTGTTGTGAGGTGGTGGAAGGAATTAAACATATCTCCCCTGTGTCGATTTTTAGTGATTTCTGTAAGCCTGGATCTGGGAAGATTATTGTGCCTGAAGTCAGTCACATATGGGTTTCAGTCCTTGTGGCTTGGTGGGAGGGGTGGGTCGCTTTGAGCCAATTCAAAATTGGACTCTCATGGAGTGTCTACGTCTCAGGGTGGACTCCACCATTTCATGTGTCAAGTGGGTACGTCGAGTGTTGTGGTCCTCCTATCTCTCTCCCAATTCAAGTGTTTTGGTCCGTTATCAAGAGCATTGGGCTCTCCAGGTTCTAAAGCAAAGGTGTCTAGTTGAGGAATTCGTTAGTGTGTTGGTTCGAGTCTGGGGTGTTTCGCTGCGTGTGGGGATGCTTTTCCAGTAGGGAAGACCCCAAAGAGGAGGTGGCCAGCGGGGGCGACAAGAGGTAAGGGTGGGTAGAGAGGAAAATTTTAGTGATGAGGATTTCGGGAGCATGGAGAGGGAGGGTGAAATTGCCCAAGATTTGGTGTTCTCTCCCATCCACGTCATTCATTCTTCTTCCTTGGATTTGATAGCTATGCAATTGAGAGGAATCCAGGCCAACATGTATATCCTCTGGGAACATAGATATGAGGACATAAATGAACTAGTGGTGTATATGAATGATATTCAATACAACCAAATTAAGATCTTGGAGCAATTGGAAAACATGTGTAGAAGCCAATGACGAACAAATGATCGCCTCAATGAGATTGAGGAAAGAATAGAACACATTGACTTCAATATTCATGAAGCCAATGGCCCAATGGCAGCTCCGCCCAGGTGTCCCCTCCAACTGCCATCTTGATATGCAGTCTACTGGATGTTTATTGATTTTGTTCATTTTTTAGTATATATAGTTGTCTAGCCATTTGGCAATAAAGTCCTAATGGAAAAATATGATGCATTATATTTTGGCTCTCCTAGCTAACAAATCTAGTTGGAGTGAAACCGGAAAAGTCATTGACAAACATCATGTATTTTGCATTTTCCTGATAATATAATAGAATATTATTAACAAAAAAAATAAAAAATAAATGATGATGATGGTTAACGTCCACTGGTACCAATCTTTTGTCTATCGAACCTAAAGAAAGGAGTTATTTAATTTGATTTAAGATTTTATTCCTATGCTCAAAAAGCTTGGAGAGAAGCCTCCCGAGCTCACTATAATTTTGACATCTTAAAAGGCTAGGAAGGTCAGTATTGCAACAAAGATTATGAAATTGAGCTCTAATGTGGTTGTATGCGGGGCACTGTAAGAGAAAGTGATTTTCATCCTTGATGTTCTTATATATATGAAAAAAAAAACAAAAAACATTAAAAAAATTATTTAAAATAAAAATAGAAATAGAAATGAATAAATTTAAAAAATTTAAAAAAAAACAATTATATATATATATATTTATATATATATATATATATATTATCGGTAATTATTTATTTATTTTTTAATTCTTTGGTATGTTTTATTTTAATGAATTTTTTATATCTTAGTTTATTTTATTTTTTGAGATTTTTATTTAAGTTTTAATGCTTTCTTTTATATGTTTTTTATTTGTTTTTTCTTTTTTATATTTTTTATTTTTTATTTGTTTTTAACTTAATATTTATTATAATTTAACCCGGATGCGGGTGATTAATGTTGCGACAAGTTGCTGGCCAGACGGCACTCCGGCAAGTAGTCGGCCTCATGGCAATGCAACTGTCCGATGGAGTCTGTACTCCTGCGTGAGGCATTTATGTCAAACCATAATGGGCGTGGTTCACAACTCTTTTAACGAGGCTCGAGATTATTCTCTGCAGGTTAAACAAGATCTGGTCATTACGCCTTTAATGGCAAGGTTAATGCGGTGGGACGGCAATAGATTCGAGGTCTTTGAAAACAGGATGGAGAACGAGCACGCTAGAAGCGGCTTTCCCAGGCCTTCAGCGGTGTATTGCTTGCCCACAGTGAGGCTCTCCTCCGAGCGCACTGTCACTGGCAAGAGAACCAGGCTTCATGGTTGCCTTGAGCTTGGCGACAATCTTCATTTCTCCATTGCTGGAAATTGCATGCGTAAGTCTGGGAATTGGTTTGGGAATCTGCTCAGAGATCCCACCGCTTCTCCGCTCTCTCACCTGACCAACGTTCAGCTTGGGTCTCAGCATCCCTCCAGCTCTCCTGCTCCGATTGACAGCATGCCTCGTCTAAGGCACAGAATGAGGTGCCGTCGCGGCTCTTCCCGGAGGATGTACAGGCGCTCCTCCCCGTCTTCCAGTACCTCTGCTGCGGACTTTCATGACTCTGCCAGAACCTCTCATGCTGCTCGTGGTCGAATTCTTCGGTCTGAGAACTGGAACACCAATTGCCAGAACGTTCCAGCACACTCTCAAACCAGGCAATTCTTTTTTCAAAGTGCGCTGAATCGCCCTCGCATTACGGCCACGGTCACCATTGTGTTCCGTGAATCCCCTAACGAAGAGGCTCCCGTTGCTGAAGGGCGGGATGGTCATTGTGGGCCGAATGATGAAGAAATGCCCGAACAGAACAGAGCCATCACCGAGGAAGCTGAGAGCCATGGCAATGACATGAATGTTGATATTGAGATGATACAGGAAGAGCAGCAAAGTGCAATTCAAGACCGTGATAATGCAAACGCTCAGCACCAGCCTCATCCGGGCGATGGATAGCGCACCCCTACTGCTGAAAAGGTCATTCACTCTACTACGGACCTTTATAATTCGGATGGAGTGCAGGGTCAAGGAAGAGGAACCGGATGAGTAAGCCTCCTCAGTTCCACGTTTTTTTTTGCTATGGCACTATCTTCAGTATGCAAAATGTCAATGTGTGTTTTTCTGGTTTTGGTCAAAGGTCGATAGGCTTTTTCTAGATTTAGACACTGCCCCTGTGTGGGTTCTTTTTGATGGATCAATGTATGCACTGGTTTCCCTCTGCGGGCAGTGCTAAGTTTTTGAATTTCTGCTCTACAGGCCTCCTCAGGCCCAGACCTGGTTAACTCCTGATGTACATATTTTCGTTTCTGATGATCAATAGATTAAACATATTTAGAAAAAAAAAATATTTATTATAATTTAAATAATTTTTTAATTGTATTTAATTCATTTGTTTTTTTATTTAACCAATTTGCTTTTATTTACTTGTTTTTTATTTTTGGTGTTAATTTAAAAATAAATAAATTAAAAAATAAAAAATAAAAACTTAAATTATATCTGTCTAGAATTTTTTTTTAGTTTTTCATATATATATATATATATATATAAACATTTTTATGCTTTATTTTTTGTGCTTGTTTATGTTCAATATATTTTTTTGAACATTTGTTTTTTTTCAATATTTTAGCATTTGTTTTGTTTTGTATTTTTTATTATTATTTATTTATCTATTTATTTATTTATTTTTTCTACGGGATCTGTATCATCCTCGACTAGCAATCTGACTCCATTATGTGTCAATTTGATATTTGCTTTGTATTTGGGACAAGGGTTCTTGGTCCTAGTGTTATTGTTCAGTCAAATAGAATCATTGAAATATCATTGTAACGTGGATCATTGTCCCTGGTACAGGAGTCCACACTTTTGTATTTTTTTCTTTCTAGGGTGGTAGTGTGGTGCTAGGGAAGTGAATGAAGTCACCTTCAGGTTGGGGCATGTAAACACTTCAAAGTGGTAGGGTGGTGTGATGCAGGAGGATCGTACAGGTCCAAGTACAAGTGGCTCAAGTACAAAAGCTCAAAAATCAAAGTGTAAAAAATGTGGCAAACTCAATGTCAAGTTGAAAATTTCGTCTTTTCTAATTCCAACGGCACAAATGGAACTCAATTCTGAATCTGTATGGAGGAGTTAGAAGCAGTCAAAGTTCTAGGTTGACTTCATAAGGTGGTCGTCTTAAGGAGGCGGCATTTTTGCCAAAGTCTGGTGGCCGGATTTTCGGCCAGCTCCGACCGGAATCTGAGCGAAATTGTGAGACAGTTAAAATCACTCCTTCGGTCAACATCAAGAAGATTTAAAAAGGATGAGTTGTTATTATAAAAACAAAAAAAATGCAAGGGCGAGCCATGACCCCCACCCTCGCTCCAACCACGTAACAAAATTCATGTTAAATTAGTGGGGTCGACGCCCATGACCCAGCCGCCCACACCATATTAAAACATCCATTGTATATTGGGAGGGGCACAGGTTGTCACCCCCGTAGCCCCTCCACTCCACACTCCACATATATGACAACGATCGGTGGTAGATTCGGGGGTGGGCCGCTCGATGCAGGACCGACCCCCCCAACCTTCTATTAAAATAATGTTGTGAGTATATAAAACAATATAACGCCTTTTATGGAGGGTGTGGGGTTTGACCACCCGACCCCCTCCCTTAAACTTTGGATCTCAACCAACTCGGCTAGCGGCTCCCTTGGGGAGTCCACCCATCTTGTATTATATAAAATTTCATTTCATAAGTGTACGAAGGCATACTTGGAGAGGCACGTTTACCGAGACAGAGTGGAACCTTGAGCGCCTTGTAGGAGGGGGGTGGAACCATGAATTGAGCTCATTTCTAGAGGGCCCAGATTTGTCCGACATCAGAATCAGGAAAATTTTATATGGATTCTGCACCTCTCGGCGACATGAATTCAACAGTGTTGTTTGTTTCTTCATCAGAGGTCTCCAATTTTCGTCCACTTTCAAATATGGAGGTATAAGGGTGTAATTTTTCATTGATGCTTGTACTTTCATTTTATTTGCCACTTAATGAAAGAGGGTCTCCCCATTGATTAAGCAGGGCCCGGAGACGCAGTCCCTCCTAAACGAACTTCGTTATCAAGTTCTTATCTTCTTTGTATGATTTTATGTTCTTCTCTCTTCTTATGCTCATCCCTTTAAGTTTCATGGTTAAGATGCAATTTTACATGTAATTCTTTAATCCATCTCAATGTTAAAGATCTTGGATCAAGTGGTGTAAGAGCAGGTCTTTGTAGATTTGAATTACATGTTTGAATGCTAACTAGAAACAGGCTACGAAGAGGCGAAGGGAAACTAAATTCTTTTGATCCCGAAGCGTGACGTGCACATTGAAGAAGAAACATGGATGACGATGTTAGAAATGAGGAGGAGCTAAATTTCCGCAAAACATTCTACATAATGGCAGATCGAGTCGAGAAGTTGTTCTCAAGGCTGGAGAAACTAGAAATTGCAAGGGAAAATTCTCTAGAAGGACAAGATTCAGCACATGGAGATGATGGAAGTGATCCACCTCGTTCTCCTTCTGCGAGTGGAAGTTCCTCTTCTTCTTCTCACCATCATCATAAGAATTCAGGAAATGCGTCTAGAAAACCTTTCTTTAAATTAGATGTCCAATTTGATCTTCCCATGTATAATGGTGAAAGTAATGCAAAAAATATAAACAATTAGATTAGGCAGATTGAAGTGTACTGCAGGATTCAGCAAATTGAGGAGGACAAGGCAAAGATCTAGTTGGCTTCTCTTTGGCTGAATGGCACCGCTCTTCTCTGGTGGGAGAGAAAATTGCAAGGCAGCCAAAATTTGGGTAACCTTCTCTCCTCATGGTCAAATTTTGTTTCTGCATTGAGAAACCAATTTTACCCTTTGGGATATAATCAAAGGGTATTAATGGAATGGAAACACCTAAGGCAAGGCAGAGGTCAAAATGTACAAGACTTCACTGAATAATTTAGAAAACAAGCATTGAATTTGGGCATTCCATTATATTCACCAGAGATTGTAACCAAATATATTGGTTCTCTGCATAATTACATAAGACATTCATTATTATTGTTTGTGATGCCTACCATCGATGAGGCTAGTGTGAAGGCCATGCATATAGAAATAAGGGGAATGTATGAACAAAACGACCACCCAAGAAGAACTGCAATAGCCAAGAGAAGGGGAGAAAATCCCTCTTGTACACATTGTGAGAAAGAGGGAAATGGCGAAGAAAGTTGTTGGAAGTTGCACCCTGAGTTGAGACCTGAGAGGAGTGACAAAAAGGGGAAGCAGAAGACTGCTACCACTATGCAGCAAAACCAATATTATGAATCAGAGGACGATGAGAAGGTCACAGCTGCATGATTTGCATGAGGTAGACCAATTGACATGGGGTTTGATTCCGGTGATGAAATGAAGCTTGCAACCTTTGGGATCGCAACAGAGGGACCCATAGACTTGGGTTCCAATTCAGGCGATGAAACAAAAATTTCAACGGACATAGTACCAAAGATTAAAAGTAAACTCACTGTGGCAGGGCTCCAAGAACTTGAGGAGATCAACCAAAGCATCCAAGCAGGGAATACTGAGATAAGGAGGCTCCTACAAGATGTGAAGGAAGAAAAACAAAGGTTACTATGCTAGTTGCAAGCAAAGGATGAGGCCTTGGAAAAGTTGCGACATAACCAACCCAAGGTAAAAATGAAACCCTTCAATTTGATGTACTTTTCATGATGATGAATTCGCTGCTTTTGAAAAACATACTACAGGGATCGGATCCAAACTGTTGAAGAAGGTGGGGTATCAGGGAAAAGGCCTCAGCATCAATGGCCAAGGCATCATAAACCCCATCGAAGTCGAGGAATTTATGTGTCATGCAGGACTCAAATACACCAAGAAGGAAGTGGGAGAAAGCTCCAACACAGCTAGTGACCAGCCAACGACAGATGATGAAAACACTTCATCACAGTCCAGCGATAGTAAGGGTTCCATGAACACTTATCGGAGGAACGCCAGGGGGAAGCACTCCAAGATGATGTGGAAAGTATGGAGGAAGAAGAATCATCACAACCAGGATGAACCCCATAAAATTGCATGTCAAACACATCAGGACCAAAAATCACCCATGAAGAATCTAGTCCTCGAAGCTATTCCACAGGAAAATCCACCGCAGGGAGATGACCCATTTACTTTGTTAAGTAAAATATGGTTTTCTTAGAGGTATTAGTGTTAGGGGTCACATTTGTAAATCATACATTGCAAGTAAATGTAAACGTGATGGTGTGTTTCCCATCACTTCGAAATGCAATGATGATGTTTTGGCCTTTCCTTATGAGTAGTTGAGGTATTGATTGTTTTTATGTAATCCTTGGCCAATGATTGTGTGCTATAAACTCTTGGCAAGTGAGGGGTTGTTGAGTCATGTGTGGTGTGTCCGTGATTGCAAATGATGTACCAGATTTTCATGCAGGAGATTGAAAGTGTGGTTTGAACAGATAAGCAGTGTGTTGAGTGTGTTTATGCTTTTGGTGGTCCAAAATCTCCTCAGTGGGAAGGAATGATCTATGAGGATCGTACAGGTCCAAGTACAAGTGGCTTCAGTACAAAGGCTCAAAAATAAAAGTGTCGGAAATGTGGCAAACTCAATATCAAGTTGAATATATCGTCTTTCTGATTCCAACAGCACAGATGGCACTCAATTCTGAGTTTGTATGGAGGAGTTAGAAGCAGTCAAAGTTCTGGGTTAACTTGATGAGGTGGCAGTCTTAAGGAGGTAGCATTTTTTCCAAAATCTGGTGGTCGGATTTCGGCCAGCTCCGACCAGAATCTGGGAAAATTTGTGGGACAGTTAAAATCACTCCTTCAGTCAACATCGAGAAGATTTAAAAAGGATGGGTTATTATTATAAAAACAAAACAAAAAAGGCAAGGGCAGGCCATGACCCCCGCCCTCGCTCCAAACACATAAAAAAATCCATGTTAAATTAGTGGGGTCAGCAGCCAAAACCCCTCTACCCCACACCATATTAAAACATCCATTGTACATTGGAAGGGGCACGGGATGTCACCCCCACCGCCACCCCACTCCACACTCCACATATATGACAACGGTCGGCAGTAGATTCGAGGGCGGGCTGCCCGATGCGGGACTAGCCCCCCCAACCCTCTATTAAAATAATGTTGCGGGTATATAAAAAAATATAACCCATTTTTATGGAGGGGCAGGGTTTGACCTCTTGACCCCCTCCCTCAAACTTTGGATCTCAACCAACTCAGCCAGCGGCTCCCTTGGGAAGTCTGCCCATCTTGTATTATATAAAATTTCATTTCATAAGTGTGTGGAGGCAGACCTAGAGTGGCACTTTTACCGAGATGGAGTGGAACCTTGAGCGCCTTGCAAGAGGGGGGCAGAACCATGAACTGAGCTCATTTCTAGAGGGCCCATATTTTTCCAGCGTCAGAATCCATCAAATTTTAAATGGATTTTTCACCTCTCGGTGACAGGAATCCAATGGTGTTGTCTGTTTCTTCATCAGAGGTCTCCAATTTTCAGTCACTTTCAGCTATGGAGGTATAAGGGTGTAATTTTGCATTGATGCTTGTACTTTCATTTTATTTTCCACTTAATGAAAGAGGGCGTCCCCACTGATTGAGCAGGGCCCGAAGACGTAGTCCCTCCTGGACGAACTCCATTATCAAGTTATTGTATTCTTTGCATGATTTTATGTGCCTCTCTCTTCTTATGTTCATGCCTTTAAGTTTCATGGTTAAGATGCAATTTTACATGTAATTCTTTAATCCGTCTCAAAGCTAAAGATCTTGGATCAGGGTGCTAGGGCGAGTTGTGGCTTGTTAGGGTGTTGGGGCATCCTTTTAGCTGATTAATGATAAAACCAGGGCGTTGGGGTGTCCTTCCAGTGGGAGCAGGAGAACAATTATTTTCTAGAGTTCTAGGAAGTTGTAGTTTTCTTTTCAGTTGGGGATGAAGATTAAAGAACTTATTAGAAAAAAATTTAGTGCCTTTTGACCTGGAGGTGGTTTCCACCTAAAAACTGTGTGCCTATTGTCTCTATCTTTCTGCATTGTTGTTTACTGTTTTACTAAATAATTGTAAAACTACTGAAGATTAACTAATGCTTTGAGAAATATTAATTAAGTTATAATTGTAAGAAATATTGATTCACCCTGCCTATCAGTATTTCCAACAATTGATATTAGAGAAGGTGCCTTCACTAACAATTTAACAACTGGAAGGAGATCATGGAGTACACCAAGAATAGAGTTTCTTTGTTTAATGGAGATCACTATGCACTATGGAGTGAAAGTATGCAGGTTCATTTACTTGCACAAGGATATAAAATTTGGCAAATAGTCGAACAGGGCTATAAAGCAACAACAAATGAACAAGGTAAGAAAATTTCCATATGTGATGCCAAACCCAAGGATCTTATTATAAGTGGACTCAATCAATCTACCTATGCTAAGGTATTGGCATGTAAAACAACTAAGGAACTATAGGACAAGCTTCAAAACATATATGAAGGAGACGCAAAGGTTAAGGAAGCAAAAATTCAAATTTGCAGAGTTCAATTTGAACTAAGGATGAAAGAAGACGAGAACATTGGCAATATGATGAAGAGTGTTGTCCTTGATGGCAACCCACTGAATGAAGATGAAGACATGCGACTGTTGACATGTGTTGTCCTTGATGGTTGTTGGCAATATGATGAAGAGTGTTGTCCTTGATGGCAACCCACTGAATGAAGATGAAGACATGCGACTGTTGACATGTGTTGTCCTTGATGGCAATCCACCTGATGAAGTTACTCTTGACTTGATGGACTTGGTAAATGATGTTTGTTAGCAATATGATGCTGAGTGTTGTCCTTGAATGGCAAGATGATGGCAACTTACTTGATGAAGTTGTGCTTGATAGAACATGTCTTGATGAACTAAATCTGATGTATCTATAGTGTGTACAGAAGGCAATGAAGAAAGGAATTCAGCATGTGCTAAAATCTTGATGAAAAGAGTATGTCTCTAGGCATACGCGGATTTGCCTAAGGGAAGTCGCGTATGCACGTGGGAATAAACGTTCCAAGTCGCGTATGGGCAAAAGCGCTCATAAAGTGCAAAACCAGGGGTAACCACCATGGTATTGACCCATTGTATTGGGTAATGATTCGTCTAAATGACCCCGTCCAGGAATACCATCGGAAGTAATGTAGTTTTGGGCTCATGGTATTGTTTTGGCTCATGGTATTGAAAAGGGGGCTCATGGTATTGAAAAAGGGTAAACCTATATAAAGAGAAGAAATTCATTGTGCAAATCATGAGTGTGGGAGCAAGATGTCTGAGCTTGAATGAATACTTCTCTGTGAAGTATATCTGTATGGAAAGGGTAAAGGTTTGATGATAGATCTGAATCTATGGTGCTCTAATGAAGAAATGATGAAGCGGGATATCTAGATCTGGAATGTACTTGTATCTGCTAGATCTGTTTATGGAAGGCTTAGATCTTAGATGAGGTGAACATTTGTCTGAAGTATAAGGGTAAATCTGAACTGAATATCTGATCTGAAGAAGTATGTTGCTCTATAATGGTTGAAGATCTATATGCTAGTTTGTTGAAGAGGAAGCGCGTATATATGCGGCTTTGCCAAAAAAAAAACGCGTATGCGCAATGAAATTGGATTTGTAATTTATACAGAAGCATACGCTGGTTTATTTGAACGAGAGCGCGTATATACGCGACATCAGTGAAGTGAAAGCGCGTATGCAAACTAGGGTTTGCTGAAGCGAGTAGAAATGTACGTCACATTCTGTAGTTTGCGATATCATCGGTGAGTTATATGTATCTGTTTCATGGTTATTTGTGCTTAAAAGCATGGAAAGGTCAGTTTGAAAATATGATGAAATGTGGCACCGCAGGAAGTGTCCTAAAAAGGCTTTGGATCCCAGGTTAACGAAAATTGATGAAACGTGGATTGTAAGTGCGGGGTTGTAGCCTTTAGTCGGGGGTGGTAGCTCCTTCCGGGTGGTGAGTAAACGAGATCGAAGGGTTGGATCATAGCTCCCTTCCGGGTGAGGGCGGGCTGGTAAGCGAGATCGAGGGGTCGTAGCTCCCTTCCGGGAGAGGAGCTGGTAAACGAGTCGAGGAGATTCGTAGCTCCCTTCCGAGAGGAGAGGATGGTAAACGGCGCGGGTGGGTGCACACAACGTCTTTATTAAAGATGCCTTTTGACACATATGTTGTAAGATGTTTTCTCTATAATAAAATATTGAAGGTTGAGCAACTGCAGCGGTGGTTTTCTCCCGACTTGGGTTTCCACCTAAAATTCTAGTGTTCATGTGTGATGCTTTGTGTGATGGTTTATTCTATTCTTACTGCACATGTTTACTGTTTATAGAACATCTAATAAATGAATGATGGAATTATGTAAGTGAAGAACTAATGACATAATTAGATCTCTGGGTATACGCGAGTTTCATGAAGGATATCCGCGTGTATACGCTAGTTGGCTTCAGCAAAGTAGCGTATGGGTTTTAGAGCATGAAAAAGTAAAAAGTTTGAATATGCTGTAAATAATGATTCACCCCCCCCCCCCCTCTCAGTATTTTTCCCAACAATTGGTATCAGAGTGGGTCCTTGTGCAGAAGCTTGATCGCTTGAAGGAGATCCGTCGCAATGGGAAGTCAAGAAGAAGTGATGTCTATAAAGCCACCTCTATTCAATGGAAGCAATTTGATATTCTAGAAGGTATGAACAAAAGCATATCTAAAAATTCTTGGTGCAGATGTATGGGAAATCGTGGAAGAAGGTTATCAATACCCAGCAAGTATTCCTACTGATGCAGCAGAAAGGAAGAAGTATGAAATCAATGCCAAAGCAGTGAATGTCTTGTTAGGAAGCATGTCTGAATCAGAATTTGCTAAAGTAATGCAGCTACATTCAGCAAAAGAAATATGGGACAAAATCATTCTGAGCTATGAAGGTGATACAAAGGTAAAAAGTGCAAAACTCCAAACTCTTAGAATTGAATATGAAACTTTGAAGATGCATAGTGATGAAAGTGTTGCCAGTTTCTTTCTTCGTCTGGATGATATTGTAAATAGAATGAGAAATTTGGGTGAAAACATAACTGATACTACTCTGGTGGAAAAGGTCTTAAGATCCTTGACTTCAAAATTTGATTCTAAAGTTTCAGCCATTGAAGAAAGGCAAGATCTGCAAACTCTTACTATTGTTCAATTACATGGTACTCTGACTGCTTTTGAAATGAGACAAGGAGTCCTTCTCAAATCGGAAAGGCACTTTTAAGGTATACGCAGAGGAAAAGAAAAGGAAGTTGTCAAAGAATCCGGGCGATATATCAGATGAAGAAGAAGCGAATTTCATAGAAAGCTCCAACTAGATGCCAGAAAAATCAAAGGTAAGATTCCCTTCAAATGTTTTGAGTGTGGAAAAGTTGGTCACTATGCTGCCAAATGTCCTTATAGAGATAAACATGGTAAAGGGAAACAATTTGAAAGGAGGAAGAGTTATTATGCAAAAGAAGATGATGATGAAGTATCCAGTGAAGATGAAGAAGATTCTGATCATGATCTGAAAGTGCTCATGGCAAAGAAGCAAAAGAAGAAGCCTACTCGAAACAAGGAGATCTCTCAGAAAACATGGTTAGCAGAAATTGAAGAAGATGAATCAGATAATGATTGGGGTCATGATTGTCTCATTGGTACAATGAATGGTGAAGATAGTGAAAGTAAAGTTGTGGGTCTAGAAGAAGCTCTCAAGGTTAAAGTTGAAGAACTACAAAGTTAATCTAAGAAGCAAGAATCTATCAACAAAGAAATGATCTCTCAAATGGAAAAACAAATAGAAATGCTGAATGGACCGGTGGACAAGTATCAAAGGTTTCATACTTATGCATCCAATAGAATTAAAGAATTAGAATCAGAAATCAACGATCTAAATGCAGATCTCGAAAAATCAATCAAGAAGAATGAAGGACTTGAAGCTACAATCATCTCTCTACAAACAGATCTTGAAGCATCAAGTAAGAAGATTGAGAACCTCTACAAACATTTGAAAAGGAAGGCCTTAAAGCTAAATCATCTCTCGAAGAAGATGCGGAAAAATCCAACTAAAAAGAATGAAGAGATGCAACAAACATGTGAAAAAAACGAAAATTGGTTGAAAGAAGAGATTCTAAATCACGAGGATCAAGTAGAAGATGGAAGAAGGAAGAAGAAAGCATGACAAAGCTATGTCAAGACTTGGAGGTTGAGGTAAACATTCTCAAAGGTAAATTAGAAGAAAAGGTTAAACTTTTTAGGTTTCAAGATAGTACTAATATTTTGGACAATATTCTGAGTAATCAAAGGTCTCCTGGTATCAAACTTGGTCTTGGTTTCCATGAAGCTGTTAAAGGAGAATCTAGCTCACAAGGAAGTGCAAAAAATTCAGAGGATGTCAATGCAAAACCTGAAGTGTTGAAAGAGACAAAAGGTAAACCAACAATGATGAAATCTCAAAGGAAATCAGTCAATAATGTTGAATGCTTTAAATGTCATAATTATGGGCATGTTGCGGCAAATTGCAGGAGAAGATCATTTCAGCCTCAAACAAATAGTTCCTACATAGAAAGGTACTATGGTTTCTTCAAAGGATATTGTTTTTCATGTAACAAGTATGGACATAAAGCAGCTGATTGTAAAAGGAGGAAGAATAGAAATACTCATTATGATTCTTATGTTTATTTCTCTAGCCACGTGAGATGTTATGCTTGTAACAAGTATGGACATGTAGAAAAATAATGCAAGATGAACAGATCTGGGAAAGTGGACAATTTTCAGCACACAAATAGAAAGTTTAAACAAATCTGGAAAAATATGGAGGGATGGAATAAGAATCAATCTAGAGAAGAAAAGGATACTTTTGTGGATGCTATAGAAGACAATGATTTTCTTGAAGAAAACACTCAATTCAAGATGGAGGACCGATCAGAAACGTAGGGAATTCTGACCCTACTGCAGTCATCCGCTTATGAAGCTGACTTCTCTGATTGACTGCAGGAATGATGTGGGATACATTATGAGATTTAGTGATGTATCGTCACAGGGGGAGCAATGCATGATGACTCTCATGGTTGATTTGATTATTCTGATTATGTTTACTTCTGACCGTGCATCTGATGTGGAAAGGACAGGTACAGGAGATACAAGCTCAGGAGGAAATGAAGGAAGATGAAAATTTTATATGCTTCACTTTCCATACGCGGGTTATATTAACAAAAATCGCGTATACACGCGAGTTTAATCAGACACAGTCGCGTATGCATTAATGATAAGAGAATTTATATGCTAGCTGAAGATCTGGAGCAGAGGTTCAGGGGGAGCATCAGTCTGATTGTTAATGACTGTATTATTGACTCAATTTCAGCTTAGTTTCTCAGTTCTAAATAGTGATGATATGATACTTGATGTCTTATGTTGAAGATTATGGATGAGTCTTGTTTGCTTGTTGAATGAAGAGTATTCGTTGCTGAGGTGAAAGACTTATAATTCAAAGATAGACGGATCATACGGTATTTATTGAAGGTTCCGGGTTATGCAAGTTAAGATAGAGCAACCCAGTTTGAGGGGGAGCAGCAGGTTGAAGACTAATGATTTCATTGTTGGCACTATGACTGCTTACTCTTTGGTTATTGTGATACTCATGCTCAAATGATGATGGCTTGATACATGGTTTATTATGATGAGACTTTGAATGAGCCCTGTCTACTGTTTGCTAAAGTTTAACTATTGGATGATATTGGAAGTATTATGATTCAGAGATAAGAATAGATCATGCAAAGTTTGTTACTATGGTTGAGATATTTTCCCTACATATGTTACTTCATGTTAAATCTTAAAGATCATGGTGATATTGGACCACATGGATGATTGACACATATTTGAAGATGTTGTTGGTATGAGAATCTCTCTTGGAAACATTGTAGTGATCTTTCTGAAAATCTGAAGGCTTGGTTACTAATGTGCTTATGCTACAGGTTGGATGACGCTTGAAGACACAACTACACTGTTCCTATCCTCTGTAGATCAGGGAAGCATTCAAATATCCCAGAAAATTTGTTTCTTTTATCTTTTTCTCTGATTAGATACGGTTGAAATTTAGAAGATGTCTTGGGATACGCGGGTTTCCTGAAACACAGTCGTCGCAATCTTGTGAATTTCATCCTAAAAAAACCGCGTATGTCCCGATTCTTTGACAAATTTTTCTTGAGTCGGCTCTCTTGACAAAGTTTCTGGTGGTCTTGGATACACAAACTAAGGGGGAGCCTTAGTCTTTTGGAAAGATTGCTTGGTTGCACAGATTCAGGGGGAGCATTAGCTTTGCTGAGTATAATGCAGTGTTGGCATTATGATGGTTCTTAAATATGTTCTCTTTCTTGAGGATTTTCTGGTGTTGGTCATAAATAGGTCTTGTTGAGACCCATGATGAAAAAATGTAAATTTCAGTCATGTAAGGACTTATCAAATTTGTAAACCCCCTTGGTTGGGTAGCTGAGTCAAATTTTGTAAACTCACTTGGTTGAGTAGTTGAGTCAAATTTGTAAACCCACTTGGTTGGGTAGTTGAGTCTCATATGTAAATCCACTTGGATGGATATTTGATGTAAGTATGAGTCTTTGGTGATAGGAAGTTCATAGAGTCATATACTTCATTGGAAAATATGTTTGAAGATTCAGCATGAACTCAGGGGGAGATTGGTCACTTCAGTATATATCAAATCTACAGAACACTTCTTCCACATGAGGAGAAAAGGGGGAGAGTATGTTGTTTTTGATCCACCCTTTGCCCTTTATGTCAAAGGGGGAGAGTGACATGGTGTTTGAATGAAGAGAAAGAACGGTGTCAAAAATGGGGAATGTGACATGGTGTCATTGTATTCTTAATGTACCTATCTGTTGTAGTATCCAAACACCATCGTGGTTGCCATCAAGTCCAAAGGGGGAGATTTTTGGCAATATTATGCAGAGTGTTGTCCTTGATGGCAACCCACTGAATGAATATGAAGACATGCGACTGTTGACATGTGTTGTCCTTGATGGTTGTTGGCAATATGATGAAGAGTGTTGTCCTTGATGGCAACCTACTGAATGAAGATGAAGACATGCGGCTGTTGACATGTGTTGTCCTTGATGGCAATCCACCTGATGAAGTTATTCTTGACTTGATGGACTTGGTAAATGATGTTTGTTAGCAATATGATGCTGATTGTTGTCCTTGAATGGCAAGATGATGGCAACTTACTTGATGAAGTTGTGCTTGATAGAACATGTCTTTATGAACTAAATCTGATGTATCTACAGTGTGTACAGAAGGCAATGAAGAAATGAATTCAGCATGTGCTAAATCTTGATGAAAAGAGTATTTCTCTAGGCATACACGGATTTGCCTAAGGGAAGTCGCGTATGCACGCGGGAAAGAACATGCCAAGTCGCGTATGGGCAAAAGCGCTCAAAAAGTGCAAAACCAGGGGTAACCACCATGGTATTGACCCATTGTATTGGGTAATGATTCGTCTAATTGACCCCATTCAGAAATACCATCGGATGTAATGTGGTTTTGGCTCATGGTATTGTTTTTGGGCTCATGGTATTGTTTTGGCTCATGGTATTGAAAAAGGGGCTCATGGTATTGAAAAAAGGTAACCCTATATAAGGAGAAGAAATTCATTGTGCAAATCATGAGTGTGGGAGCAAGATGTCTGAGCTTGAATGAATACTTCTCTGTGAAATATATCTGTATGGAAAGGGTAAAGGTTTGATGATAGATCTGAATCTATGGTGCTCTAATGAAGAAATGATGAAGCGGGATATCTAGATCTGGAATGTACTTGTATCTGCTAGATCTGTTTATGGAAGGCTTAGATCTGAGATGAGGCGAACATCTGTCTGAAGTATAAGGGTAAATCTGAACTGAATATCTGATCTGAAGAAGTATGCTGCTCTATAATGGTTGAAGATCTATACGCTAGTTTTCTGAAGAGGAAGCACGTATATAAGTGGCTTCGCCAAAAAAAAAACGTGTATGCTCAATGAAATTGGCTTTGTAATTTATACAGAAGTATACGCTGGTTTATTTGAACGAGAGCACGTATATACGCGACATCAGTGAAGTGAAAGCGCGTATGCAAACTAGGGTTTGCTGAAGCAAGGGGTAAGAAAGAAATGTACGATATGTTAGCAGTTTCTTGATATCTGTCCCCGTGGAAGTTGATATATCTGTTTCATAGTTGGCTTGTGCTTAAAAGTATGGAAAGTCCGGTTCAATATGATGAATGTGGCTGCCAGTGGTGTCTAAAGGAAGCTTTGGATCCAGTGTGAAAATTGATGAAACATGGTCCATAGAGTCTTGAAGTTGTAGCCTTCGGTCGGGGGGTGGTAGCTCCCTTCGGTGAAATTTTGTGCTTGAGATCGAGGTCGTAGCTCCTTCAGTGAAGACACGGTAAACGAGATCAGGGGGTCGTAGCTCCCTTCCAAGAGAGGCTGGTAAACAAGTCAGGGGGTTGGAGCTCCCTTCCAGGAGAGGCTGGTAAACGAGCGCAGGTGGGTGCCTGCGTGCTGGTAGAGTCTGCACCAGCACATGTGTTGTAAGATGTTTTCTCTATAATAAAATATTGAAGGCTGAGCAACTGCAGCGGTGGTTTTCTCCCGACTTGGGTTTCCACCTAAAAATCCTGGTGTTCATGTGTGATGCTTTGTGTGATGGTTTATTATGTTCTTACTACACATGTTTACTATTTATAGAACATCTAATAAATGAATGATGGAATTATGTAAGTGAAGAACTAATGGCATAATTAGATCTCTGGGTATACGCGAGTTTCATGAAGGATATCCGCGTGTATACGCTAGTTGGCTTCAGCAAAGTAGCGTATGGGTTTTAGAGCATGAAAAAGTAAAAAGTTTTAATATGCTGTAAATACTGTTTCACCCCCCCCCCCCCCCCCCTCTCAGTATTTTTCCCAACACTATAGGACAAGCTTCAAAACATATATGAAGGAGACGCAAAGGTTAAGGAAGCAAAAATTCAAATTTGCAGAGTTCAATTTGAACTAAGGATGAAAGAAGACGAGAACATTACAGCTTACTTTCAATGTGTAGATGAAGTATCAAATGCCTTGGAAGGATTAGGAGAACCAACAAATAAAAATTTCATTGTTCGGAAGGTCCTCATAACTCCTCCAGCGAGATTTAATCCTAAGTTTTTTGTCTTAGAAGATAGATCAGACTTAAGTGTAATGTCCCGAAATGGAAATCGGCAGAATTTTTCACCACTGAAATGTTCCTTTGTCAGAAATATTAACAAGGCTATGTCAGAGATGGACTGAGAGGGATTTTACCAGTTATTTCACCTCTAAAGAGAGGATGAGAACCGGATGCTTCCTGGCCCTTTCTCAGACTCTACCTATAGCTATGCAAATATTTCTTCCTTTAGGAAGATCCTTGCTCAAAGAGATGAGCTACAACAACATCTGAACCTCTATAATGAACAGCAGCAACAATGAAATAATGCTCATAAAATGTGAGAAGAGTATAAATCTGATATATAAGTAGCAATAGAAAATAATATACAAATCTTGAGGAAGAAACCTCTCAAGATAGCCTCAATTCAGAATATGCATGAAAACTCAAGACTACACTACTACTAGTTGCTACCTTAGCCATTACTGTGCAGTTACATGAGGATACTACTGCATATAATATTAAATATGGTGATATATCATTATCAGCTCAAGAAATGAGGGGGAGCAAGCTGTAAACCCCTGAAAATAACTAACTAACAATCCTTAGAAGGATTGGCTGCAATACATGTACAAAATGATAAAATACAAAAATGTCGAAGTAGTTGGGCAGCTACTGCAGCTCAATAATGATACATGAATGGAGAAGGGGAAATATGTTGCAAAAAATATAGAAACCTCCTCCAATGATCTTCTAAGTGAAAGGCTGCCCCTTTCACTGAAGATTACACTCTCCAATCCCCATGGTGAATCCTCTTGCAAATGCCCTCTGAAAATAATGTTGTAAGAGGGAGTGACTGCGCTGGGGCTGAGATGAAACACTTGGCCTCATGTCAAAATCTGTAATAAATCTCCAGGAATTTCCATTGCTTATTTCTTAGAGAAAGAAGAACTCCTCCTCTTCAAAACTAGCTCAGGAAATGGTGGGATGATGATCCCTCACTGCTACCTCCAGCAACTCCAATGAATCTGCCCAACAGAAACGTAGTAGCTGAAAGAGATGGCTTTGGCCTCAAGCCTAGATGTGAGGAAGGTGAAGAACAGCTCCTCCTAGGCCTCCCAAGGAAGAAGAGAAGACTTATAAATAGAAATCTCCCTTGTGCTAAGCAGCACAAGCTATCTCAGTTGAACAACTGAAGAGAGCTGCAAAATCGAATTCTCCAACATGAAATGAAAAATGGCTCTCCTTCACCTTTTTATGCAAGGAATGCTTCCTTGTCATGGACCCCACTCACATTAGGGTTTCTCTCATTTCAAATTTCCCTCCTTTCCAACTGCGCAGTCTTCATGAGCAAGCTTCTCCTTTAAGCCACGTTGTTGACTTGGTCAACCATGGTCTAGTCAACTTGCCTTTGGCCCTTTTCACACTATGGAATGCCAAATTTAGCCACTTAAGAGACTCATGCACCTTAGGAGAGTTTTATTATGTTTCTACATGGGCCCCCTTACCCATTTTATTCCCTTTATTATCATAAAAGAAAAATTAATGTTCCAATTACCTTATTGCAAAATTTGGAACATTACAGTCCTCCCCTCCCAAAACTTGCTTGTCCTCAAGCAAGAGCAAGGATGAACTGAAAATACCCTCCACTCAAGGCATGGAGTCTGAAATATTCTCATGTAGATCCTCCATCCCCAAGCAATCAACCAAGCAAAATGAGTCACCCTCCAACTAGGCAACTCCTGAAAATACTCCTCCACATTGTGCTCATGTAGAAAAGGTGGGCTGAAATGATGAACATGGTAAGTTGCATAGCCTACCCCATGCTGTCCTCTTCTCCACTTATGATTAATGAATAGTGTATGTTGATCCTGGGCTGCAAAATACTTGCCCTCAAGTGGCAATAGGAAGACTAGATCTCCAAGGATCTCTCCTCCAACGTTGTAAATCATGTTGGCCCAAATCATCTCATATGTGATGAGTTGGAATTCATCATCATATGGCATCCAACCAATCATATGGTTCACCTTCAAGAGAAACTAACATCTGAACATGGTGACCATATCATTTCCCATACTCCCCTTGGAGCATGTGCTGCAAAAAGAATGGAGGTTTTCTCTCCCAAAGGGCACATCCACCCAACGAGTCTCTCCCTCCTCATGATACATATGGGGTTGTTGCTGATATATGACTGAAACATAATGGTCTTAAAGAGAGACCCAAGCCACCCCATCAAACATGTGAACCATTAAATGCCTCCTCCAAAAATTCATACTCTCTAAATAGCTCCTCCGGCATGAAGGAAAGAGGTGAAGCTTGGCAATTATGGGCTTCCCATTGTTTCCCCTAAAACATACACCATGAAAAGTGGGGATAATCCTACTCCCAATGGGCATCATCAACTCATGTCCCACTCTCCAAACAAAGCTCCCCATGTACCAAGAAAAATCTGCAATGCATGGAAGCAAGAACCAATAGAAGCAAGTTGTCTCATGACAACCGAAAAGTGGATCATTGTTCCACCAAGGGAACCTGCGCAGTGCACTCCTTGCCTGCATCAAAATAGAAAGTAACAAGTGTCTTTTCAGCCACTTTTTTTCTACCACATTCCTCCTGCAATATGTGATCATGAAAACATACCTTGGTGCCAAAGGTGCACACCAAAACCCATGTGGCTTTCCCCCACAATCCACTGCTAAAATAGCCATTATAATTGTTGCAATAGACCATGAGCATGACAAAAAATAGTGTGCAAGAAGGGAAGATCCTCCTTGGTATAATATGTTGCTCATATAGATAAGAGAGTGAAAAACATAAACCAAATGGTTACCTCCCTCATCATGTACTTTGTTCTTTGAGCTGAAATGGCTCAAGTGAAAAATCCCCCTTACTGCAACATAGTAGAGGAGTGGTTGTGCCAACCATCTCATCATCTCTTGGGCTATGAATCTAGCCATATGTTGATATGCCTCCATCAAAAATCCCTCCCAAGTAGACTCCTCCATCAGTGGATAGTATGCATGAGAATGCTGGAAAGAAGAATCCATAGTTGCTGCATGTAGGTGTATCTTCTTGTGCTTGTGAGCCCAAGCCAAGATAATCAAAACATAGCAAGGGATGCTTCCATCCATTACTTCCTCATCCTCCTCTCCTACATGCCTCCAAGACACATCACTTGTGAAGTGGTTTTGAGAACACTTCAGCAAGTAATCCAAGCTCTCAAGTGACAGTGTTGCTGGCCTTTGGAGTAGGGACACTGTGATCTCAAAGCTCCCCTCTTTGACATGACTCTTTTCAAAGACTCCTCCCATCATGTTGCTGCAAATGTAGATCCCCTCCCATGAATAAGGTGCTTCCTGGGCATATAATGTCATAGAGAAATTCTCTTGCTCCCGCAACATCCAAACAAAGTCTGAGCAACAAGAATGTTTGTTGCTCCTCCATACTTCCACCATCCTCAAGCTGAAATGGGAACATAATGAGTGGTAAGGGAAATGCCATCCCATCATGATGCACCCATGCTCTCCTCCTTTTTCATTAAGAGCAATAATTTTGAAATGATCTTGGGACCTATGGGTTATGGATCCTCCACATTTCCACTGGGCACACTTCATCCAAAAGGCTTTTCTCTTTAGTGTAAGTATCCTGCCACTCCTCTTCCTTCTCAAACCCCATGAAAAGGAGTAGGTCACATGTTGGCCAAACTCTCTCAAGAGCAACCAACACAACATGGCTTCTTGTTGCCTTGTATCATAGATCTGCAAGAGGCTCACCATCCTCTTGCCTCCCATCTACATCCACTCAGCTCCTAGTGGATGCTCTTCACCTTTCTGAAACTTGGTACCTCTCCCACAAGAGCTACCATCATCCCAAAACAGATTTTCCCTTTTGCATTTCATGGGACATTGAAATTCAATCTCCTCCATGGTCCACATCTCAAACCCCAACCTCATGTGTGGTATATGGCTCATCAATGTTGCATGAGGATAATGAGGGTTTCTTCCTCCCTTGCTCCAATCAAGGTGGCACAGCGTTGTTGAAGTCTCCTCCTCAAGACAGTCATCATGCAATAGTATGCAACCCCTTTTAGAATGTGCTGAATCATCATAAAATGGAAACTCATGCATACCTTTGCAAATTTTGAGGGAGTCTTGTGTGGCTGTAAGAATCTCTTCCCCAACTGTGCTGGTTGCCTCAACTGCTGAAGATGGAGGCTGCTCCTCCATGATTGTGACAGCGCAGGCATGTGCCTCTTCTGCTGGTGGTGAGGGCTCCTACCTCTTTTGGCCAAATAATCTGATCAATATATGAGAAAAATCAGCAAGAGTGGAAACCCTTGCATGCCTCCCATAGCTGAACCACCAAGCCTTTGCTTCTACCTCAAGGTGTAGTGCTACAATTGCTACAGCCTCTCTGTCTACCACAGGGTGTAGTAGGAAGAAAGCCTCCAACTTCTTCACCCAAGCTTCTGCTGCACATGTGAGTGACCCATCAAATGTAGACAACAGAAATCTATTGTCTTTCATCATCCCATGACTGTAGGGTCTTCTTTCCTCCTTCTGTTGAATATAGTGAGGGAAATATAGAGTCTCTTGGAAGACTCTAGGATTTTTTTCTATATTCAGCAAGATACCCACTTAGAACTTCGAATTCCAAGTGATCTTCATTCTTCTGCTCCACTTCTCTGTGAGAATAGGAAGTGCATGGTCCTTCATCTTCTCCTCTTTCTGTCTCCTCAACCTCCTTGGAGAGGTTTTTGCTGGATCTGAAAATTGATGAGATTAATCTCATCCTCTGCATCATTCTGGCCTCTTCTTCTCTGAAATTTGAACTTCACAGGCTGAGCCAAGTTCGAAGCTCCGATGCCACTGTAATGTCCCGAAATGGAAATCAGCAGAATTTTTCACCACTGAAATGTTCCTTTGTCGGAAATATTAACAAGGCTATGTCAGAGATGGACTGAGAGGGCTTTTACTAGTTATTTCACCTCTAAAGAGAGGATGAGAACTGGAGGCTTCCTGGCCCTTACTTAGACTCTACCTATAGCTATGCAAATATTTCTTCCTTCAGGAAGATCCTTGCTCAAAGAGATGAGCTACAGCAACATCTGAAACTCTATAATGAACAACAGCAACAATGAAATAATGCTCATAAAATATGAGAAGAGTATAAATCTGATATATAAGTAGCAACAGCAAATAATATACAAATCTTGAGGAAGAAACCTCTCAAGATAGCCTCAATTCAGAATATGCATGAAAACTCAATACTACACTGTTACTAGTTGTTGCCTTAGCCATTACTGCACAGTTACATGAGGAAACTACTGCATATAATATGAAATATGGTGATATATCATTATTAGCTCAAGAAATGAGGGGGAGAAAGCTCTAAACCCTTGAAAATAACTAACTAAAAATCCTTAGAAGGATTGGCTGCAATACATGTACAAAATGATAAAATACAAAAATGTCGGAGTAGCTGGGCAGCTACTGCAGCTCAATAATGATACATGAATGGAGAATGGGAAAGATGCTGCAAACAATATATCAACCTCCTCCAATGATCTTCTAAGTGAAAGGCTACCCCTTTCACTGAAGATTACACTCTCCAATCCCCATGGTGAATCCTCCTGCAAATGCCCTCTGAAAATAACATTGTAAGAGGGAGTGACTGCGTTGGGGCTGAGATGAAACACTTGGCCTCATGCAAAAATCTGCAATAAAGATCCGGGAATGTCCTTTTCTGATCTATTAGAGAAAGAAGAACTCCTCCTCTTCAAAACTAGCTCAGGAAATGGTGGGATGATGATCCCTCACTGCTACCTCGAGCAACTCCAATGAATCTGCCCAATAGAAACGTTGTAGCTGAAAGAGATGGCTTTGGCCTCAAGCCTGGATGTGAGGAAGGTGAAGAACAGCTCCTCCTATGCCTCCCAAGGAAGAAGAGAAGACTTCTAAATAGAAATCTCCCTTATGCTAAGCAGCACAAGCTATCTCAGTTGAACAACTGAAGAAAGCTGAAAAATCGAATTCTCCAACATGAAATGAACAATGGCTCTCCTTCACCTTTTTATGCAAGGAATGATTCCTTTTCATGGACCCCACTCACATTAGGGTTTCTCTCGTTTCAAATTTCCCTCCTTTCCAACTGCGCAGTCTTCATGAGCAAGCTTCTCCTTTAAGCCACGTTGTTGACTTGGTCAACCATGGTCTAGTCAACTTGCCTTTGGCCCTTTTCACACTAGGGAATGCCAAATTTAGCCACTTAAGTGACTCATGCACCTTAGGAGAGTTTTATTATGCTGCTAAATGGGCTCCCTTACCCATTTTATTCCCTTTTATTATCATAAAAGCAAAATTAATGTTCCAATTACCTTATTGCAAAATTTGGAACATTACGTTAAGCAACCTTAGTATGGACGAGCTACATGGGATACTCCCAACATATGAAATGAGGATTAAAGAGGAATATGGTTCATCTAACATAGAAACATCATTCACAGCATCCAAGAAGGTTGGGAAGGGAAAGTGGGTATCTAAACCAAGATCTAGTAGTTGTAAAGAAGAGGAAGAAGAAAAATAATTTTCCAGATGAAGAATTTTCCTACCTTACGAGGAAGATGAAAAGAGGAAAAAGTAAGTAAAAATGAAAACTTTCGTTAGTATGTTTCGATTACGGTGAGATTTCTCATTTTGCAGCGAAGTGTCCTCATAAAAATGAAACATCTACAAAAGGAAATAAGGGCCAAAGAATTTCAACAAGCAAGGTAAGAACAAATTGTTTAAGAAAAGCTTCTTCTCCAAGGAAGATAGTTTCTCACCTGAATAAGAGAGTGAAAGTGATGAAGAAAACAAGGAAAGAGTATTATTTATGGCTAAGCATAACAACAAGGAAGCACCTGACAAATAAGAAGAAATTACTGAAATCGAATTTCAAACAAAGTTGTCAGAGTTATAAAAGAACTCAAAGAAAAAAGGAAAAATGCCAATTCTCTGGAAGCCAAATTGAAGGAAGTAAAATAACACGCCAAGAACCTCAAAAAAATGAATAAAGAAGAAATAATAAGCCTTAGAGTATAGTTAGGATAAGCCAAAAGAATTGAATAATCACTCAGGAATGAGTTAAAAGAAAGCAACAAGGCAAGGGAAGAACTAGAAGTCGAAATAGTCTTTCTACGAAAAGAAGCAAAAAGGGGAAATGTTCTGCTTAATTTTTCAAATAGCTCTAGAACCTTAGAAGAGCTCATTAGCAATCAAAGGATATATAGTGATAATACTAGGTTAGGATATAGGGAATCATTCACAAAAGGCTCAAGCTCTTTTGTAATAGGAAAAGGCGAAGAATAGAAAACATATGATGAAACCGTTAAAGGATGAAGACTTCCCAGCTAAACAAACCACTCAAAATCAACAAGAATGTACTTGGAGAAATATTCCAAGAATATGGTTTCCTCTCAGGTATCAACCTGTCTTTTATGGCTTTTGTTATTCATGTGAAAAGTTTGGACATAAATCTACAAGGTGTCATATTTATGGCTGGAACGAAAGCAAATTTGGAAGACCCTTTAGGGGTGGTTATCCCAGATGTTCGCAGGAATTTTTTAGGCAAAGATACAATGGGTTTGATTACTTAAGAGATGAAGTATGATGTTAGAAACGCAACAATTTTGGACATTCACCTAAAGATTGCAGGTTTACTGCTCCTCCAAGAGAATCACAACAGAATCAAAATAATCAGGTCTGGAAGAAGAAAATTGAAATATGCACCCTTACCCTAAAGTCTCAAATCAAACATAATGTTTGGTACGTTGACAGTGGTTTCTCAACACATATGACAGGAGATAGGAATAAATTTATAGCTTTAAAATATGGAACAATATCTTTTGGAAATGATAGAACTGCAAATTCCATAGGAACAGGCATTGTCAAGCTTGGAAGCAAGGACACTATAGAAAAATGTGCTTCTTATTGAAAATATGAATCACGTGCTGCTAAGCATAGTTCAAATGTGTGATCAAGGACATACAATGTTATTCGACTCAAAGAAATATGAAATAAGAAGAGAAAAATCCCACCAACTAGCGGCTACTACAACTAGAACTCCAAATGACATAAACACTTTGGATGACCTTGTTAAAGGATGTTTCTTGGAAAAATAAGATGAGATTTGGCTCTAGCATAGGTGGATGGGACATATAAATTTTGATAACCTTGTTAGAATCAGAAAAAAGGAAGCTATGAAAGAAATGTTGTTGATTTCAAAACCAACCAGCACTATATGTGAACACTGTAGGCATAGAAAATAGACAAAAGTTGAATTCAAGAAGAAAGTGCACTCCACATCAAAGCCATTGGAATTGATACGTACTAATATATGTGGACCAATGAGGACTAAAGGACTGAATGGTGAATTTTATTTTATGTTAATGATTGATGATTATACCAGGATGACGGCAGTTATCCTTTTGAAGAAAAAGTTTGAAGCATTTGAATGTTTTAAGATCTACAAGGAAATGATCAAGAATGAAATTAATTTGAATATTAAATGTTTAAGATATGACAACAGTTGAGAATTCTTTTCCAAATAATTTCAACATTTATATGAAGAACATGGAATAAAAATACAGTTCACAACAGCCAGGACACCGCAACAAAATGGAGTTGTCGAAAGGAAGAATAGAATAGCACATGAAATGGCCAGAACAATTTTGAATGATTCAAAATTGGATGACAAGTTTTGGATTCAGCCAATTGATACGGAAGTATATATTTTGAAAAAAAAAAAAAAAATAGAAGCAGTTGTGATATGACTCCATACAAACTATGGAGACGAGCACCAAAAAATGTCAAACATTTTAGGGTATTTGGAAGCAAATGCTACATTAAAAGGGAAGAGCATAAAATAGGAAAGTTTGATTCTCGTGTAGATGAAGGCAATTTTGTTGGTTATTCACTCAAAATAAAATCTTATAGATGTTAAAATCAAAGGCTTAACTAAATAGTTGAAAGAATCAATGTAAAATTTAATGAATATTGTGGACCAAATATTGAACAAGAAAGCTCTTCTTCAAGAACATCTGAGACATGAGAGACTGAATTAGAAAAAACAAAAGTGGAAGCACCAGAGCAAGCACAATCAAATAAGGAAGAAACTACCAACCAAGAAGAAACAAGAGATGAACAGTAAGCACCCTCGAAGACCCCTAAAGAATGGTATCAAACAAATCATCCTTCAAATCAAATTTTTGGGGATCTTAATGAAGGCATAGGAACCAAAAGAAACCGTCAACTTCGTGCACCACAACAAGCCCATATTGCTTTCTTGGCTACATTTGAGCCAAACAACTTTGAAGAAGCCAATCATGATGAATATTGGATATCAGCTATGAACGAAGAGTTGGATCAAATTGAGAATAATGATACTTGGGAATTAGTTCCGCAACCTAACGATAAAAATGTCATTGTCAAAAAATGGATTTTCATAAACAAGTTAAATGAGGATCGACAGGTTACCAGGAGAAAAGCAAGGTTAGTCTGCAAAGGCTATGCATACGTTGAAGGAATCGATTTTTAAGATACATTTACTCTCGTTGCAAGAATGGACGCTATCATGATGTTCTTGGCTTATGCATGTTCAAGGAAGATCAAATTTTATCAAATGGACATGAAATCAGCATTTTTTGAATGGAGAATTAGAAGAAGAGGTATACATAGAACAACCCAACAGATTTTTTATAATGGATAAAAAGGAATATGTGTGTTGATTAAATAAGGAATTATATGGTCTCAAACAAGTTCATAGGACTTGGTATGCTCATCTTGATAGTTACTTGCAAAAACAAGGATTCAAGAGAGGAAGTGTTGATAGCAATCTTTATGTAAGAGTTGAACACAATAGCTTGACAATTATTGAAGTATATGTGGATGATATAATCTTTGGAAGCATTGATGACAGGTTAAGAAAGAATTTTGGAGAAGATATGCAAAATGAGTTCGAGATGTCATTACTTGGTGAGTTGACATACTTTTTGGGACTTCAGATATCTCTACAAGAAAAGGGGATACATATCTGTCAAACCAAATATATCAAGGAAATGTTGAAGAGGTTTTAGATAGAAGATTTCAAGCCAGTTCTCCCCCCAATGGTGACAGGTTGGAAGTTGAGCATAGATGACTCATCCAAAGGTGTGGATCAAAGGATGTATAAATCTATGATTGGTATTATTAACATAGTTACCGATCAAACGAGAAAATTACCTGGTACCTGTTTTTTTGAGGTAGAAAAAAAAAACACTCAATTTTGAAAATTTGTGATGCAGAATCACCCTTTTCTTTTTAGCATAGTTTTGGCACTTTAAATTTTCTTATGACTTTTTTTTCTTTAAATGTCATGATTTTCATGTCGATTTTGAAAAGTGGTGATGTAGAATAACCTGCTTTTTTTTAGCATATTTTTGGAGCTTTAAATTTTCTTTGATTTTTTTTTAAAATATCATGTCGATTTAAAAAAATTATCATTTTTTTAGCACTTTAAATTTTTTTATTTATCAAGTATGAACATTTGTTTTAAATGTTAATGATTTTCATGCTAATTTTGAAAAAGTGTTGATGCAACATCAATCATTTTTGTTTAGAGTGATGATTTTCATCTTGGTAATAAGACATAAAAATAAAATATAAAAACATGACAAAAAAAATCAAATATTAAAAAAAAAATAATGAAAAAAAAAACAATAAAAGTGTAAACAAAAACAAAAATAACTTTGAAAAATTTAAAAAAAAATTAAATAAATAAAACAAAAACAAAAACAAAACAAAAAACAATTTTTTTTCATGTTAAAAAAAAACAATATAATTAAAGAAAATGATAAAATAAAATAATAATAATAATTAAAAATAAAAATAAAAATTTAAAAATAATTAAAATAAAAATAAATAAATAAATAATATATATCTATCAAATAATCAAAATACTAAAATTAAAAATAACTAAAATCAAAAAGAAAAATTAAAACAACATTCAAATAAAAATTATAAAACAAATAAAATAAAAAATCATAATAATGCTTTATTATTATTATTATTATTATTATTGTAAAATCTCCTTCGGTAATAATCACATATAATGGAACGTTGTCGACGCGTTTCGAACCAACCAGTGTGGTTCATCATCAGGACTAGGTGAGAGATCAGATCAAATCAATAAGCTTAAATAGATGTAGAGATGTTTAAACTAGCCGTTTTCTAAACGGCTAGTTTGACTTTTTAATAATTTAAAATGTTTTTAATAAGTAACGGCTAGTTCCCTCCTACTATTAAACCAATTAATAAATTTATTCGTTTAGTTAATAAATTATTAAACTTATTAGTTATAATTATTTAGTAAACTTATTAGTTATAAATTTTTTAATTTAAGTGAGAGGTTAAAAAATAAGAAAAGAAAAAGAAAAAAAGAAAAAAATAAATAAAAATAAAAATAAATAAATAAATAAATAAAAAATAAAAAATAAAAATAAATAAATAAATAATAATAATAAATAAATAAATAAATAAAATAAAATAAAATAAATGTAAATGTAAATAAAATATAAATATAAAAATGAATATAGCAAAATAAAAATAAAATAATAATAGAATAAAATAAAAATAAAAAGAGAAATAAATAAATAAAAATAAAATATCAAACTTTCAAAAAATAAAATCAATAAATAAAAATAAAATAAAATAAAAAATAAATAAAAATAACTAGATAAATAAATAAATCAAATCAAATCAAATCAAATAAAAATAAAATAAAATAAAAATATAAAATATATAATAAAAGAAAATAAATAAATAAACAAATGCAAATAGATAAATAATAATATATATATATATATATATATAATACAAAAAAAAAAAAAAATCAAGGACATAAGGCAGGAATCCAACACCTGCTAATGTTCCAACCATCATCTCTGTTGAGATTAAGGTGTCTTTTTTCGATTTCTAAGGCCTCTCTTAACTTACGATGATGGAAATGGTCAATCCTAGCAATGACCTTCGCCTCTTCAATGCAAATATGATGGTTAGTCTTTTCTGCATGTTCAGCTAGGGCAGACGAGCGAGATCTTCCATGCTTAATATCAACAGCATGTTCAGAAATTATTTGATTTATAGAACGACCAGTTTCGCCAATGTAAGGCATCCCATAGGAACAAGGAATGATGTAGACACCTTTCCCATCCCTAGGGTCAATCGGGTATTTAACCAATTTGAGAGAGCTGCGAATCATGTTAAGGGGCTTGAAAAATGAAGACACCCTATGCTTCCTCAGGACCCTCGCAATTTTATCAGTGGTTCCTTGAATGAACGGAAGACGTACACTGTGGGACCATTGACTAGGGTCTTTATTCTTTTTAGATAGAGGACCTTTTGTTGCTTTAAGAAAAGCTTGAAGGCCTTGCGATCTACTATAACCATTTTTACAAAAGACACTTAACAGATGAGACTTTTCCCCTTCAAAGTGAGACTTATCAGAGATCCTCAATGCCCTTGTGGCCAAGGTGTTTAGGACACCCAATTTTTGAGCAGGGAAATGGTGTGAACTAGATTGAAGGTACTGCTCAGTATGAGTTTTCTTTCGAAAAACTTGATGGGAGAAAGAGTCATCATCTTTTTTAGAAATAAGAACGTCAAGGAAGGGAATGATTCCATCTATTTCATGCTCCATGGTGAATTTTATGGAGCGCGATTGATCATTAAGGTGACGAAAGAAAATATCTAACTTATCTTCGCCATGCGGCCACACGACACAAGTATCATCTACAAACCTCTTCCAAAGCTTTGGTTGGAGAAGAGCCGATGAAAGAGATTTGGATTCAAAGTCTTCCATAAATTTTTTATTTTTATTTTTATTATATATATATATATATATATTCTTTTATATTTATATTTATATTTGATTTATTTGATTTGATTTGATTTGATTTGTATTTGATTTTTATTTGATTTGATTTGATTTCTTTATTTATTTTTATTTATTTTTTATTTTGTTTTATTTTATTTATTTATTTTTTTGAAAGTTTGATATTTTATTTATTATTTTTATTTATTTATTTTTCTTTTTCTTTTTATTTTATTCTATTATTATTTTATTATTTTTATTTTGCTATATTTATATTTATATTTTATTTATATTTATATTTATTTATATTTATATTTTTTTAATATTTTTTAACCTCTCACTTTAATTAATTAATAAAATTGATATATAAATAATAATTATAACTAATAAGTTTACTAATTTATTAACTAAACGAATAAATTTATTAATTGGTTTAATAGTAGGAGGGAACTAGCTGTTACTAATTAAAAACATTTTAAATTATTAAAAAGTCAAACTAGCCGTTTAGAAAACGACTAGTTTAAACATCTCTACATCTATTTAAGCTTATTGATTTGATCTGATCTCTCACCTAGTCCTGATGATGAACCACACTGGTTGGTTTGAAACGCGTCGACAACGTTCCATTATATGTGATTATTACCGAAAGAGATTTTACAATTTTATATGGATCACAGAAGCATAGATTCTAAAAATATTATTATTATTATTATTATTATTATATAAAATAAAAAATCATAATAATGCTTCTTTTTAATTTAAAAAATAAAAATTTGAAAAAATTAAAAAAAACTAAAAAATAAATCAATTTTAAAATTAAAATTAAAAATAAAATAAAATATTAAATTATATTAAATTTAAAAATAAAATATATATATATATATATATATATATATATATATATATATATATATATATATATATATATTATTTTAAAAAAATAATAATAATTAAAAATTTAATAAATAAATAACAAATATTTAATTTTAAAAAAAAATAAATTTAAAAACAAAAATAAATAAAATTAAAATTAAAAAAATAAAAATCACCGTCGCCACCCACCACCGCCATTTTCGAGGCTGCAGGGCTCAGCCGACGAATGGCAAAGAGCTGGCAGCTCTCTGCCACCTGTTGGACGAGCCCCACGATCGGCTCTCCTCTGCTCGTCTGCCGAGCCCCACAGCCAGCTCTCGGTCGCTTGTCGACCGAGCCCCGCGGCCCCAGGGTGATGAGGGTCGATTCTGGGAATCACCGCTGCCCTGGGTCGAATTAGGGAATCACCGTCGCCACCCACTACTGCCACCCTGGGGGCTATGGGGGTCGATTCTGGGCAGCTCTCTGTCGCTCGTCGGTCGAGCCCCACAACGGTGGGCGGCGGCGATATTTTTTATTTATTTTTTTACTATTTTTTTTTTTAGTTAATTTTTATTTTCTATCTTTTTAAAAAAAAAAATTTTTTTTTTTGGTTAATTTTTTTTTTTTTTTTTCTTTTTTTTCTTTTTTTTCTTTTTTCTTTTTTTTTAATTAAAAAAAAATGAATTTTGCTCATCTTTTTATTTAAAAATATATTTCTGCTTTTTTTTTTTAATTTAAAGTTTTATTATTTTAAATTATTTAATTTTATTTGCTTTTTAAATTTATTTTTTTTTAATTGAAATTATAAATTTAATTTTTTTTATTTTAATATTTAATTATTTTTTTTAACTAATTTTAAACTTTTTATTTTAATTATTTTATTTTGTTTTCAAGGTATTTCTTGCGCACAAAAAATTGACGACATTATTTCAACAACACTTTTCATTTTCAGGCTGCTTTTTGCACACACAAAATTGGCGACGTTTTTCCAGCATCAACACTTTTTGTTTTCAAGTTTCTTTTGCACACAAAAAATTAGCGATGTTACTTCAACACTTTTTGTTTCGAGGGTGTTTTTTCAATCCTTTTTTCAAGAAAAAAATTGGTTTTTAGCATAATTAAAAAAAATGTTGAAATTTGACCCCAAAAAAAAAGCAGTGCATTCTTGAAGACACACTTTTCGTTTTTGGGTTGTTTTTCATGTTTTTTGAGTTTTTTGGGCTAGAGTTCTTGTTTTGAGATAAAATTTCTCATTTGATCAGTAACTATGTTTATTCTATATGTAACAGCTTCTAGGCCATATGTGATGCAAGCAGTTGGACAGGTAGCACGATTCTAAGAAAAACCAAAAGAATCCCATGTTATTGCTGTGAAATGGATTTTTTGATATCTCAAGGGAACAACAAAATATGAATTATGGTATCCTAAAGGAAATGATTTAACCATCGAAGCTTCTATTGATGCAGATTGGGCAAGGAGTGTTGATGATCGTAAAGCACTAGTGGAGTAGCCTTCTATCTAGGTGGTCATCTTGTTACGTGGTTGAGCAAGAAGAAATATTCAACCTATTAATCCACAGTAGAAGCAGAATACATAGCAATAGTAGCATGTTATGTACAGGTCCTCTAGATGAAACAAACCTTGCAGGATCTCCAAGTGAAGTTTGATGAGCCCATTCCAATATTCTGCGATAACACTAGCGAAATAAATATCTCCAAGAATCTTGTGATGCATTCAAGAACAAAACACATTCCAATTGAGTACCACTTTGTTAGAGAAGAGGTTGTAGAGAAGAACATCAAAGTTGAATACATTGGGACAAAAGAACAAATCGTTGTCATTTTTACCAAACCTTTACCACGTGAGGCATTTGAGTATATTCACCAAAAACTTTGGATTCTCCCAAATTCCCATTAGACCGTTCTTTTTTCTCATCTAGTAGATAAGGGGAGTTGAGACAAGTTACAGGTCCGCAAGAGTGGTGGGTTGTCAGGGGGAGTTACCCTTTTCCATTGATGACAAAGGGGGAGAGAAAGTGTTAGGAAGGGTAGAAGAATGATGTTAGGGGAATTTATGATCGTAGGGGGAGTACTCGTGTTTCCATCAATGCCAAAGGGGGGTATTGTTGATAGGTGGTTGTCATTAATGTCAATCCAAGTAGCACCAGGAGCTACCTCGATATTCATCAGCAAATTTGACATGGAAATTCATGGTTTCTTGCATATCAATCACTCTAGTTGGTTTCTCCTCAAAAATATATTTGTTGGTGGTATATGGCACACCATATAGTTCCTTATGGTTTGAAAGATATTTACATTTGAAGTCAGAGAACCCCGTTAATGGGATAAAACCCCATGAGATGATGCCATTTTTCATATTCACTCGATAGTTAATTATTATTAAGGTTTATTCACTATTATCAATAATGTCATAATCCTAGGATAAAGTTTTACATTATTCCTCATCCTTAGGAGGTGCATTTAACAATCTAGTATGCAAAGAAAACCCATAATTACTCTATCAAGGCTAGTGGCCTTCTTAACTTAGGGAATAAGACACTTGTTGTTTGAATATTAAATTTCAAATGGTTATCTTATGATCCCTCACTTTACACTCTCAAACAATATAAAATGAGGATGATTCCTCTCCTAAAATATATGAACTTTAACGAAGATCAAAATGAAGGTGTCTTTGAAATTCTTCGACCATCCTAAGGCAGATAACACAGGTAATATAGAGGGTTAGGTTTCAGTCTTCCCTGGAAATGTTTGGACTATTTGGTATAGGTGTATACCTTGAGGTAGAGTGAGTTCATGCCTAGGCATTTATTGGAACAAGATAGGTGTAGGACTACTCATTTGAAAAGATGCGAAGTTACAAGATTCAGACCTGTGTTTTTAAAGATTAAGGTGCAAATTCAAAACTTGACATGATTGTTCCTATTGGGGATAAAAATTATGTACTTATTTTAGGTCTTGGATACCACTGTAATTCGGTCCTATAACATGTTTCTTCGGGTTTTGGTCTTGTTTTTTGCATCCATTTTGGCTCGGTTTAGTGACAAACAACTAAGATTCAAGGATTGAAGAGTAGTCTAAAACTTGGCATTGTCTATAACTTTCAAGGCTCGTATCTGTGGGTGATTCAGACTTGGGTACAATCTCTTTCATTTCATACCTGTAGAACAAGTCAAGGTAATCTTTAGTCGGTATACATTTTTTTTATTTTTTTGGATTTGTCTTGTGTCCTTTGTTGCAGGTAGAAGAGATCGTGTGAAGGTGCATCCACAGGTTAGTTTATTTATAATTTTCATTTGCATTTGGAATTCATATTAGAAATGAGTGTAGGTACATATAAACTTAGGGTATAAATTTTCTAAACTTTGGAGGATTTGCTTCTTTTTAACTTCTTGTTTTCTTTACACATTATTTGCTTAAGAAATTTTGTCATATGACTAATTGCATACAATCAAGGGTTATTTTCTTTTGTTTTGGAAGTTGAGATTCGCTTGGGTGTATCTTCCATTACATGTGCAAACATTCTTCAAGAGAAGAACATCCTCATCATCTATAACAGTGTGAATCATTTTGGAACAGTGACAACAAGACAAGGACAAACATCAAGAATCTTCACTAAACAATATTTGAGCAGCAATATAAGTCAAAACAGTTTCATTATTGAAGGCACAATATTCTATTTACAAAGGCATAATTTTTATTTCACCAAGGGAACTACCAGCATCATTAAGGGTAAAATTAACACCAAAGGCCAAAATTGTTATATCACCAAGGGAAGTACTAGCATCATTGAGGGTAAAAGTAACACCAAAGTGTTAGGGCCCTATATTGCTAGTGTAGTCCCTTATTGTTGTTAGTGTAGCCCCCTTATTGTTATTGTTGTACCCTTGTAGTCCCCATATTGTTACTATTGTGGCCCATAATAGCCCACTATTGTTATTCTTATGCCCTTACATTATTATTGTTAGGTCAGCTAGGATTATATTGTGACCCCATGGACTCCTATATATAGAAAGTAGGTTTTTTCATTTGAATCATCTAAGAATTGTTCATTTATGTATTTTAAATAATGTTTCCCCCTCGAATTGGTTGATTTATAAGTCGTTGATCTCACTTTTATTATATTTTGCGAGTTGGTTTCATAACCTTTGGTATTAAAGCTTTGGATTCTTGGGTGTCGCTGCTTCAAACAGATCATCGTGGAATTTTCGCTATAAAAATTTTTCTACGAAGGTTTAGAAACTAAAAAAAAAACCATTTGTGCTAATATCCGGAGGAACTTCATGGAAAAATTTAGATCTTGGTTCGCAATACTTTCGTAGATATGATCTGTGGAAGTTAGGGTTTTTGCAAGCTCTTGAATTTCATCTCAAAGAGGGGACCTTTGGAAAATCGTCATAACTCTCTCTCTCTGAGAATCGGATTCGAATTATGTAAAACGTGGACAAAATACACTGACTGTAGTTTCCTTTGTATCAATTTAAGAGATGAAGGAAAAAACAGTGACATGTGGCACGTTGTACAAGTTCGCTCTACTGAACTAGTCCATAATTAGGTCATTGTGGGAGATTGGGCATAACTTTGTATTGAAGAATACAAATTAGATCAGATCTGTGGCATTGGAAAAAATATTCAGAGGGCTACTAAAGGACTGAAAATAAAATCTTGGGGATCTGAAATTACAGAGATACACCAATTTCAATATCGAGCTCCTCAAAAGAAAGAAAAATGTGTGTATTTTTTTTAAATTACATAAGTCTTGTTTGAAAAATCAGTTTGAAGTGATTCCATAGAAATCAATATTGGGTTCTAAAATGCCCCCTAAAAATAATTCAACACCCGTTAAGCCCTCAGAAGGCTCTACTATGACTCATGAAGAGGAAGAAGTGCAACATGATATATCAAAATTACAAGACCAACTGCAACAAATTTCACTCTCGCAAAGAGTAACAAAAAATGAAATGGAAGCTAAGATGGATAGTTTGAAGAAATACATGGAAGCTAAGATGGATGGTTTGAAGAAAGGCCTGGACGCTAAGATGCATGGTTTGAAGAATGGCATGGAAGATAATATGGAAGGCATGGAAGCTAAGATTGATGTCGTGGAAGCTAAGATCGATGGTATAGAAGGCAACATGGAAGATTTGAAGAAAGACATGGAAGGTTTGAAGGAAGGTTTGGAAAAGGCTCTACAATAAAAGCTTTCTAATGGTGAAAAGGTAGTAGAGGAAAATCATTATGAGAACAAAAGAAATGTTAATCATGATTTCATAGACTCTAATGTTGGATTTAGTACCCACCATATTCCAAAGATAGATATGAGGAAGTTTGATGGCAAGGATCTGATAACTTGGATACTACAAATGGAGCAGTACTTTGATCTCCATAATACGCAAAACACACAAAATGTAACCATTTCAACTTTATACATAGAACAAAATCAATTTGTATGGTATTGATGGCTTTGTTCGCGTAAACCACTGGTTACTTGGTTAATTTTTACGGAGGAAATGATAGCACATTATGAGGATACAAAGAGAAACACCTTCTTTATCCAATTGATAAATCTCAAACAAAAGGGTTCAATGATGGAGCACATTGAGGATTTCCAAAAGTTGAATATAAGGGTAAATAGTATTCCAGAGGAACATAGGATTTATGTCTTCATAGGGACTCTAAATAATAACATCTAACATGAGGCTTGCCTTTGGAAACTTGATACATTGGAGAAGGCATTCATGTTGGAAAGAAAAATTATGGCGATAAGGAAGCCTACCACTCACAACTATAAAGATGGAAGTGTTGCTACTCCTAGACTTCCACAACCTACAAGGTTGACACCACAACAATTGGAAGAAAAAAGAGCAAAAGGGCTTTGCTATAGTTGTCACGATAAAAAATACACTAAAGGTCATAAGTGTGTTGAGAATAAATTATTTTACATAGATTGTGAAGAGGAGAAAGAAAAGGAATAAGAAACTTCAAAAGAAACGGTTATACACCAGGAACCAACCCTAGAGGAAGAAGAAATGAATCTGACCATATCATGTAATGCATTGGCAGGAATTACCACTCCTCAAACTCTCAAGATAGAAGGACATATCAAGAAGAAAAATGTAATAGTGCTTATTGATTCGAGTAGTACCCATAATTTTATTCATTGTAAGGTAGCCAAGGAATTGAGTTTCTTCCTATACCCAGCACCAGAGTGTCAAGTGATGGTGGAAAATGGAGGAACTATAAATTTCTCTAGAAAGTGCCATAATATCAAGCTAAAAATGGGGGAATATGTATTTAATAGTCCAATGTTTTCCATTCCAATGGGTGGTGTTGATGTTGTACTAGGAGTACAATGGTTACAATCTTTGGGGATGGTAGATTTTAATTTTTAAGAACTTTTATTGAATTTTTTTTTGAAGGAAAAGTAAGTTGAATTACGGGGTATCGCAGGGAAGCCGAGAAAGATAATAAGCTCTAATGTCATGACAAAGCTTCTGAATAAAGAAAAATCAGGCGTAATTGCATAATTATGCTCACTAGAAGTTCCAACATCAACATCATCTATTTATCCAGACCTCCAAAAAGTCTTGGACAGTCATTCCAAGGTGTTTGAAACTCCCAAAGGACACACCTATTCGTGAGTATGATCATGCTATTCATTTGATTCCAAGAAGTGTTCGTCCAAACATCAGGCCTTACAGATATCCTTATGCCCAAAAGAGAAAAATTGAACGTATGAGTGTAGAAATGATAGAGGCTGGTATAATTAAACCTAGTCGAAGTTATTTCTCTGCTCCAGTAGTATTGGTGCACAAGAAGGATGGATAATGCTGCATGAACCGGATTATAGGGATCTCAATAAGCTCACTATTAAAGATAAATTTCCCATTCTGGTGATTTATGAATTATTGGATGAATTACATGGAGAAATTTATTTCACCAAGTTGGATCTTCATTCAGGATATCATCAAATTAGAATGAAGACTTAATACATTCTGAAAACATCATTTCAAACTCATAAAGGTCATTGTGAATTTTTGGTCATGCATTTTTGCCTTACCAGTGCACCTTCTACATTTCAAGGGTTGATGAATTCCATTTTCAAACCCTTCCTTAGAAAATTTGTGTTAGTATTTTTTGATGCCATACTCGTCTACAACAGGTCTTGGAAGGATCATGTTCAACATGTTGACAGGGTACTCAAACTATTTGAGGAGAAACAATTATATGAAAAAACCTCCAAATGTTTCTTTGGAGTACAAGAGGTGGAATATCTGGGTCACATTGTATCTCCGAAGGGTGTTAAGGTAGACCCTAACAAAACTAAATCCATTAAGGAATGGAAATTCCCCACAATCATAACGCAGTTGTGAGGATTTCTCAGGTTAACAGGGTATTATCGCAAGTTTGTAAATAATTGTGGAAGAATAGCAGCATCTCTAACAACATTATTGAATAAATATGCATTTTCATGGACTCTGGAAGCAACTAAGGCTTTTGAAAACCTTAAAGATGCAATGTACCAAGCACCAGTCTTAGCTACGCCAGACTTCACAAAAAAATTTATTGTGGAATGTGATGCCTCAGGAAATGAAGTTGGTGATGTTTTAATGTAAGAAGAAAGACCCATTGCTTTTGAAAATCGTCCAATCAAAGGAAATTATTTACATAAATCTATTTATGAGAAGGAAATGTTGGCAATACTACATGCACTAAAGAAATGGCGACTTTACCTAATGGGAAGATGCTTTAAGGTAAAAACTTATCATTATAGCCTTAAATACTTTTTGGAACAGAGACTATCTTCAAAAGAGCAGCTAAAATGGGTCACAAAGATCTTGGGTTATGACTTTGAAATCATCTACAAAAAAGGGAAGCTAAATTTTGTTGCAGATGCACTCTCAAGAAAGGATGAGGATGTGGAAGCATTGCTTTGTGCCATTCCTATTATCCAACCAGATTGGATAATAGAAGCAAGGAAGGAATGGAAGAATGACGAAGAAATGTGGACACTCATCCAAATGTTGCAGCAAGATCCTAGTACATATCATATATTTAGTTGGAAAAATGATTATTTATGGTACAAAGATCACTTATATCTTTGTAATAATTCCCAACTAAAAAAAAAAAATATTTTGGAATTGCACACCTCTCCCTCAGGAGGACACTTGGGATTTTAAAAACTTACCATAGGGTGAAGAAAGAATTTTTTTGGGATAGCCTTAAATCTGATATTCAAAAGTTTGTGGTGGATTGTTTGGTTTTCCAGCAAAATAAAGTTGAGACAATTAAGACCTCGGGTCTGTTACAGCCTTTATCCATTCCAAGTCAACGTTGGGAGGAGGTTTCAATGGATTTTATCATAGGTTTACCTATGTTTGAAGGAAAGAGTGTCATCATGGTGGTAGTTGATAGACTTACCAAGTATGCACACTTTTGTGCATTATCTCATCCATTTAAAGCAAGTACAGTTGCTACTGCATTTATGGAAACAATTCAAAAGCTACATGGAAACCCAAAGATTATTGTAAGTGATATAGATCCCATTTTCAATGGAAATTGTTGGACGGAATTATTTTCTTGTTTGGGTACTCAACTAACTCATAGCTCATCTTATCATCCTCAATCCGATGGGAAAACTGAGATAGTGAACAAATGTTTGGAAGGATATATTTGTTTCTTTGTATATGATAAACAAACACAACGAATCAATTGGTTACCTCTGGTTGAATGGTGGTATAACACTTCCTTCCACACTGCAGCAAAAATGGCCCCATTTATGGCACTTTATGGATATCATCTGTCGTCCATCGCGTCATCTTTAAGAGAAAATTATAAGCTTCAAGCAATGGAAGATCACATCGAGCATCAACAAAAAGTTCACCAACTCTTAAAGGATAACCTAAATTTGGCATAGAATCAAATGAAACAACAGGCAGATCAACATCACAGCAAGAAAAGTTTTGATGTAGGTGACTGGGTATTTTTATGGCTACAACCATACAAAAAAATGTCTCTCAAGCAAGCTAAGAAGGATAATAAATTATCGCCAAAGTATTATGGTCCTTACAAGGTGTTGCAAAAGATTGGTACTATGGCATACAAATTGAAGCTTCCTGCATCTTCCCGAGTGCACCTAGTTTCCCATGTTTCATGCTTAAATAAGGTTATAGGTGACAAACTTCTGGTTCAAACAATATTTCCAAAACTTGATGAGGAAGGAAAAATCATATTGGAGACATTTGAAGACGATCTGAAACAAGGAAACATTAGCTCAAGTACGATCAATTTCGAGTATCTCATCAAACTCATCAAGTGGAAGAACTTACCCACTAAAGATTCCACATGGGAGGATGAGAATTTTATACAAAAGCATCCAAAACTACTCAAGCATTGAGGACAACATTTTTTTGAAGGAGAGGGGGGAATGTTAGGTCCCTATATTACTATAGTGCCTTATTGTTGTTAGTGTAGCCCCCTTCTTATTATTTTTGTACCCATGTAGTCCCTATATTTTTATTATTGTGCCCCATAATAGTCCGCTATTTTTATTGTTGTGCCCTTACATTATTATTGTTAGGTCGATTAGGATTATATTATGACCCCATGGACTCCTATATATAAAAAGGAGGTTTTGTCATTTTAATCATCTAAGAATTGTTCATTTATGTAATGTAAAGGAGATTTCCCCCTCCAAGCGGTTGATTTCTAAGTCGTTGATCTCTCTTTTCTTCTATTTTGTAAGTTGGTTTCATAACAAAAAGTCAAGAACAAAAGCAACATCACCAAGAACAGAGGCAATATCATTAAGAGAAGAGTGGGGCTATTACATCACCAAGAGCTGAAGATCTTTAGCATCTCTAGCAGTAGCAAGGAAAAAAATCACTCAGAGTTTTATCATCAAAGCTTTATACAGCAGTATAAATCATTTTATAATTGTGATATGTAATTAAGGGTCTTGTAAATATTTTTTCAATAGATTGTAGTATTGAATAAGTCAACTTACTTTTGGGACGAGGGCTTTGGTTTGTATTTGGGACAAGGGTTCTTGGTTTTTCGGGACAAGGGTTTAGGTACTAGTGTTATTGGTCAATCAAGGAGAATCATTGAATAATCATTGTAACATGGATCATTGTCCCTAGTATGAGAGTCCACACTTTTGTATTTTTGTCTTTATAGGGTGGTAGGGTGGTGCTAGGCAAGTGAATGAAGTAACCTTCAAGTTGGGCCATGTAAACACTTCAGGGTGGTAGGGTGGTGTTAGGGCAAGTTTTCGCTTGCTAGGGTGTTGGGCCATCCTTTCAGCTGACTGTTAATATAACCAGGGCATTGGGGCCTCCTTCCAGTGGGAGCGAGAGAAGAATTGTTTTCTAGAGTTCTAGGAAGTTGTAGCTTTCTCTTCAATTGGGGTTGAATATTAAAGAACTTATCAAAAAAGAGTTTGGTGGTTTTGACCCGAAGGAGGTTTTCCACCTAAAAATATTATGCCTTCTATCTCCATCTTTCTTCATTGTTGTTTACTATTTTACTGAAAAAATTTAATATTGTTGAATATTAACTAATGCTCTAAAAAATATTAATTAAGTGTTAATTGTAAGAAATATTGATTCACGCCCCCCCCCCCTCCTTCTCAGTATTTCCAACATCCCCATCTCAAAGATAGTTAAAAGAAAAGTGCTTGTTGAAGTTAGTAGAGTTTCTTTTTCCTATGTAGTTGACATTGACGAAAAAAATTATATGTATTAGTCGCAACAAGCTCTTGGAAATCTTTATTCAACAACTACTAGAAATAGAAAGGTAACTCGATATTGGAGTAGATTAAACTCTTGGATGCAAGTACAAAAAATGACTTATATATAACAAAATAAATTTTTAAATAAATAAATAAATAAAATTTAATAAAAACCAAAAATAAAAAACGAAATATGGTGGGGTAGGGTGATGCCTAACTTTGCCCCTTCATTTATGCGACTAGCCTACAGGTGCGGAACGTTTGAGTCATGTGATGGTTGTCAGTGAGCCGCATGGAAAGAGAAATGATGCTTGTGTCCCATAGTAGTACATTTATTTAAGAAGTATGTTTTTTAATTATTTTAAATTATTTATTTTATTTTTTAAGTGTTTTATTGGTTTTTTTTTTTTTCATCGAAAAAAAAATTATATTTTTTGAATTTTTAAACATAATTTTTTAATGTTTTTTATTTAATTGTTTTTCCCTCAAATTTGAAAAACATACATTTTTCTGTTTTTTTTTAAATAAAAATTCAATGATTTTGATTTTTTTAGTTATACCAATTGAAGTTTTTCTCATGATTAAAAAACATATATATATATATATATATATATAATTTTTTAATGTAAATTATTTAAAATAATAATAACTAATACTTAAACAAAATTTATGTAATGTTACTTTTAGATTTATGGTTAAACTTTAAGTGTTTTATTTTTGTTGGTACCAATGGTCAAGGTCGTAATGTCAATTAGTTGGTAATTTTAAACTCAAAAATAAAATGAAAGTTAAGTAAATTTGAAAAACACTTTAAAAACATGCATTTAAAAAGAAAAAGGAAAATAAACTTCAGAAGTTAATTTTTAGAGTCTTTTGTAGCTATGATTTTTAATTATGTCATCATTAAACACTCCTTCAACACCAAGCGCCTTATTTGTTTTGACCAGTATAAAATCCTAGTTTGTATTCATTTTTATAATTTGTGAAGCGAAATCGAAAAACACACAAATAACTTCATCCAAAAATATGACTATAAACTTAACCCCTCCTAAAAGCCAATTATCTAACAACTTATTCTATAAATCACCCCACCTTCTTTCCTTCTTTTCACTAATTTTGATCTATAAATCACCCCACCCTCTTTCCTTCTTTTCACTGATTTTCATCGTACTAATTCTAGTTCCATTTCTCGATTGTCCCTCACCACCCCCTTCCTTCCCTCCTTAATGGGTCCCTTTCCAATTTTCGTTATAATTATTCTCCCATGCACGCTCCACCCTCCCCCTCTTTTCTATCTCCATCCCTTCTTCCTAATTTAATTTATTATATTCTTTCTCCCTCCCTATCATGGATCCTCACATATATATTCTACTTTTCTTTTATTAACCCCCTTCCCCTTATTAATTCATTCTATTATATATAAATAATTTAATCTAACCTTTCCCCTACTTTATTAATTTCATCTCATTTATATTTATTGGTTTAATTATTTAATTTATGTTTGTTTATTGTTTATTACTTTAAACAATAAAATTTATATTTAGTTTATAATTTAATTATTAATTAAAATTATTTACCATTTATTATTTTATTAATAAACATTTTTTCTTGAAAAATCTTTAACCATTACCATATTATTTAATTATTAATAAAATTCTTTGACCATTTTTTATTTAATTATTAAATGAAAATATTTAACCATTCATTATTAGTTGAATTTTCTAAATGTTTTATTTTATATATAAATTGATATTTTTGGCCAATTTCAATCTGTAACGTCTAATCAGTGCACATTCTTATCATTTTTTAACATTATGGTCTTTGATGATGGGTGGAGTATCCACCCGAAACGTTGGACATGGTTAAACATTTACATAGTTTGTTTCTAGAAAATTTCGACAATATGAATAACTGTAAAATTGTTTGAATATTATGTTAGAAATATTGAGAGGGAGTGAATTAGTGTTTCACTTCAATTAGTTAATTTTCACTTCATGAAGCATTTATTATCATTATCATTAGATCAAAATCTAAATTAGCAACACCATTCAAAATGCATAACATTCAAGACAGTACACAAGATATTTTTTTGTGGAAACCCTTCTGAGAGAAAAACTAATGAATGATTCTTAATATAAGTCTTTAAAGATTACATAAATAGGAATCTCCAACTTCCAGGATTCTCCAGCTACAATTAGAAGGAGGCTCCAACCCTCTGATTTATCAGCTCTAACTAAAAGGATGGTCCAACGCCTAGGTTTACTAGCTCCAACTAGAAGGACACTCCAACACCTTGGTTTTATCAACTCTGACTAAAAGGACACCTCAACGCCTTGGTTTACTAGCTCCAAGTAGAAGGGCGCTCCAAATCCATGTCTTTATCAACTCCTACGGAAAGGATTCTCCAACACCATGTATAAGATCTGACTTGCCCTAGCACCACCCTATCATCTTGAAGTGTTCTCAAGCATCAACCTGAAGGAGACTCCACTCTCCACCTTGCACCACCTTGTCACCCTAAAGATAGAAGATAAAATATTAAGATAGGTCACACCAATCAGCATTGTACTCCCTATTCTAATCATTGTCCGACGACTATTGTCAATAACCTTGGTGTCTCTCATATCATATCATTGTTGTATTGTCACTACATTGCCTCTGTTTCTGTCACTATAATGTTCAATAGCCAATTGTTGTCACTATAATATTCAATAGCCAATTGTTGTCACAACACTGCTTCAAATCAAAACGCAATTTGTTCATTCACAAACCTTCTCAAAATATGTTCTTACTGCAACATGTGCATAAGCCTTCAAAGCACATAACAAAATTTTTAATAACATTCTTCATGCCCTCATAAGATTCCATCTCTAAGTCATGATTACAATTCTTTTTTTGATCTTCAATTTGGCTCAAAACGAGAGAAATAAATTCCAAAAGCCATTGAAATTTTATATTAAATTAATCTTCATACATGATCTAGGCCATGGACTTCCGGAGCAGTTTTGACCCCCCTAAACGGCATTTTTTTAGGCTCGTAGTTGTAGCTAGCTAGCTACAGGCTTTATCGCAAATCATGTAGTACTCGGAGAGATATTTCCAACGAGGTATCGTATGCACCAAACAGAGATAATGTGACCAAGTTACGATCTTGGGAAGTTGGTTGCCCAACTAACCCCAACGAGGCCAACAAACTCTTGGGGTTCCATCTCCTGGGGTTAGGATTTTGGTTTTTTAGGAATTTACCATGTTGTTAAATAATAAAAAGGCCCTTGGGCCTCATTGTAACACAGCTCAGAGGCATATAGCCGTCACATCTATTATCATAAATAAGTTATCATTGTCCAAGCTAGTTTATTTCTATTTTGTATGTAAACTTATTTCATTTCTTTAATATTAATGAAATAAAGTGTTATTTCTGTTGCATCTATACATTTATGATTATATATGTATTTTGTTTATGGTTTGAGCAATACAAAATGGACTTTTCATGACTCTTAATAATGCAACAATGAACTTTAAAAGTCAAAATATAAATTAACAAGATTTAATCATTCTGGTCGAACCTAAGGCCTCAAGTAAACCGTATATGTCCCCTACCTATCAGGCTACACAACGACCATTGAATTCATCTTAATCAAATTAATATAATTGAATTTGGCTTCAATGTAAAGCTGATGGTTCTTATCTCATATCCGATATCAACATGTTGACGGGCTTCGTACCAGATGCAAACCAATTGTAATACCGACTTCTTTGTTATATATCCTCTGTGAGACAATCTTCCAATGACAATTGAAACAGTGTAACCACTTTCGAAGAATTCTCAGCAGTGCGTGCCTGGCCAATATTGATAACATAATACTTATTGCAAGGAATCTAGAATACACACAAGCCCAGAGTCTTTTCATTGGCAAAACAAATCAAGTTCTAGCCATTTACCATTCAACCTTCTCAACGGTGGAGAGGTCCAAATGTATACACAGTAAATCGAGCATGTTTGTTGCACAGCAACTCCTTCCGACGGAAATCTCGATCAACGCACTCAATCGTCACTTTGATCAACCTAACAACTTTGCAAAAAAAATTACGTGTTATTGTTACAATATACGGATTATGTGATACTCATGCAGTTTATTCTCCATACTCAGGCCTATGATCCATAATGGTTAATGTTACGAAACCTCAGTCTTATGCAATGTGTGTCAATCGTGTAACTCATGCAATCCATTGCATATTAGAATCAAGTGATGCTCGACTTAACTTATAATGTTGGTGGAATGCATTATCGTTCGATCAGATTGCAAGATAGAACAAGCACAACTCAGCTTATAACCAAGACAACCATCTTTGTAACGAACCAAAACAAAACAAAACTAGAAGGAAAAATCATCTACAACAACCGAAGCTCGGGGCTATCCTATCACAGATCAACCATGCTAGGACTATGAATTAAACGTCACTAATGAAACTGTGAAACTACAAGGAATAAACCAAGAAAACCACAAACAATTTCAAAACTCGGCCTCTTCTTCAAATAGTCAAAGAAACCCATGGCCTTAGACACCATCAAAGCATGAACATGCTAAGATTTTCTTTAGAAAGGAGACAAGATACCTCAAGCACGGGCTTCAAAAAGGCCACAGAACCTTGCCTCAGGAAGACCAATTAAATCACAGAAACATAGTCTCAGGTTCTAGTCTGAATTTGATCATGCCTTAATCACAGTGACATAAAAACATCCTTGAATAGCCCTTCAACAAACATTGAGAAACTACAGAATTTCTATGAAATTCTGATATGTTGTTATGAACAATCTGAAAATATTTTTTCTTTTCACACGGACACAATTTCTCTACCTAATGGCAGTGAAATATAACAAAAATAATTTCATAAAATTCACACAAAACAACATAATTTTTCTAGGGAACCCAACAGGAAAACCCTCTTCTTTATGAGAATTGTATTGATAGGAAAACTAAGCAATTGATCTCTTACAAATACAATTGTTTCAATCTGAAAGACATGCTTGTCTTTCCTGTTTTTTATAAGCTTGAAACTCTTGCAAGATTGTTGATCTATGTTGCCCTCTATCAATATGTGCACAAGATTCTCTTGAACACTCTTCCTCTCACAAGCTCCATGCACAAACTTGTGCTTCCTATTGCTTGGTCTCACCAATTTGTGCTCATCAAAACAATGATTAAACTTACCCCTTCATTCTTCTTTTTAAAGGCAATTCAAATGGTTAAAATTAGTGAGTTCTATGTTTGGAAAGTCGAACTGGTGTTTTTCTAGTTAACAATTGTTAACATAACTTGTTAACTAGTTCCTCCTAAACGTTAGGAGGCTAACTCCACAAACTAACTCACACTAGAAAATCAAGAACTTGACTTTCAATTTCAACACATCATTTAACTTCCTCGTGCATTCATAATTTTTAGGGGAACTCTTAAATTTTAGGAATTTGACCATGCACAAAGAGGAACTTGACTTTGACTCCTTGAATTAAGGCACAAATCAAGGAATCACTTTTCTCGCTAATTTCGACACTCCATCTTAGCGAGGAAGAGATTCCTGGAAAATCCTCATCCACCTGGATCTGTCCCCAATACTACCAAGTTCTCCATTGTTGCAGCTACTCCCTCTAAACTAGAAAACTTCCTACTTTCTTCTTTGGAACCTACTTTGAAGACCTATTTTTTCTTACCATACTCTGCGAGCTTTGCTCCTCGTCATCATCCTTTTGGTCAGCCCAACTGCCAACTAGCTTAACCTAAAATTGAGATATTGACCTTGAGGTTCCATCTTGAGAGCTCTTTCCTGCTTTCACTCAACCATGACTTCTCTACTTTGTGCACTATTCTTCACCCTCGCACCTATCTACTTCTTACATCCAGAAGTTAAAGTGTTGGAGGTAAGCCTTACCTATGTTGAAGATGATATCATGTTCTTTGTCCTCAACGGTGGCTACCGAAACAAGATTTCGCCTCAATCATGGAACATAAATAACATCTTTGAGATGAAAAGAATTATCGTACTGTGGAATTTTACTGTGAAAATTCCACAGTGGGAATCCCCGCTGCAGCAATCTGATGTTATTTCTTCTACTTGTGAATTCTGATACAATTTATTTACAGTGTTATACAGTAAATATCGAAATAAATACAACTGCAGTCTTCACAACATAAAAGATAATGCGGAAACAAGAATTAAGCATAAAAGAAATAAACACACACATATACACTGTTATTTTTGGACAATGTCCCCGAAAAAACCCAATGTGGGAAAATCGGTGCAGCAGCTGAGGGTTTGTATTATTATGCAGTAGTTTCTGAATACAAATCTTGGGATGCCCAAATTGACAACCCGATACAGAGAATCAGCCGGCGAAAAAGTTAGTGAGATAACCTCACACTGGTATGGGAAGATCCGGCATTGATCTAACTGGAGATGAGCCCTTTGTGTTGTCTCTGCATAACTCTGCATCACGCCTACACAGTTACTACATCACTGCTGTTGGGACTGTGTCACACCTCCTAGTTGATTTTTTGCTGGTTGGAAACTCGATCCTCTGACCTCCCGGTCTCACACCTTGGCTTCTGGTACTGGATCTCAACTGCTCCTCAACAAATCTTCGGACTCCCTTTGAAACTCTGTGTTGCCTCTGTATGGCTCTACGCTTCCCAGCGTGGCTCTGCGATACTTCTTCTACACCTCTCTCTACCTCCTCTGCAACGTATTCACTAGATCAAGAATACTTCCTCTGACAAACTATCTCTACCCCTCACTGCAAGAAATCACTTTGATCTTCCTCTAACAGCGATTGCGTTGCTCTCTTGAGAAATCAATCTCATGATCTCTTACTCGATATGTTTTCCAAATTCCCAGCAAGCTCCTTCTTATAATCTCTTGTTGACAAATCAACAGCCAAGATTAAAACATAATCAAAGGCTACGATTAACTGAGAGTTGATCCGTGTCTTTATCTAGAAGATTCACACTCGATCTAATTAATGCATTCTAATTAATCACATTTCCTAAGTTTAGACTTGGGAATACATTAAAAATGATTAATTTTTTAATTAAATTCTCTAGGTTTAATTTCCCAAAACGCTTTATGGGTATTGTGGAATGCATGTGTCTTAGCCTCTTTGCAAAATCTTGAGGCTAGAACACATTCGATGCTACAAATATCAACCCTCCCTCTTAGCAAGGAATGTGCTCAAGTGTTGCAACCTCTTGAAGCATCACTCTGACTTTTGCACCATCCCAGCTGCGTTGTTGATGGTTGGCTGATGCTTCCCATCAACTACTGTGTAGCTCTCTCTGTGTTGCATCTATATTGATGTTGACTCTACATGTTGATGTAACTGCATCTGTATTGCAACTCTGTTGTTGTTTCCACTACAACATTCGCAACTCCCTCTCATCTATTATTGTTGCAACTAAGAGATGTCCATCAACTGAACCAACTGTGTTTATATTGATGCATCTATCCACCGAATTTTGACTATTGCTAGCCTTTGTGTTGTCACTGAAGCCTTTGCGTTGTTGTCGACTCTGCACTATGCCAACTGCATTGCTGCCAACTCTTCTCTGCACTGCACAATTCCTCACGGTGCTAACCACTGCACTTGTCACTCTAGAACCTTATTGTACCATATGTCATTGTTCCATCCCACTACTACTGTTATGGGCTCCCGTAGCAAGCTGATGATCCAAGAGTTGGACTCCTCAAGGATATTGCCATCCTGTAGCACTTTGAGGCTACAAAACCATATCACCCCACCTCTCCCCTGGAGGTACGTGGCAAATCATGGCAAATTCCTCCTCCAATCTGAAGGACAGCGTATCGATCTCTGCGGTAGCAGCTTGCTGATCATGCTCGTTCTCCTTGTCCTTCTTCCAAAGAGGACATTGAGAACTGAAGTGGCCCATCTCACCACATCGAAAACACTTGATCTTTGAAATATCCATAATTCTCCTACGTTGCTCTTGCTCCCCTTTGATGCAAGGGTTGCATTTTCCTCTTCCTTCATATATGCTTTATGTCCATCGTTATTGTTTCCTTCCATGTTTCTCCTCACTAAGTCACGCCTCATCTCTTCTTGTTGGATATCGGCCCACATCCTCTCCCACTCCGGCAATTTTTCTCTCCCCAGAATGCTCTAGACGAAAACTAGCCATTCTTCTGAGACAATTTTCATGGCTAATCTCACAAACTTTGTAGGCTAATGTGTTGACCCTACAGCTACTAGTTGATCCCAAACATCCTAAAGCCTCGTAAGGAAAGGATTTATGTGCCCTCCCTTATGCATCCTTGTGCATCTCATCTTCTCCTCCAAGTACATCTTCTGTTTCTCGAAAGACCACTGATATAACGTGGCCAATGCATCCCACATCTCTTTGGTTGTGTCTTTGCCTATTATGTGAGATACAATGCGATCTCTCACTCCATCGATGATTAGCCTCTTGGCCTTCGCCATCTCCTTCTTGTAGGCCTTAAGTTGATCTTCATCTGTGGGCTCAGCTACCACATTAGTGATATAAGTTTTGAGATCATGCTTGTCTAGAAGGAAGGAAGCTATTTCCTTCCAGATAACATAGTTGGAGGCATCCTCCAACCGATCTTGATCTCGCAACCCAGTTGATGTTGTCTCGCCAATCAAATGTCGAACTGCCTCCTCTCTCTCCTACGCAGTCGCTGACTAGCTCTGCGCGCTCCCTACTGGAGTAAGTAGATATGCTCTTGGCTATTGCTGCTTTACACTGAGAAATCAAATTCCTTGGCTGGGAATTCTCTGAGGAAGAAATTCCCTCAGTATGTTCTCTTCTTTCCTCTTCTGGCCCTTTTTTTCCCAACAACCTGCTACAGAAAACTGCGTCCCATCTAAAGATTTGCTCAATGCTGAATTTTTTGTACTGCTCCCTCTGCCTCTGACAAGATCTCATTTCAGAAAATTTACTCTCTGTCGACTCACTCAGAGAAGTAATTTTCCACGAAAATCAGCCTTCCCGGCCAATGGAGTGTGCATCCCCTCTAGGGTTTGAACTCTTGCTTACGCAACCCTTCAAACTCCTCCTCCTCAACGTCGGGCTCTTCCTACTTTGCTCTCTTGCTTCACATGTGCTAGGATACCAAGTGCAAATTCCACAATGGAATCCCTACTGAAGCAATTTGATGTTTTTTCTTCTACTTGTTAATTCTAATACAAGTTATTTACAGTGTTACACAGTAAATTAAAAAAAAAATACAATTGTAGTCTTCACAACATAAAAGATACTGCGGAAATAAGAACTGAGTAGGAAATAAATAAACACGCACATATACACTATTATTTTTGGAAAATGTCCCCGGAAAAACCTAATGCGGGAAAACCGGTGCAGCAGCTAAGGATTTGTATTATTATGCAATAGTTTTTTAATAAAAATCTTTGGATTCCCAAACTAGAAATCCGATATAGAGAATCAATTAGAGAAAAATTTAGTGAGATAACCTCACACTAATACGGAAAGATCCGGTATTGATTTGATTGGAGATGAGCCCTCTGAGTCGTCTCTGCGCAGTCTTTGTGTCACACCTACGCAGTTATTGTGTCACGGTTGTTGGGACTGTGTCACACCTTCTAGTTGATCTTTTTCTGGCTGGAAACTCGATCCTCTGACCTCCCGGTCTCACACCACGACTTTCGGTATTGGATCCCAACTGCTCCTCAGCGAATCTTCAGACTCCCTCTGAAGCTTTGTGCTGCCTCTAGGTGGCTCTACACTGCCTCTTCTACACCTCCCTTCCTCCTCTGCAATGTATTCACCGGATCGAGAATACTTCCTCCGACAAACTATCTCTGCCCCTCACTGCAAGAAATCACTTTGATATTCCTCCGGAAACTATTGCGCTATTCTCTTGCGAAATCGATCTCTTGATCTCTTACTCGATATGTTTTCCAAATGCCCATCAACCTTCTTATAATCTTTCGTTGACAAATCAACGGCCAAGCCTTAAAACATAATCAAAGGCTAAGATTAACTGGGAGTTGATTTGTGTCTTTATCTAGAAGATTCACACCCGATCTAATTAATATATTTTAATTAATCACATTTCCTAAGTTTAGACGTAGGAATACATTTAAAATTATTAATTTGTTAATTAAATCCTCTCCGAGTGAAATTTCCCAAAACGCTTTCTGGGTATTGTGGAATGCATGTGTCTTAGCCTCTCTGCAAAATCTTGAGGCTAGAGCACATCCAATGCTACAAAAATCAACATTGACTCCCTCTGAAAGTTGACAGTACCAACTCCGCTAGCTACATATTGACCATCATCTCCTAGCTCAATCTGAACATGCATGTCCTTCTCCTTCAAGTCGCCGAAACAATTCATGTTCCCGGTCATGTGGAAGGAAGCTCCTAAATCAATATACCACATTGTTATCTGTTGAGTTTGTCATGCAAGCTATCAACAAGAAATCCTTCTCAAACTGGGCAGAAAAGTCGTCTACCTCCATTGATGCAGCAACATCATCCTTCCCAACCCCCTTGTTCTTACCAAGACACTTAGAAGCATAGTGTCCAAACTCATGGAAACGAAAGCACTTGATCTTATTTAGATCCTTCTTCTTGCCCTTCTTATTGGTCCCAACCTCTCCTTGGCCCTTCTTTCCCTTACTATTGCTACCCTTGCATGCCAAGGCACAATTCTCCTTGTCCTCTATCATAAATGATCTCCCTTATATGGTTCCTCTTCAGATCTCTTCAAGTATGAAGTCGGTCTAACACCTTTCTCGCTTTGGGAAGTTCTCTCTCCCACTAACAACATCTTGGAACCATTTCACGACTTGTGAAGTCCAAGTAAGGAAAAACTCGTAAGATCATGATCAGATACAACTTCGCCCACCCCACCTAGTCCATCTCGTACCCGAGTGAACCTTAACAAATATGAGATGATGGGCTCATCCTTTCTCATCCAAGTTCTCCTCAACTTCTCTTTAAGAAAAAGCTTCCCGGTATCACTGGTACTCTGATACAACTTCAGGATTGTATCACACATCTCATATGATGTCTTCTTCTCATGGATGTGAGGCACTATATGATCTTTGACCCCTTCTAGAATGATCCTCTTTGCCTTGATATCATTCTTATTATGTTGCGCCGATTGTTGAGGGTCTTGAGGTGGTGTTATCGCCTGCTTCATGTACTCTCCCACTCCATTATCTTCCAACACTATCGTGATCCTCCCTTTCCAAGCTAAGAAGTTTGATGCTCCCTCTAGAAAATGATCTGCTCTCAACCCTTGGTAAGCCATAATGCTTCCCCTGAGAGCTCTCTAAAAACTTGCCCACTAACAGTCTTGTAGTCATTCACAAGAATTGAAATTAAGGCCTCCAAAACTGCCTCTCCTAGCAGACCAAACGTTCTTCTCTGATCAGCACTTAGGCCTCCTTTTGACACCGATTAGCATCCCTCCTCACTGCTCTTAAGCTGCCAAACAAATCTCTGTCCAACCTGGACACTATCCTCTAGCAACAAATCAACATGAAAACATCAACAACATACCTTTTCTCACTCCTAGACTGGTGCATACTGTTGTAGGCTCTACGACCTGGTTAGGGTTGGTTATTACTACTACAAAAGTCCTCTACAACTATGGCCTTCTTTCCCCTCCAAGCTCTGTACCTTCACTGGTTACTAGGCTCCTTCCAACATTGTTTTAGGCCTTACAACCCCCTCTAATCCTGAGGTACGGGGCTTGGCCTCCTCCCAAAAAAATCACAGATAATGCACCTGAATCTAAGGTCAATACCACACTTGTTGTGCACAAAAACCAACCCAAAAATAGTCCTTTCCAACTCAGCCTTGTTGTTGATCTACTCAGCCCTCAAGACAATCACAAGAAGCAATAAAACATTTCCTCCTTCCCTTACCTTGAGTTGCTCATGATCTATAGCCTACTTCCTATGCTTTCCTTATGAATTGTTGGACACAGGTGTGCTACCTTTATTATGATCCACGCTTTGATACCATGTAGAATTTCCACGAAATTATGATATGTTGTTATGAACAATCTAAAAATATTTTTTCACACAGACAAAATTTCTCTACCAAATAGCAACAGAATAGAACAAAAATAATTTCATAAAAATCACACAAAAACAACACAATTTTTCTAGGGAACCCAACAAGGCCGACCCTCTGCTTTATGAGAATTTATTAATAGAAAAATTGAGTAATTGATCTCTTACAAATACATTTTTTTCAATTTGATAGACACTTGTCTTTCCTGCTTGTTCAAAGTTTGAAACCCTTGCAAGACTATTGATCTCTGCTACCCTCTACCAATTTGTGCACAAGCTTCTCTTGCACACTCTTCCTCTCACAAGCTCCACGCACAAACCTGTACTTCCAATTTCTTGGCTTCACACTCTTTAAAAGGAGGAACGAAGGCACAAGTTTAATCATTGTTTTGGTGAGTACAATTTTAAAGGCAATTCGAATGGTTAAAATTAGTGAGTTCTAGGTGGAAAATCGAACTAGTGTTTTTCGAGTTAAAAACAATTAACACAACTTGTTAACTAGTTCCTCCTAAAATTTAGGAGGTAACTCCACTTGTTCTTTCAATTTCCAAACTCACACTAGAGAATCAAGAACTTGACTTTCAATTTCAACACATCAGTTAACTGCGTCATGCACTCCTAATTTTTAGGGAAACACTTAAATTTTAGGAACTCGACCATGCACAAAAAGGAACTTGACTTTGAATCCTTGAATTAAGGAACAAATCAAGGAATCACTTTCTCGCTAATTTCAACAACCTGCGAAAATGGTTCTAGAAATGAATATAAAAATTTGGCTCAAATCCACAGATTTTTCTCAGAAACTGCATTGCCACAAAGGGTCAAGTGACCTTAGAGGATCTGAATTTGTCCATAGAGGGGTCTGAGATTTTAGGCCTCAGTGCCTCGGAAAAACCTTGCTTAAATTATTCATAAACCAACTGAAAAAACTTATGATCTGCCTCAGACAAATGGTCTATAACCCAACGAAGAAACCTGCATAAAAACAAAGAAACAATCCCAAAAACCCACTTCAAACTTTGGCCTTCTTCCATTGTGCGTCATTGTTCTAGGCCGCAAGTAAATCATGAAGAAAATAGGTGTTGATTAGATGTGATTTGGGGCACACGAGTTCTACTTTTATACTCATTGTGGAGGCTTCTAGGAGGGGCCGGCATGGCTTAATTTTCCCTTGAGCCAACCTAAAAATGAATTTAAATTTTGGAGCCAAAAACCCAATAGTCATTAGGGCCGACTTAACCTTCAAATATTAGTTAATATGGCCTTTTTAAAACCCTCTTTTGCAACCAAGATTGACCTAAAAAAATATTTAATTAAATCCTTCAATAATAATTCTTCTTGGCTCAATGATTTGAACAAATATTTAGCAAATTGTTGCATTGCCGCATCATCTCATTTTGGGGACTTTGACCATATGCTCGAGACATAAACTTTGGCAAAGCATATCTCCTCAACCGTGAGAAGTTATGGGGCGTGCCACCTACCATTGGAATTGGCACAATGAAGAGAATAAAATGAAAATGGTATTGAATGCAAGAACCTTGATTCTCACATCTGAATTCTTCATCAAGAGTGGGGAATCATGACTATTCCACAAGAGCTTCTCATTCTTCCATAGCTTCTTGATCAGTGGAGCTTCCAATCAATGTAATCCAAAGGTGAATATTAAGAGCATTCAAAGACAACATTGGCATCAATGACAATACCATTCAACATTTTAATCATAAAAAAATGGGTGATGTTGCATCACCACTTTTGCATTTGAATGTGTTTTTCCATATCTTTCGTAGTCATAATACTTGGTCTTTAATGTCGTAATTGAAAAATGTTTGAATTTTAATTCTAAAAAAAGAGTTGATGTTGCATCATCATTTTTGCATTTCAACATGATTTTTTTTTCATGAAAAACCAAATAAAATTCTCAATTAAATTGGTAACTTTATTGTAAAGCTCCCTTATACTAGCGGTGAGGTATCCACCTCCAAACTTGTTAAAGAATCTCTTGTGAATTTCCACCAGTCGGCTATGACACCATATTTATGATAAAAATCCACAACAAAGTCTTTGTTTAATATCTCCTTATTGCTCAAATGATAGACTTTGTTTAACAACTCCTCGACATGTTTCTTGAAATTTATAGTCCACTGCTTCCCTGCAAGGGAAAAAAAGGTGCTCTCGCTACGGCTAACTGTAACCTAGAGCATCCGAGGAAGTTCAAAACCTGGTCATCCATTATTCATAGGTCTGACTCACTATGTAGTGTCGATTCTGGGTATCTTGATCTTTGATTTTGACAATCAAGTCATTCCATCCTGGGCTCTGAATGGTTGAACCAATGTTCGGCTCTGTATCACCATACGCCCATACTTGTGTGATCAATTTTCTTAGGGGAAGATGAATAACCGATTCTGGTGTTTTCATCGACTGAATCTCTCCTTCAAATGTTTCCTTCAGTGCTTTGCCCGTTACTTGTGATTTCTTCGGTGACTTGCAAATGGTGGTCTTTCTTGAAGGAATTTTACCTACGACCGTCTAGCCTATGCATAATTTGCCTGCAAAATTAACAAAACAATCATGCAGTAGAAAGGGGCAAAAAAGCCTACTTGATTTCGAACATATTGCTATTAGCAAACTAGACACCGGGGGACTCCTTGAAGCTAGAAACAATAGTTAGGCAATTTGTTCACAAAGACCAGTATTATGGTTCTTTAATGCCTAGGTTCTTAGAACCGACAGTTACCGCTTGTATGAGTACATTTGTTGTGCAAAAGTCATATTAGAGTACGCATAATAGTCATAAATTATCATGATGACTGTAATTCAGAATCATGTATTTTAAAGGCAAATGTGTATGTTCAAGTTGCCATTAATCGTTGATCTGTTGTGTATTGGACGTATTGGACATCAAAGCTCTACCTTTAAGTGCATTCGAAAATGTTTTTTGTGTGCTTTCATGTCCATCAGCATTCAACAGAATAGTTAGCATTTTACATATTTCGGCGTGGAGTGAACTGCAACGGCTTTCCTTTTTAGGGATATTCCATGTAGGGCTTGGTGCACTATACTTCTCCCATCAGTCTTTGGTGGATTTCATGATGCTTGATTATAACAATGTGAAACACTTTGCCCATCACTTATTGTCGACGTTCAAGTGAAAGTTGAGTCAAAAATTACATCCATACATCTGATTACGTGCACAGTACGAAGGAATGACGTGGTTGGTGATGAGAATGACATGAACAAAGTTTACAATGAGAGGTTTATGTGATTACTAACCTACATTGTACATACAAGATATAGGCACAATCCATGTGGCATAACCAATAGATGAGATATTATTTTTTTCCTAAATGGATAACCAAAATGTCTTTTCAAAGTTTTAGTGGAGGCTTCATTGACGTCGACAAATAAATTTGTATTATTTCTTAGTAGTCACAAGAAAATGTTGAACGTTGATGGTCCCATGTGGAAAATTACCCTTAGTGTTGAAAAAGAACACGTGACAGAATGTGTATTCTAACTATTATTACAGTATTCATTCAATTTTGAAGACACAGATAATATTGATGCACAAACAGTGTAAACAAGTAATTGATTCCACCAACTCATACAAATAAAACCAATTCAACAGTAGGTTACAAATCCATAGTCTTCCCTATAACACACTCTAATGCTAATTGCATCAACAGACCCTACTATCCCTATACTATTGTTCTGACCTTACAGCCAGTTGTGGTTTTGGCACCCTTGGACACTTGGTTGCCTCTGATTTGGTCTTGTTGGCTGCCCGAGATGTATTTTCTCTCTTTCCTTTAGTCCCACTCAGCTGGCTCCTATTTCTTGCAGACCTCATATTCTTGCTACTAGCAACCTCAAGAATAGCAACTAGACCCTTACTGCTACAGGGAGCCTATACAGTCCTGTAAGGGTTCTCCCGCACAGCCCTAATGCACCCTCGCTGCCTCTACGTGGAGGTTCCCAATTTCACTGCTACAGGGGAGGAATCCCTTGTTCCCTCACTACCTCAGGCTCAGATACACCGTTTCGCTGCCTCGCAGAGGAAAATTCCGGCCCTTAGAGATACCCCACTGCCCAGACCAGAGCTTAGGGAGGATCCACTGCCACAACTGACACTCAAAAAGGATCCGCTGCCACAATTGACTCCTCAAAAGGGATTTGCTACCACAATTGACACCTCAGAGATGATCTGTGGTCATCAACACAGCCTCAGAGGGACCTCGATGTCTGAGAATAGCCTCATAGGTCGATTGTTGCCTCAGTTAAGACTCATAACTCATGTGATGCCGCAGATTTGCCTTAGATAATGTCACAGGGGTGATTCGCTGCCCAGATCATGCCACAGAATTAGTGCGCTGCCACAGATTGCCTTAGATAATGTCACAAGGGTGATCCGCTGCCCAGATCCTGCCACAGATTGCCTCAAATAATGTCACAGGGGTGATCCACTTCCCAGATAATGCACTAGAACCCTCGCTACCACAAATTTGCTATCTCAGAACCATTGTTGCCACAAATTGGATGAATTCTGCCTCAAAATTTATGTTAAAGAGAGTAAATAGAAAGGTGGAGTGGCTAGGGTGGAATCTTTCACCACCGAAGGTGAAACAAATCAGAGAGAAGAGGTCTTCAAACCCTCCAAGAGTCTCAGCTCAAAAATCAAAAAGAACCACAAATAATGTCACAGGGGTGATCCACTTCCCAGATAATGCACTAGAACCCTCGCTACCACAAATTTGCTATCTCAGAACCATTGTTGCCACAAATTGGATGAATTCTGCCTCAAAATTTATGTTAAAGAGAGTAAATAGAAAGGTGGAGTGGCTAGGGTGGAATCTTTCACCACCGAAGGTGAAACAAATCAGAGAGAAGAGGTCTTCAAACCCTCCAAGAGTCTCAGCTCAAAAATCAAAAAGAACCACAATCCATGATGATCAAAATGAATTTCCTCTCTCATTTTGATAGATTCTCTTTGGGGTTTCCCATCATTCCCCTCTCCTTTGCACAAAGTAACAAATACACACCATGCATGGCATGTCACATTCCCACCCATCGTTCTCCTCTCCTTTGCACCAAGAGACACAACTCCAACTGCTTGTTGCAATGATAGGGATAGCAAGTTGATCAGAGTGGGATGTCACATCCCCAACCAAGTGATATTTCATTGAGTTTTGTTATTTTCTTTTAAAAAAAGGGAACATTTTATAATTAACATTTTTCCCTTTGCCCTCACTTTATACCTTCGATCAAAATATTTAACATCGTTGTATTTTTTTCATATTTCAATTATCCATTTACTTCTCTTATCTAAAGTATCCCTTCTTGCTCTGTAACACTGCTAACATTTTATTATTTCCCTGACGTTGAGTGTTCACTAGAAATACATTACTTAAAAATGTTTCGCACATTAATAACCCCCCACCCCCCTCCCCCCCCAAAAATAAACATTGGCAATATATATCTTTATAATTTGTCAACTCCGGGTCATAAAACATTTGTTGGAATTTTGTGTTCTCCACCTCTATACTTGATTATCCACGGGTATGGCTGAGGCAGATTGCAAAGACTTTGTATAATAAAGATATATATTGCAAGTGAAAAGATAAGTATGGAAGGACATTGGAACTGTCGACATTGAAGAGCTGTTTAAACTTACGGTTCGTAAAATAAAATAAGGCCATCGTGAGACAAACTGAAACTTCAGAAGTTATCATCATTAAGTTACAAAGAAAACAAGCATAATAGTGTTTGTTAGAACTGTTCTCTTACATAGCATTTTATAATTGTAATTCAATTGTTTGACTAGAAAAATACAAGTACAATGACCGAACACTTAATTTCTACAACTTACTATTATTTTATTTGATATTTCGAAATGAAACTTCAAACTTGATTAAGTAAAACAATAAGTATGAAAGGGCATCAACAAGATCGTTTAGAGCTGAAGAGACGTTTAATCTGATGGTTCTTAAAATAATATGAGACAAATTGAAACTTTTAAAGTTGCCATCATAATAGCGTGCCTTGGAAATGTTCATTTAAGTGGCATTTTATAGTTACAATTCAATTGTTTGACCAGAAAAATACAATAGAGACTGCATACATTCTTTCAGAGTGAATGTCTTCTTGAAAATAGATATAATGTGGGAATTGCAATAAAAGAGTACATTACATAGTTTTCTTGAAGTTCCTTGTGAAAGGTAACTTCATCAGCTAAAGCTAGAATAACAACTGAATGAAACAACCCACAAGGATAAATGGTTTCTAGCATGACTGGCAAAACCTAAACTAGGATTTTCAAAGCACTTTTCAAATAGGATCAAGAGATGCTTACAAGTTTGGATGAAGTTGCCCAAGAAACCAGACATGAATTAGAAATAACATAGATTTTCAAGAAAACCAAACTAGTTCTCCAAACTTAACTGATTAAGATTGTTTTGTTTTCCATGGCTTAATAACGCCAACAACAATTACAGCTACAATTATTAAAAGAATTATGATGGCAATGCACATCCACTTCCTTGAATTTCGCTGTAAAGTCTTGGCCTTTTGAAGAGCAACAGTCCCTGATTGCACATGGTCCACAGCATTTGAAACCTGAAGAAAGCCATTGCATATCAGATCCTATATCAGCAAAATGATTTGTAGACATTATATCAAGCATAATTAACAAAGCAAATTAGCATGCCAATGCATGTGACAGTTTCTGATCCACAAATTCGTATAAATAATCTGACTATCACTGACATTGCTTTCATATATTCAATGTGGCCTTTCAAGTGGGTCTAGCTTGGGTGGTCAAGAGGACTGTTACCCTCTCCACCCAGGTTCTTTATGAGAACATTGTTGATGGGGCTGGCAAGGCACCAGCAATCTCATCCATGCTCATGGGCTTGAGGGTGGAACAGAACATATTCTAAGGAAAAAAAATTATTCAATATGGTAGAAATGTCTAATGCAAAAGAGGAAGCTGACCCCTGAAAATTTTGTTCCCAAACAGAAGCAATTAAAATCTCAGGCCTCACCTTTATGAGGTGACAAATTCAGCTAAAAGTTTAAAACTAACTAAGACATCACTGCCTTGCATCCCCACTCAAGTGTTCTCCCTAGAGAGGTCAGTTACAGCAACCCCAGCAATGCACACTAACATCCTCAAAAAATCCTGCTTGTGACATTTGGCTCTTTATGAGCTAGTTGTTGATGTGGCTGGCAAGGTACCAGCAATCATCCATGCTCATGAGCTTGAGGGTGGAACAGAACATATTCGAAGAAAACAAAAATGAAGGTGGAACACTGGAACAGAACATATTCAATTCCTGGAAGCTCACCCCTGAAAATATTGTTCCCAAACAAATGCAATTGAAATCTCAGGCCTCGACTTTATTTGGTGGCAAATTCAGCTAAAACTAACTCGACATCTGTAATATCCCAAAAGGGAAATAGCAGCAATACAAGTCATTAAAATGTAAAACACAGCAAATCTGAACATGACATAAGAGGGATCAATATGCAGCCATCATTTTATTAAGATATCAGCAGCAATGTACAAAAAGACAATGAGGGACAAGCCACTCAAGCTATAAGAACAAGCCTCCAATGAGTAGAACAATCAGCACATGAGTTACTGCAACTGTATAGAATGTCGGAGAGCAGTGACAGCGCTGTCTATATTAGTGTAGCTGCTTCTGTAAACATACATAAATGAAATATGGCTGAAGGAAACAAAAGAGATGCCCATAAATGAAGATGTGGGCTCTAATACATGATTTCTAACCAACCTAGAAAAGATTACTAGAAATACCAAGAAATATACAATGTCACAAATAACCCTGGGGTTAATATGCCACTGCAACTGGATCTGAATACAATGAGGCTATGACAGATCTGAAATGATAATGTCCTCCTCCAATGGTATTTCTAAATAGAAGGCTGATCCCTCTACTCAGAAATAGACCCTCCTGATGAGCTCAATGAACCCTCCCAGCGACTGCCTCCAAAAATAACGTAGTTCAAAATTGTGACTGTGCTGTGAGGGATAGTAGATGGTTGGCCTGATGCCAAAGATGTGAAAATATGCCCAGAAGCCCTCCTTGCTGATCCTCCAATGGATAGGCTGCCTCTCCACTGAAAAACAAGCCCAGAAATAGCTCTATGTGATCTTCCTTTGCCGCACCTTGCACACAACCCAGCTCTAATCAGAAATTGCGTTGTAGCTGAAGGAGGTAGCTTGGCCCAAATGCCGGAATGAGGAAATGCAGCTCAAAGAATCTCTCCTTCCCTGAGGATGAGGTAGGGATTCCCAATCAAGAGCCTTATCACATTGGGTCCCATCCATACTTGCCACTAAGCTGATGCAAGTTGTCCTCCACTAAAATTGGGATGTCTCATCATGAATGCCACCCCTCCATGACAGCGTTGTTGACTTGGTCAAAGTTGACTGAATCAACATGATCCAACCTCTATTCATACTTGGAGGTGCTTAATCCAGCTGCTTATTCTTCCTCCTTTCACATTAGGAGTGTTATTATTCCTCCTAAAGAGCTTTATGGGCCTCCCCACCCACTTATTCACCTACCTAGTGACAAAACAAACTATAATATTCCATTTAGATGAAGGCTAAGTTTTTGGAATATTATAGTCCTCCCCTCCATAATGTTGTTTGTCCTCAAGCAACTGTATAGAGAGCAAAAATTCCTCCCCTCCTCCTCTTGCGGCCCCCTCATCAATAGTCCCCACCACCGCTCAAGATAATCTGCAATAAATCTGCCCTCCAATGGTTCCTCCCAAGTATGCAAAAGTTAAAACCCGATGGTTCACATCATGAAAAGGTGGAAGGTGTAAGTGGAAACCTTCTTGCTATCCAATGGCCTCCTCAAGGTAGGAGTGATGAAAAACATGGGGAACCTCATTCCCAATGAGAGCCTCCCATACCCATGCTATCATCCAAATGAAATGAGCCATCCTAGATAGCTCATCAAAGAAATCCTCAACCCCTGGTTTATGCAATGTATTGGGGCTGCATGGAGAAATTAGATTTTTCCAACCAAGTTGTTTCTCTCTCCATTTATGGTAAGTATGGGGTTGTTGCTGATCTTGGGCTAAAATGTCATGGCCTCCAAGAATGGCCAAAGTTACCCCACCAATCCAATCAGCCATGAAGTGCCTCCTCCAAGAACTCAAGTTCTTCAAATGGCTCCTCCCACATGAAGACAAGAGACATAGTGTGCAATCATGGTTTGCCCATTGTTTCTCCTTAAACATGCAACATATACTCCCAATGGGCACCTCCAACTCTTGTGCCACTCTCCAAACAAAGCTTCCCATAAACATAAGAACATCACCAATATATATAAGAAAAACCCAATGAAAACAAGTTGACATATGACAACCAGGAGGTGGATCATAGTTCCTCATATGGAACCAACGCAGTGCATCCCCTTCCTACCTCAAAACAATGAATAACAAGTGTCTTTTCAGCCACTTGTTTGCTACCACAGTCATCCTACAAGATAGGATCATAAAAGTAAAATGTGGTGCCAATGGTGCACACCAAGAATCATGCGTCTCCCCCCACAAACCACTAATAGAATGGCCAACATCAATGCTACAAATGGCCTCAAGTACACCACAATACAATATACAAGAAGGAATAATCCTCCTTGGTACAACATACTGCTCATATAAAGTAAAGAAGTACAAATCATAATGTAAAAATGTACCTTCTGTACTATGTACTTTGGTCATTGAGCTGAAATGGCTCAACTGAAAATTCTCCCTCACTCTCAAAGAGTAGGGAAGTGGTTGTGACAACCTCTCCATCACCATCCGAGCTATGAATCTCTCCTCATGTTGATATACATCCTGTTGAATGCCCTCCCAAGTGAACTCCTCCATCAAAGAATGAAATGCATCAAAGTGCATGGAAAGAAATTCCACATGCGCTGCATGTAGTAGCTTCTTCTTGAGCTCAGAAACTCTAGTCAAGAAGACTCTGCCATAGGAATAGATGACCTCATCAACCACCATGTATCAATCATCTCTCTTCGGGTCATCAAGAATCATGCAAGCACCAAGATCCTTGGAGTACTCTACCAAAAGCTGAGACCTCCAATATGGATCAACCCTCCTAAGAGGCAGCGATGAAGATCTGCAATGTGAAGCTCCCAAATATGTTGTTGTCTTCTCCTTTGACATCCCCCACGCCAAAGTCATCCTCCAAAGTGCTGCCATGCCCATGATGCAGCTGCTCATGCTCAAGTAGAAGTGGTGGCCTTTGGAAGTTGGCCTCCCATGAGAAGCTACCATCTAAAAATAACCTCCTAACCTTGGCCAATGTAAGCATGAGTGGCCTCCACCTACTCCAACGTATGGCGGATTTCTTCCTCAAGGGAAGTACCCTCTGTTTCTCCAAATCCATAGAACAGCTCCCTTGCACCATGGTGGTGCCATCCTCCATCATTGCAGCAACTTTTGTCAGCGCAGAATATGAGTGAGAGTGGGTAATGTTGAAAATGGAAGAATGTCTTCCTCCTCCTTGAGTCTATCCCAGACTCTTGCATTGTACTAGACCCCTCCAAAGTATCCACCCCTCTAGGATCTAAGAGTGGTGAACCAACTGGCAAGATGTCTCTCACCAACTCTAGATCTGGTGGCCTCCCAGGTGAAATGCCCCCATGTAGTGAGACATCAAAATCTGAAGTGGACTATATATATGAGTGGATTGATTTGTCCCTCTCTTCACTACGCAATATAGTCTCCTTTTGTGCAAAAACCTCCTGAAATAGATAAGGGTGAATGCTCATCATCCCTTAATGTTGATCCTTCTTTTCTTCTCCTTCCATCTGCCAAGATTCACAACCCCCAACAACTGATGCATGTTGCTCCGAAATTGTGTTTTGGTTCCCACATGTTGGATCATTTGGAACTCCTTGCAAAGACACAAGGGCTCCTCTAATGGAAGCAATGGCTCCCTTCCCATCTCCATGTGGTGATGGATCTCCTCCTAATGGTACAGCGTTGTTAGCTCTTCTCTGCTCATCCTCTTCATCAATATGTGAGGATGCCTCATCATCAATGAAAGACCCTTGATCTTGGTCTTCCCTTGAAGGAGGAACCTCCATGTCTTCACCTATAGAAGAGGGCTCTTCAAGAAGTGGGGATCTTGCCCTTGGCAAGGTACCATGCATGTTTCTATCCCCTTCAACAGAAATATGGAGTGGAGTTGGTAAAATAGATCTCTCCAACTCATGCAAAGGTTTTGAGTTTTTGGGCTCAACAAGAGATGTTTTAAAATGTTTGATATCAAATCTTCACACTAATTTCTTAGTGAACCCTGCATAAGTGTTTACATTTGCATGATAAAATGAAGCAGAACTACAAAACCACCAATCATGGGCCATACCTTTGAGGTGCAGCGCTGCCACTCTAATGGCCTCCTTTTCTGAAACTTGGTGTAGCTGAAAATAGGAATCTAGCTCCTTCGCCCAAGCCTTGGCTGTGCACTTTGTTGATCCATCAAAGTTAGATAGAAAGATTCTACCTCTCCTACTTCTATTATGGTTGTTGGATCTTTTGTCTTCCTTAAGTTGGCAAAACCCTTGGCAGTCCAAGTGCTTTTTGAATCTCCATGATTGAGAATCATACTCCTGAAGATAGTCACTCAAGGTCTCCTCCCTTGGTGCATCTTCTTCCTCCATCCTTCTTGCAGTGAATGTTGGCAATAAACTGCATTGTCGATCTGCATGTGTGGTTGAATGTCCACACCCATCATGTGAATATCTAGGGCTAGATTCAATCCCAAACCCTCTTGGAGTTTTTCTACATCTCTCCCCTTTCATCTCCTTGAGATCTTCCTTGATATTTTGTACAGTTTGGAAAAGAAGATGGGAGATCCTCTCTTCCTTCATTTCTCCAAATAATGGAGTCATGCCTTTGTTTCTTATATACAACTTCTCTTCTCTGTGAGAAGATTCTCCTCCTAATGGCATAATGTCTTGAATGCACGGGCTGAGCCAAGATTATGCTTCGATACCACTGTAATATCCCAGAAGGGAAATAGCAGCAATACAAGACATAAAAATGTAAAACACAGCAAATCTGAACATGACATAAGAGGGATCAATATGTAGCCATCATTTTAATAAGATATCAGCAGCAATGTACAAAAAGATCATGAGGGACAAGCCACTCAAGCAATAAGAACAAGCCTCCAATGAGTAGAACAATCAGCACAAGAGTTACTGCAACTGTATAGAATGTCGGAGAGCAGTGACAACGTTGTCTATATCAGTGTAGCTGCTGCTGTAAACATACATAAATGAAATATGGCTGAAGGAAACAAAAGAAATGCCCAAAAATGAAGATGTGGGTTCTAATACATGATTTCTAGCCAACCCGGAAAAAATTGCTAGAAATACCAAGAAATATACAATGTGACAAATAACCCTGGAGATAATATGCCATTGCAACTGGGTCTGAATACAATGAGGCTATGACAGATCTGAAATGATGATGTCCTCCTCCAATGGTATTTCTAAATAGAAGGTTGATCCCTCTACTCAGAAATAGACCCTCCTGATGAGCTCAATGAACCCTCCCAGCAATTGCCTTAAAAATAACGTAGTTCAGAATTGTGACTGTGTTGTGAGGGATAGTAGATGGTTGGCCTGATGCCAAAGATGTGAAAATATGCCCAGGAGCCCTCCTCGATGATCCTCCAATGGATAGGTTACCTCTCCACTGAAAAACAAGCCCAGAAATAGCTCTATGTGATCCTCCTTTGCTGCACCCTACACACAACCCAGCTCTAATCAGAAACTGCGTTGTCGCTGAAGGAGGTAGCTTGGCCCAAATGTCGGAATGAGGAAATGCAGCTCAAAGAACCTCTTCTTCCCTGAGGATGAGGTAGGGATTCCCGATCAGGAACACCCTTATGCTAAACAGCACAGCAACCGTGCTAAACAACAAAGGAATGCAAAGTCTAAACAGACCAATATCAAAATGATAATCTAAAACATGAATCACAATGGCTGCCATCCCCTTCATATATAGTATGTGAGCCTTGTCACATTGGGTCCCATCCATACTTGCCACTAAGCTCATGCAAGTTGTCCTCCACTAAAACTGCAATGTCTCATCATGAATGCCACTCCTCCATGACAGCGCTGTTGACTTGGTCAAAGTTGACTGAATCAACATGATCCAACCCATGTTCATACTTGGAGGTACTTAATCCAGCTGTTTATTCTTCCTCCTTTCACATTAGGAATGTTATTATTCCTCCTAAAGAGCTTTATGGGCCTCCCCACCCACTTATTCACCTACCTAGTGACAAAACAAACTATAATATTCCATTTAGATGAAGGCTCAATTTTTGGAATATTACAACATCACTGCCTTGCAGCCCCACTTAAGTTTTCTCCCTAGATAGGTCAGTTACGCAACCCCGGCAATGCACAATAACATCCTCAAAAAAATCATATTGTCTAGCCTCTAGGCTATTTTTCTATTCTATGGTGGGAAAAATAACAAGTCTATGTTATGAATATAATTCATAACAAATTTAATTAATATAGTCATTAATAGTTAAATAGGGATTATGTAAAATAGTCATTAGTTTAATGAAAGGGCATGTCTAAAAGACATGCCCAATCGTGAAAAGGCACCTGCACGGGTATATAAGCAAGGGCCTTATTGTATTCATTCAATCATCTTATCATACATTTTTATTAATAAATTATTATTATAAATACCTTGTGTATTTTTACTATTAAAGTCAACAAAGCTACAAGTTTTGTTGCTACAGTGGTATCAGAGCCATGTCGCACAACATCGTCTTACAAGCCTATGAACGTAGTTTTCGAGCCTATGAACATTGTTTACCATACAATGTGCCATTATGTGAGACTCTTGAAAGTTTTCAAAGTCTATTGAAGAATTCATCCCTTGACTCAGAGAAGGGTTCATCTGAACTTGGCAATGGTCATATTGAAATAGTCAGAAGTGAAAGAACAGATGCAGCTTCAGTGCCATCTGGTATGGTCTGTATTGGACTTCCTAAAGATAGCTTCCCAATCACTGTCTTGCAGAGCAACATTGAAACAAATTTTTATGATGTAAATAACAGCAGTATAGTGCTTTCAGAAAACTATGTTAATATTTATTCACAAAGGTCTCCATTGGAATCAAGGGATAAACTTGAGATTAAAGTTCCAAAGATGCTAGATATCAAACCAGCTATGAAAAACACTATGCAGAACCATATTCTGAAGTGCACTCCAAAGCTATTGCATCAGAAACAGAGGTGCTTCCTTCAATGGATGAAGTCAAAATCCCAGCAAATGATTATAGCTCTAAAGATAGTTCTCTACGTCAAATGTCTCTAAATACTGCAATCCTTATTGGTGACTGTGACAACATTAGAGATATTGATTATAAAGTAGATGAAAAATCAGTTTCACTTGCTGAAAAGATTAGTTCAAATTCTACCCAAATTCTTGAAAACGAGTCTATGTTAGATGCTACAGATAGAAGGACAAGGGTTGGTTGTCAAATGCTAGAGGAAGTAGATATTGCTAAAAATTCTCATGCCAGTTCTGGAAAGCTAGAATGCGTGGAAAAACTGGGGTGTAATATCCTTCCAGAAGTGGATATAAATGACATCATCAACAGAGAAATGTCGGCACTCACTGATGAGCGTGGGTTGCCTATCATAATAAAAAAACAAGGGTTCTACACCAGGGCCAACCATCACAAGACAGAGATGCTGTCTTCCTCTTATATTCCCAAAGTCGAATACGTTGCTCAAAGACGTAGAACAGCAACAGATGTTGAATTTAGTCGACAAGGTCGAGTTAATGCTATGCTAGCACAACGATTGGAGTTGTTGGCAGAAGTTGAGAGGCTTGCACAAACATTGCATTTGCCAGAAGATGTTGGATATACATGTGAAACTGCAAGATATTTCTGGTTTTTGCATGTTTATTCTCGGCGAGAACAAATTCTTGCTGCTTGTGAAAGTAATTAGGACAAAGCTCGTTTTGTGAAAGACAGATTCCCATTCAAGGAGTTCTTCTCAGACACACCTCAACCAGAAGAAAAATCCCAAAAATTATTAGGCAAAACCATCTCCAGACCTTATGCCCATTCCCTATTGTCTGAAGAAACCGCATTATTTCAGAGAATCTCTCAAAGCCTTCCGCGTCCTCGACGTGAACACAGAAAAAAACTGGAATCACCTAAAACCCCAAGATCCCTCACAATGCTATCGATACTGTCAAATATCAGTTTTACCAAGAAAATTACAGTCTGTGGATGAGAGTTTTCACTCCCGGGTCCTCAATCTTCCCTCGATCATGTCCAACTTTCTGGACCACAGACATTGCTCTTGTGTCCTTGCATACCTTATAGTGGAAAAACCGGCGGCCCCTTCTTCCGCATGTGTGAAAATCAACGCCAGTCATTCGAACCTTCTGTCGACCAATCCGTCATCCATTCCATTTCATTTGACACAACGTCCGTGTGCTACCGTCCCTACTCTTCTGTGTGGTTATCAGCCGTTGTTATTAGCCATCGTCTCCATTGGACAACCGCACAACGGTTTCGCCCATCCCCCTCGCTGCTGCATACGTTGTGCAGTGGAATCACCTTGTGTTGTCCAGATACAAGTAAGCGGTGGAGATAACGTCAGAGGGAGCCACCTACTCAAATGTTGTGTCGGATCGATATATCGTGGCAGATAATACACCGAACAGTCATATTTTATCCACCGGTTTGCGGGGTCCATTATTCACAATACATGTGATAAAAAAGACGATCGGGCTTGATACATGTTAAGTATTGAATTACTTATTGTGTCCAACCCTATCAAACGAGTCGATCAAAATCTACAATATAGTTTATCACTATTTATTAACAAAAATATCTATAAAATAATAATTTATATTATTATTATAATGATTAAAAAAGAAAAGAAAAGTTAAAAGATGGAAAAAATTAAAAATATATATATAGTTATTTGAAAAAAAAAAAAACAACTAAAATCAAGACCAATATCGCTCGCAAAATTATACATGCCAAGGTACCAGTGATGAATGACATGTCTAGCAGATAATCCCCAGTGAAGAAAATTGTCGAAAGATTAAGCTTTGAGGACAAAGCTTTTCGAGAAGAAGGCAATGTTATGAATATAATTCATAACAAATTTAATTAATATAGTCATTAATAGTTAAATAGGGATTATGTAAAATAGTCATTAGGTTAATGAAAGGGCATGTCTAAAAGACATGCCCATTCGTGAAAAGGCACCTGCACGAGTATATAAGCAAGGCCTTATTGTAATCATTCAATCATCTTATCATACATTTTTATTAATAAATTAGTATTATAAATACCTCACATATTTTTACTATTAAAGTCAACAAAGCTACAAGTTTTGTTGCTACAGTCTACCATAACCATTCATTGTCATCAGAACAGATTGTCAAAATAGTTATTTGCATTACTGGAGTAACAACTTTCTGTAACATAGGATTAGTCATTGGTCCAATATTTGTCCCCTTACAGGCCATATACCAAAGCTTATTGTTTAATCACAAAATCTTATTTAAGAGAACATATCTCTATTACCAATGAAAGACAGCTAACAATTTCACTCCAGGAATGTCGGAAATCTCCTATAGAAGATCAAATAAAACTAAACCTTGATTAAAAGACAAGGGTACAAAGGAAGGCAAAAAGCAATTCGTTGGGGATGTTAAGAGACTACAAAGACACTATCATAAAAATGTATACGGATAATAAAATTATAAACACCAATAGCCAGGTGGAAGCAAAAGCCTTGACTGAAAGACCTGGTGACTTGATTGTACATGTAAGAGAACATATCTCTAAAAAGTCCATTGGAGGACATTTAGGGTGCACCCATTTACAAATCACAATTGTGGAGAGAGAAAAATAAGCCTTCATTATTAATGGTGTGACAATACACCTCTTAAATATGTATAATATCTCACAATACATATTTATAGCATCCCTAACTTGTTAAGGCGGTTTAATAGACCACCTAAACCCTAACGATAACATGAAAGTATTAAAATTACATCAGCACCATGTTAAAAACAAAGTGACTTACACAAATTGTTTAGAAATCCTAACTTAGATATTAATGGAGTGTTAAGGCTCTAACATCCCTCCCCACATGGAAATGCTATTTATCAAAAATTTCACCTCCAAACAACCCCTTAAAACAACAATTTCAAATTTTACAAATACATGATAACTACAAAAACTGTTGATGTGAAGACCGCATATGGTTCTACCAAGGTACCACCATCCATCAAGAGACTTGGTGACTTGATTGTACATGTAAGAGAACATATCTCTATTACCAATGAAAGAAAGCTAACAATTTCACTCCAGGAATGTCGGAAATCTCCTATAGAAGATCAAATAAAACTAAACCTTGATTAAACAACAAGGGTAATCAAAGGAAGGCAAAAAGCAGATCGTTGGAGATGTTAAGAGACTACAAAGCACTATCATAAAAATGTATACGGATAATAAAATTATAAACACCAATAGCCAGGTGGAAGCAAAAGCCTTGACTGAAAGAATATAAAAACTGATTAAAACATGGAAAAAGGAATATAGTAGCGAAGGAAGATTGACAAATAATCATTAACATGGTGCAAGAGCAATCTGCAACTGGACTTGAAGTTAGACAACTAATTAAGCTTGTTAAAAGAGGAAGCCTCAGGTTTTGCAAACATCAAATAACATCATGTGAAGAGAACAGCAAAGAAAGTAGCGGATCAAACTTCCAAGCAAGCTCTTCACTCTAAAAAGTCCATTGGAGGACAATTAGGGTGCACCCATTTACAAATCACAATTGTGGAGAGAGAGAAATATGCCTTCAGTATTAATGGTGTGATGGTACACCTCTTAAATATGTATAATATCTCACAATACATATTTATAGCATCCCTAATTTGTTAAGGTGGTTTAATAGATCACCTAAACCCTCATGATAACATGAAAGTATTAAAATTTCATCAGCACCATGTCAAAAATATAAAGTGACTTACACAAATTGTTTAGAAATCCTAACTTAGATATTATTAGAGTGTTAAGGCTCTAGCATCCCTCCCCACATGGAAATGCTATTTATCAAAAATTTCACCTCCAAACAACCCCTTAAAACAACAATTTCAAATTCTACAAATACAAGATAACTACAAAAACTGTTGATGTGAAGACCGCATATGGTTCTACCAAGGTACCACCATCCATCAAGAGACCTGGTGACTTGATTGTACACGTAATATATTCTACTTTGCTTCATATCCCGACACTGGAACTTCATCAGTGCTCCATCAGAGTATCATATACTTCATTTCGGAAGTCAGAAGTTCACTAGGTCCACCTCAGCAATCCTCCAACTCAGTAAATTACCATCTCCTTATACATTGAACGCAGGCTTTTAGTTGGATTCACCTTGATAAGTGGAGCATTCCAATTAACGTACCCATTTGCCGAGAAATTTTTATTAACTACTCAACATAGATGCAACAATTGACCAACTATTTTTTTTACTTCCCTTGGATAAAATGTTGAATTGTGGTAGCATCGAATGTGCTCCAAGTCTCAAATTTTGTGTAGAGGCTTAGACACAAGTATTCCAGATAACCCAGAAATCGTTTTGGAAATTCCACCTGGAGACAGTTTTATTTGATAAATTAATTATTTTTAATGAGACCCCAAGTCTAAACTTAGGAAATTAAAAAAATTGATAGATATTAATCTAAACTGTGGGTGTAACTTCTAGAAAAAGACGAGGATCAAGTCAAAATGATCTTAGCCATTGATTAGCTTCTAATCTGGGCCGTTGAATGTTAACTAGAAGATTATTTAAGGAAGCTTGAGGGTCATTTGGAAAATACTCCAGAGAAGATACTCAGTTGCCCAAGCAAATCAATTTTCTTCGTGGCTGAAGTTCGGCAAGAGATATCGATTCAGAGGGAGAGTTGAAGATGGAGAGGACAAAGAAGGTATCAGCATCAGTCAGGAGTGCAAGGGCAGGTGACGCAGTGCAGAGAAGGGACAGCGCAATAGCAACAGAGGGACAGCACAGAGCAGTGATGCAGAACTGGACAGTCCTCACACAACGCTGACGCAGTGGTGACGTAGGAGGGCCAGCAAGGCCTCTCAGAGATCAGATTTTTGTCAGAAATTTGTGAGAAAAATTCTCCAGTGTTATCACAGAGATTTCCCTTCATTACTGTTCATTGCTATTTGTACAAAAAACTTTTGCTGAAGAATAATAAAGAAATCCCCATCTGTTGCACCGGTTTTCCTGCATTGGGTTTTTCGGGGACAATTGTCCAAAAATAATTGTGTCACTCTTGTGCTAGTGTTTCTTTATATTTTTCTTAGTATTTTATTTGTGAAGGCTGCAGTAGAATTTAATTTGATGTTTACTGAAGTAATCTCTGTAAATAACTTATTGCTGAATAATAAGTAGAAGAAATAATATCAGATACTACAGTAGGATTTTGTTTTAGAAATTTTCACATAAAACAAAATATGGGGTAAACTAAAAGTGTTTGTAACTTTGTTGCAAGTCTTCTGGAAGAGTGTGTCTTTAAAACTTGGGGATAAATACACTATTTTATTTATTCCGACAAAAATAGATATTCTCGTCCTAGGCTTGACACTTATACAACTATACCAAAATATATACTGACTCTGCCATCATACAATCATGTGTGCATATAAAGATAACTACAAAATCTGTTGATGTGAAAACCTCATATGGCTCTAACAACATCCATCAAGAGACCTGGGTAACCAGCCATGGTGCTCACTGGTGTTCTAGGATGGTGACTTGGTAAGGTATGTTTTATTTTCAAATTTTACATTGGAATTATATGGTAAGGTCAATTTTGGTATAAAAACCACTTTAGTATAATTTTTAACATAGGTTATAGAAGTCAATTTATAAAAGACATTAACATCAGGCTTATATACATGGTATAAGGTAAGATTACATTGACATGAGCTATAACGACTAACAATGATGAATCGCAAGTAGATGCCCATCATCACAAAAGATGAAGCCAATAAAACCATGAAAATTATACATGGAATTTAAGAAAATGGGAAAAAAAGGGGGGGACCTTCACAAGTTAATTGAAGACTCCCAAAGATAATGGATAGAATTAAAAAGAAGGGGGATATTTGTCACAAAAGTGATTGGAGATGAATTCCAAGACATCTATATGGGGACAAATCACTACAATATTAGAAAATAGTGGACAAAAATGAAGTAGGAATTTCAAACTCACCAAACAAAATTACTAGTGGGTATAATTCAGAACCCAAAACATACGAAAATCCACCCAAAAGTATAAACTCATTGACCATAGTTCATGAAAGAAATCACAATACAAAAATTCAACCCAATAGATTCAAAATCTAAATATCGACAATTGAAAACAAAGCTCCACCAAAAATATCATTAGCTTCAATCTCATGCACCCAACAAAATATAAGTGAACAAGACATGCTTCAAATAGAAACAATTACTCTAGAAGACCAAATACAACAACCGATTGGAAAATACACTCTTCCACATCTCAAAAAGGTTGATAAGAACTAGGTTCCAAGAAAAGAAAAAAAAACAAGCCCATAGTTCCACTAGCAACCATGACAGGGAGATCACAACCTAAGACCCTAAAGCTTAAAGGAGACATAAAAGATAGAAATGTAACAGTACTAATAGATTCCAGAAATGTAATGATACTAATAGATTCTGACAATATTCATAATTGTATATTCGTCATTGTTGCTAAACAACTAAACCTTTTTTAGTACCCCACCAAGGACTTCAACATTACAATGACCAATAGAAAAAAGGTCAAAGAAGTAGGAAGATGTCATAAATTCAAATGCAAATACAAGAACTAGAGCTACAAAAAGGAGTTTATCCTCAATTTCTCAAAAAAATTGATATGGTGCTAGGTGCCAAATGGTTGATGCAGTTGAGCACTTTTACCACAGATCTTGAATAAGAGTTCATGGAATTTACTTAGCAAGGTCAACATTAGAAATTATATGGTGTGGAAGGTTCCACTCTCAAGAAGAATATATTGCAACTAAAGAAAAAATGCAAGAGACATAGGGCACATGCAACAACAAAAAAAGGAAAATGTGTTACCTAGAAGCAACAAGAGCCCCAAGTTTTAATTACTATCACAAATGGAGACAGTAGCATTGAATACTACACGTCCCAACACCATCTTTGTCGATTGCATGTACATTATTTCACATACTATAAATTGACTAAGAGCTTCATGACAATTCCTGCAATTCTATGTATGTATGGAGTTGCGATTGTTATTCCTTTATTTCTTCTTGATTAGATTTGTCTCATTGTCTTTTAGCATGAGTACAAAAAGACATTGTAAAAGTTTTTTATTATCCAAAGAAAGATTTTAATACTTTAAACTACACTCTGAAACTTTTACGATGGCATTGTCAACCACAAGCATGATCCATTGAGTGTTACACCTTGCTTTTATGCTTGAACTATTCCAGAGGGTATGTTAGCATTATAATAACTTGGGATTTGTTTATGTAAGAGCCCCTCTTCCTAGAGAATGGGAGGTATGGTAGAACTTGAATAGGAAAACTAGAAGGGAAGGTTGTGGATGAAGGTCTCTTACTTTATTCATCCACACCAGTCATTATAGTTGTACATGTATGTCTAAATTGATTAATAAATGAAAACGAATTAGATACAGAATCAATAGATATGTGAAACTAAATATATCTGCAATCATATTTGTTGCAAGAACCAGTTTCAAAGAAGACTTACACCATCTAAGAAGCACAAAACTTCAACTAGTGAGGATCATTCATTTTCTTATGTGCAATTCTCCTCTTTTTGGTAAGCATCTAATATCTCATCCAAAACACATTTCTCTGGGCTTATCCTATTGCTTCTGCATTTTTTGAAAGCTTGTACAAGGATCCAAAGAATAGCTAAGGTTTGTAGACAATCCCTGGCTCAATCAACTACATTCGGGAGTTTAATCCATGACTCATAATTTTCCCACCATGTGTATGGGAAATTATATTTCCTAGGATGTGTTAGCCAGAAGTTTAGTTACACCATGTTTAGTCCAGATTTGGATGGCTAGTCTCAGTAAAACATGGCTACTACAAATAGCATAATACTAGGGGTTAGATGCGTTCTTAGCCTATTCACTCTCTCTTTGAATTTTGGTTCCTAACCTCAACCTTAGCACTGCTATAATCTACTAATGAGCTAGCTTTTCTCCACTTTGTGGGGAAAAGCACTGCTACGCAATTTCATCATTTGGATTAGACTTCTATTTTTCTATTGAAAATGTTGGCGCTAAACAGCTCAACGAATCCAAGAAGGAAATTAGTTCCATCCGAACAGCTACAAGCAAGCACGAGTAACTTTGTTCATTACCCATTCTAGTCATCACCTTCTCATAGCAACAATTCTTAACTCAAGCCTTACCTTTCAGTACCAACCTTTCTAGCTGGGGTTCAAATTTTCCAACCCCCATAAGACCCTTCAATGTATGGAATAGGTGACAGTGTAAGAGTTCACATAAATTGCACAATGGTAATGGTTTACATGCATACACTTGTCATGGTTTACATGGTTACACATTTCAATACCTAATTTACACCTGTATGAAAGACAACCTACTGCTCTCACTTATTCAAACAGCTTTAACCAGTTTGTAAATTGGAAACAAGGACACTAGGCAGATATGCAGACCTTCAACTTTTAGAAACAGGTATTCATGCATACAACATTCAGAGAAGAATAGATCATACCATGTGAAAGCTTGCATGATCAAAAAGTCTGTTTTTCTTCAAGCAGATAATAGTAACTAAGAGGATTGAGAGATAAACAAAACCAAAGATAAATCCCACAACACAATAGGACTGTGAAGGAGATGTCAAAGCAACCTTAAAAAACACTGAAACATGAAGATTGGGTTCATCGCTGGACTCTCAGAAAATACGATTTTATGAGATTAAAAAAATGGAATTTGGACCCTCTTCTGGTGCAAAAACAAATAGGTTATTACTAAGCATTGCCCCACATTCAACCATTTCTGGAACTACCTCAAGGTTAGTGTTAGCCAATACAAGTTTCTTCCAGTTCTACCTCTACCAGAAATGTTTCCATTTCTGTGCTGAAAACACACTTCCCCAACAAAGGTGTAATGTATCATGCAAAAGAGTCACAAATAAACAGTAAGAAGCAATAAAGGACCTGCATGTTGAAAACTCCCATCCCCAAAGACCTTGCATGGAACAAACATTCAAGAAATTGTACTCTTAAATCTTCCACGAGTAGCAATTACATCTTTATATGATATATGACATCCAATAAGCACACGTGTAAGAAGAAACACCAAACCTGAGTTTCAATGTTATCAAGCATGTCTCCTTGTGACTCGACCAGCACAGCCATATCCAAGAAAATCTGGCAGATCAAAGTAAAATGGAAATTAAGTAATTGATATCGAGCATTATTTACATTAAAAAAGAATCTGGAAGCAATGATAATATGTCAATATTTTACCAGCAAACACAATAAACTCACTTCTCTAAGAACGGAAAAACTTAAGACTTTTCATAGTGCATGGAAAAAGATGTCCATTGGAGAATCATGTTGCCTTCTGTAAATCTTTATATTTTTAAATTATAGTATAATAAAAACATGTTCCTTCCATAAAAAAATGAACTCTAAGAATCTCTGTTGTAGTTGACAGGCTTGTTAATAACAGCAAAAGCCCAAAGACATTTACTATTTAATTATCTTTTAGCAGAACCTACTTGATTCCACTTTTAGCACAAAGAAGACAGAAATTGGCATTCCTATACCAATAAGAACAGCTGAATTTAGCAAAAGACTGTAAATCCATGTTGAACAGATTAGAAAGCCACAAGGGTATGACAGATAAGAATGGAAATTAATTGCAGAAGGTATAGATGATGTGATGTAATAAAGTATGGCATAACTGAAGAGGGAATGGTGTGAGAATATTTTATTTAAACCCAACTTGAAGGGTTTATTGGACCTCTGGGGCCACTTGATCACTCATTCATTTACAGTTAACCACTTTAGCAGTTATTGCATTCCCACCCTTTATGGTCTTTTCACAATAATAATGATATTATATATTATAAAATGTTGTGGCCAAACCACACAGCTTTGTAGTACAACAATGAGATGGGTGGCCATAGCCAAATGTCCAAAATCCAAAACTGTAAATCCCTCAACCCATAGGGTTAGTCTTCCCTGTTCCAACCTCTAATGGCTTGGCAGGTGCACTGCCTTACACATCGCTTAGTAAAAAACTACATGACAAAACGTATCTAAACTGGAAAAGAAGATTTGTACTTCCCATGCCCACTACGAGCACTCTGCTTGCTTGTCCTCCTTTGGCTCACTTCCAACAACCTCCAAGCGCCTCTCTTTCTCAATCACAACAGTGGGTCTGACCTCACCTATGCCTTCAACAATTCCATTTATCCCAACAAATGGCAGAATTCATCACACTACACTATGCCTCCACTATCTTCTTTGCACACAATTTCACTCCTCTTTTCACCTCATCAAGCTCAAACAAAACACAACAGCAAATGTTATAGTGGCAGTGAGTTGTTGCCACCACCCTAGCACTGTAAACAAACAGCAAACCACCACTCTCTATCACATTGGAGGCCAAATCCTGGAACAAAGACAAATAACTCAAATAGAATTCCAATTTTAAACCAAACAACACTCACGCTTGGAGAGGAAACCAAAGTCCATAGAAAGGGCAATAATGAGTCCTAATCCCAATGCCTGGCCAAATAAACCCACATGCAGTGCCAAACTCCTTCATCACACACTTCTGAACCACCCGCACTAGTGTGAGGAAAGAATGAATAGGGAGAAATTGATGTACTAACTTACTATCATGTCCGATTTGCATGATTTGACAAGTGTCTAAATGAGGGGCTTGCCATAAGGTTCAAATGCGTCACAAAGAAAGTAGGATAGTGCAATCAATGAAGGGATTTTCACAGCAATAAATTCAAAGAGTTTTTTGGAGTCAGCTTCCCAAGAAGTATTGTTTTAAAGGAATTTTACAAGCTGTTTTTAGATATTACTTTGGGTTGTCTGCAATATTAGTACTATAGCTGGAAATGTCCTTTTCATGTCTTTGTTTAGACTGACGTTTTTCAGAATCTGATGATAATCTAGAAATAGTCTGAAAGGAGCCTTATGAGCAGGCACGATATTTTGATTTCTACTTGAAATAGCAAATATACAATATTTTCTTGGAAAAACGACTAAATCCTTGAAGTGGTCAATTGACCGGTGATTTTCTAGCCAATACAAAAGTGTTGTTAAGATTTGGTGGTGAAAAGTGAAGGAAGTTTGGTGTTGACAACAATAGAAGAGTCAACTGAAGCATTAGCAATGGAGTATTGGTTTGCTTGTTTGCATCAATAGCAGCATACTTCTAGTGCATGTACATGCTAAAGTCAATTAAGTCTAACGATAATCTGATCTAAAGCCTAGGAGGTGTCTATTGACCATGTGGAGGCACTACCTCTGTTAAGTAAATCATGATCCAAGCATATATTATTTCCATTCATAAGTGATATGTCCATGCATCCACAAAAGCAGCCAGTCTCAACAACATGCCCTAACTCCCTTCATACTAGACCGATATGTATGAAGAGCGAGTTGGTAAGAATTATAGAATGGTAATTGTCCAACCTAGAATCAAAGGGTGGAAGGATTCAATGAATTTATTGTTAGAAGGTCTATAGTGCAAAATATATATCCTTTTATAAAGGTGTTTAGTGACTTGTTTGAAAACCTTTTTTTTTATAGAGAGAAATAGGGATGATGCTTGTGAGAAGGATGAAATTGATAAAGCGTCTTCTTCCCATGCTTAGTTCGCTACTAATGCCTTGGTTTACCTTGAATTTGAGATAAATACTAAGGCTATTGAATCCCAGTGGTTGTGCCAGATAGGATATACAAGCGTTGGACTTGGGATATACAAGCGTATGGTTATCCCTATTGAACTTCAGATGAGACTGCTTAGAGCACGACCTGAATATAGTCAGACTCCATTGCCAGATGGAGGTCATTTTATATTGATTTGCAAGAAGGTTATTTTGTACCCATTGTTGTTTTGTTTGTTGCTAAAGATAATTATGCTGGGTTGCAGAACGCAAACTTCCACCCACTGACAATCTGGTTGATGATAGTATATGCCTAAGTTGGAGACAAATGATAGCTCTGTTGATTTGAAGGGACAACGTGCACCTTTGTTTAGGGGGTGATTACATTTTGCACCATCTATTTAGTATTTAGCAAGAACACTACTCTTTTCCCTGTAAACATCCTCATCATAGAGATAAGAGGATCCGAGAGTCTAAATTCTTAGTATGGTAGCACTGAGCAGTGATGCTTATAGATCTTTGTAGAAGAGGCATAGGAGGAAGAAGTGTGGAGCAGTGCCAACTACCAGGATTGGTTGTGGGTTGGGCTGATGATTGGTCATGGCAACATTTGTACAAGTGCCAAAGAACTTCATAAAGATGTGTATAATCAATTGTACACTCAAAAATATCTCTTTACTCCTATTGATTTCTCTTGTTGCTATGTTGGCATGTTATGCCAATGGCCATGCAAGAAAGAATTGATTCAAGCCTTTGTATGGGAGCCTTATTGATTGTAGTGATCCTTTTATCTATGTTTAGAGAGGAATGTTGTTGAGCTTGTTTGGATGTATAAACCCAACTTGATGTTGTTAAGAACCCAATTATTGTATGACTAGTCAACAAAAAAATATAGATTTGTTTGATGATAAGAAAATAAGGAAAATTCAAAAAAGAAGCGACTGAAAGCCTAGGGACTGCTCAGATTAGCAACAAACCAAGAAACTACTTTTTGATACCAAAAAACAAAAAGAGCTTTTGAGCAAAGAAAGTTAAGTTTTTACCATCTTTGATGGCTCTATAATTTGCTTTGGTTGATGCTCTTCTTGCATGATTTGGGAGAATTTATGATTACAGGTTACATGATTGAGATTGCTTTAGTTGATAACTTGATAGAACTATGATTTTGGAGACTATTCTTAATAGGACTTTTTGGGAAACCTGTTCTGACCATTTGTACATAGGCTCTTGTTGTACATTAGGTTATGGAGATTGGAAGTTCAAGTTATTAAGCACTCTTAATCGTAAGCCTTTTTTGCATGAGATTGCTTCACTGTGTTCCAAAGAGGACTGGGTAGAGGTGTTGTGAAGGTAACTGTTATGTTGCACCTTGTTATGGTCTGGAATTTTCGCTGTCAATAATCTCAGCCTCACTATGTTAAGGGTGGAAATGATGGGAGATGTGATTTCTCTAAAAAAAATTGAGGAAGGCTTGCAATAATGATGTTAACTGCAGGAAATTATTATTACGGGACATTGTTAAGATAATGCCACCTTCATAGCTCCTCCAAGTTGTGTTTAAGCCTTAAGGGAGGATGTGAGAATATTTAATGTAAACCCAACTTGAGGGGTTTATTAGACCTTTAGGATTTCTTGATCATTCTTTCATTTATAGTTTATTGCAATCCCACCCTTTGGGGTTTTATGGGTAACCTTAATTGGTAAGGCTCTAGTTTCATTTGGCATGCACATTACACATAATGCATTGTGCTCATTGGGATGATCTTACCTAGATGTACTTCATTGTGTAAAGGTGTTCTAAACACTATCATCTCATTCAGTTACCTTGGGCTCATCATGAAACCCTAACAAATGAAACGTAGGAATGCTAAGCCCAATTTGATACTGAGCAATCTTGTGATGCCTGCAAATTCATGATGATTAGAATATTTACCACAAGTAACTCCAAGGTGCTGTTGGAATGTGAAGATTGGGGAATTATAAACTGTCAGAACAGAATTTCTCGAAAGCATCACACATAAAAACCCCTTAATGGCCGAACTCTTTCCTTGGAAAAGGTCAACTGTGGGACACTCTCTTCCAAGACAGGTATCTCGATAACCTTAAGAATTAAAAACCCCTTAATGTCCAAACTCTTTCCTTGGAAAAGATCAATTGTGGGACACTTTTTTCAAAGACAGGGATCTCAATTACCCTAAGAATTGGATGGCATCTACAGATCCTAAAATACTATTAATGAGAATGAATTAAAAGGAAGAACAAGGACTAACAAACCATTTAGATAAGAAACATAATCATTTACAAACATAGGAAATTTCAGACATCAAACCAACAGAAAGTATATATACATTATAAAATAGAAGAAAAAGTCTTAACTGTGTAGTGGAAAGACTAATAAGTCTTTAGTTAAGACTCAAGAGGATCTTGTTTCAAGCAGCTCAAAATTAGAATCATGTTTCCACTAAATCAAATCAATGGCCAATTCATTTGGATTATAACCTTCCACAATATAGGGACTAGCTCAATTCCAAATGTGTCCGACTCTTCAGGAAGATCAGGTTTGCTTGGAAATGCTAAAGCTATGGTGGAAGAAAGAACTAGAAGGATCAGTGTTGTTTAGTACGGAAATCAAATTAACCAATATTAGAAACAAATTAAAATTTTGGTCAAAAGAAAAGTGGAAAGAGGCCAATTCAATTAAGACAGCTTCAACAAAAGATTAGAAAATCCAATTAAGGATAGAATTCTGGGAAGACTGACGGAATCATTCTAGATAGAAGAAGAGTGAGTATTAAGGGAATAGGAGTGAGTATTAAGGGAATAGGAAGATATATGTGGCAGGTAGGGATCAGAATGGAGGAATTATATCCAGAATGATGGGGACAGAAATATCAAATTCTTCCGAAAACAGCTGCAAGTGAGAGGTGCATTAGTGGTACTAACAAGGTAAATTTGGAACCTGGATCAGGTCGGAGAAAATGAGATTAAAGCTTCAGCGATTCATTTATTCCCTAATTTGATGGGAAATAATGTGTCAGGATTCGGGAAGCAAAGATTCTTCTTCCCTACTTGCTAACATTCCCAGATTCATAAACCAAGAACTAAAGGATTTTCTGTTGAAGCCTGTTTTTCAGGAAGAGGTGGAAGAACCTATCTTCTATTAACAGAAGAAGAAAGCACTAAGACCAGGTGTTTCCTGAATAAATTTCTACCAGCCTAGATAGTAAAGCTGGATTTTCTAGAACAAATGGAAGAATCAAGTACAAAAGGCAAAATTACAGGTCTCATAAACTCAACTTTCATTGCTTTAATTCCAGAGGGAAAAAAATTTCATATTGTAGTAGCTTTACACCAATTTCACTAGCAACACCATTCATAAGATCACCTCTAAATTGATAGCTCCTAGATTGCAGCCTTTTATACTAGTTTTAATTGCTAAAGAACACATATTTTTCAGATTTATGTAATTAATCTCCAAAAACACTCCTTATGGATAAAAAGAAGTCAGAGTCATATGTTTTTAATTTAGATATGGCATGTTAGCTTTTGGAGTTACACCAAGTGTTTTCACCTTGACAGGACAGCACTGTCTCCTAGCCCCTTGGCAATGGTTCATGGACATTTGGATGGCTCGGTTTGGGTGGATGACCTTGGTTAGGGTACTGGCATGGTGCCCTTATAAAGGAGGTTGTTACCCTAATCAACATACTCATTAGGTGCACACAATGGGGAATCTATTGCTCAATCAATGGAGGTGCCTACAAAGGAGGAGACGCATTGGGCATTGACCTTGGAGGTTGGACCTTGACTTGAGGATACTTGGGTTGAGGAGCATATTTCACAGAGGTTGGTGATGGATCCAAACACACATATCTTCAAGAGGAGCATTGGAGTTGTGTGACCACATTGGTAAACATGAGAGTAGCATTGGGTCAATGTGAGGGCACATGGCACACAGCTAGAATAAGAAAGTCTTACATGAGGATGCTTGGATAGAGGACCCGTTGACCATGTACATGTCAACAGTTCCGAGAAACAGAGTACACACCAATGGGCAAAAAAATTGAGTCGTTGCCATCATTGTAATCCCAAATTCTGCAGTATTATTGTAAAAATGAATCTAGTGTGACTATGAAGCCACGCAAAAACACCTAGGTAAGCCTTTGATTCTTAACAAAGGATTTCACTCTAGGGAGTTTTTTAACCTCCCTAAATTATTTGTGTTTCTAAACACGAATAATTAGCAGAGTTTTTCTCCCAAGCATCCCCCAAGCTAGAGTGGAATTCTGCGATAAGGTCTTAAGTGAGTCCTGGTGTTATCGAGTCTATGTATTTTTATCATACTAGATCATGTGTTTTGTGTCGCAGAATTTGGTTGTCTCTTAGAGGTTGTGTCTATTGTAAAATTCCCCTTCTATGGGTGATTATTGTAATATCTTGATGTAAAAAATATTTTGGTGAATGGTTACTCATAGTTAGACACCACTGCCAAAAATATTTTAGAGTATGGAAAAAATATGTGTAATCCCCTTTTATGTGTAATCCCCTTTTGAGTCTTTATTTAATTTTCTGGCAAAAATAAAAATGAAAAGAAAATTAATTAACCAGAAATTAATCAACAAATCAAAATGAGAGAAAAATAATTTCACTCCACGTGAAAAAATAAATTTTGGAAAAAAAATGACCTTCCCGAGGAAGAATAAATTTGAAGGACTCAATACCAAGGAGAAAAATCCCTCAAAAAATCGTGGGTCCAAAAGAGCTTTATTTTCTGAGGTCCTCCCTCAAAGGAAAAATCATTTTTTTAAGAAAAATCAAACTTTAGACCATGGTGGTTAAGTCAAGGACCAATTTTTAGGAAAAAAAGGTTGGAAATAATATTTTTTGGACCAGGATCAAGGCCTTCATCAACAAATTCGAATTTTTCTTCCATGTTCCAGATCAAGGGACAAGATTTAATTTGGGCATGGATCAAGCAACGACTAGCCATTATTCTCCGGGATCAAGGAAACTAATCGTTACTTCCACTTGGAGGGGTTTGATACTCTCATTTTCTATATAAGGAAGCCATTGAGCTCACATTGATCATGTTAACAAAAAATCTTAAGCAAGCTATGAGTCAAGTTGCTAGATGTAATTTCTCTTTTGCACTAATAAAATCAAGGTCTGTGGAGGTTTATCTTGCGATGGTGTTCTTTTTCTGCTTCTTGTGGTAATGTTGTTTTGAAACGTGCTTTAATACTCCACTGAATAATATTGTTAAGTTATTATTCCATTTGCCATTAGTTGGATTTTTCACAGGTATCTTGCATTAGGTATTGGGTTTGGAAAAGTGTTCTAGCTCACTCGATCTAGCAGGTATCTCCAAATAATGAGGGTTTTAACTTGTATCTAGGCCTTTATGATCTAATAACGTTATTTCAAGTGTGACGAGACAATTTGATATTCAGATCTTGGGCGTGAGAAGTTTTCAATTGGACCAGCCAACTCCCGAGACAAGAGATATAAAATCCCATCGTGTTAAATTCTCCAAGGCTTATCTAACGATTTGTGTACAACAACTTGGCCATGACATAAAATTAAGTTTGATCTGCTTATTAGAGCTCGTAAATTTAATTTTGTAAATATTTGTAAATAATTTTTGTAAAATTATTTTACTAACCCTTGTGTTTTATTTTTCTAGAGTAGATACTTAGAGGGGTTTTATTTTCAAATTTGAATTTTATTTATAAATAGTGGAGGAAGGTTAGCCTTTGCCAGTTCCATGCTGATTTGACTTTGTTGCAGGCTTGTTCCAAGGGTTTGGCATTAGATTTTCACTGAGAATTTGTCATTGCAGGGTTCTGGCACATTGAATGCTCATAAATTTGTCTAGAGAGTAACTGTGTGTGATTGCAGGTCTAGCAATCACTTGGGCAAAGGTTTTCTCCTTTTATTTTGACTTTGGGAACTCGTTGTTACATCAATCATGATCTCTAGTCTTGGACGCAAGGCATAGGACCCTCTCTAGCCCTGGCTGCAAGGAGTTTGAGGGCTGATCTATATCCTTTTGTCCCATTAGGGCTAACATACTTGTGGTTGCAGGTCTGTGTTGCCTTGAGGAGGAGTCACAATATTCGTTTATGGCTAAACATTAAATTTTGAGGGCTTGCATTGATATAACAGTCATCAAGGGAAGGCTGCAAGCCCTTAAGGCCTTGGTCCTCCTTCATTCCCACCTTTGTCAACTGCCACAATAACCAATTCTGAAGCAATACATTACAGTGACCTTAATCATCAAAATTGACACCTAATAATAAACCCAAAAACACTAATAAATAACCCATAATATGTGCAAGATAAATCGCAGTGTTTTCACTATTATCTTATGCATTTTTTATGAATAATTTGATTGTTACAGGACTGATATCATTGTTGCAGAAGCCTGATCTGAACTTACAGTGGTTTGATCTCTCTTCACAAAGGCATCCTTGCATTGTTCTTAGCTCTAAATTTGGTTATTAAGCATCTTGTGAATGATCTTGAGAGCTGATTTCATCACAGTAGCAGACTGATAAGTAGATACAGTGGACTGATATTGGTATATCTTAGGGTCTGGTGTATTCATTAGTGCTTCATTGGTTTTCTCATGCATTATTGTGGCAGTCAAAAGCATAACAGATTGGTAATTGCATTAATTGTAATCTTGTCAAGGTATCGAGGGTAGCCTTCTGTCTCTTAGCTAGCTACTAACCTATTTCATTTTCTGTTGTTCTCTTATCATTACATAGTCAGAAATTGCATTTCATGATTGGAATTTACATTAAGCTCTTGTTGCATTTGCCTCATTTAAAATCACTGTTAATCTCACTTCAAAGTACTTATATCATGGTGCTTGCATAAGTTTAAAATTTCTCTTGTTTACAATTGACATCTCCATAAGCAAAGAGAATCATAATAAAGCTCACCTAATCACCTTGGCATCATTTCCATCGCTGCTTCATTGACTGACTTCGAAATACTTCTTTAATTGCTAATCTTAGTTGCAAGTGGTTTGGTGTTGGAACATAATTGTGAGCTCAGTGCAACAATCTAATCTGTATCTTGCAGTTCTCATATCGTCTTGCATCATCTCATTTAGCATTCAATTATCCACTATTGCTCTTGTACTTGGTCATATTGCTGAAATTTTGTATATCATTTTAGTACAAGCTTTATTCATTTTGCAAGCCATATTTGATATCGTGCCATCTCATCGTACTAACTCTTCCCTTGCAGCAGCTACCTATCTTTTGACTTGATATTCTACTTGCAAGTGTTTCTAATTTATAATTTGAGCATTGTTATTAAGGCACTGGTCTCTTTGTTCAATCTTAAGTGTCTCATAAATAATCTGATCAAATATATCTCACATTGCTCATTAATCAAACTTGTCACCTAATTTTAATCAAGTTACTGTGATAGGTAGTTGCATCTCCTAAAACTTGTTGATTCTCAACAAGTTTCCCCTTCATTTTCCACCTTTAGGAACTACCCCCCTTAGCTTGCCTAGGAGATAGCTTAAACAGAGTGAGTAGGGATCAGAGTGACAGCCCCTACTCTGAGCGTTGCGCCTTAGGTGTACACTTCAGGCGACAACTGGACCACCATGCAAGAGGGAGAATTTGATTAGTATCATGTTAGAAGAATTCACCATCTTTGGGAATTGTATAAAACCTAATCTGACATATGTACATCCTTGTATCATAGAGCACTCCATGTGGGGTTGCCTTCTTGTTTGGTAGTTTGTATAGACACATGTCCTTGTCTTATGTTAGCCTCCCTCACCTACTAGTACATATAAGGGAGGAGAGAGCTCTTGTATTGATTCATTATCAATGATCATTGAACTCTTCTTTATACTTGTCTTGGAGACATTATGGTTCGTCAAGAAACCATAGGAGCTAGTCAATAGCATTCACAAGGAAATTCTAGGAGAGGACAAAGGGAGAGACATATTGGATTTTATCAAATATATATGAACTTTCCAGATGTCCAATACTTGTGTGATTGCAGATTTAATTTCTGGCTATCATTGTCTTCATTTAGTAATTTTGTATGCCTTACTTATTGCACATAAGTTAAGGTTGAAACTGTTTAGTGATTTGAAAAACATCTCGAAGATAATAGGGAAGATTTACTACTGTAAATTATGCTGTAATAGATTGAATTTCAGATCTGGTTTATGTTTGGAAAAGTGTGTCTAAGGCTGAAACTTGTCAGCATATGTTTGGTATCTTTTCTCTTGGACTGCCTAGCATGTTATGCTGTAACAAACTGAATTTCAGATCTGGTTTATGTTTGGAAGTGTGTCTAAGGACTGAATCTTGTTGGCATATGTTTGGTATCTTATCTCTTGGGCTGCCTAGCATGTTGGGTTAAAATGTGATGAAATATTGTCTCCTGTTTGCTACTGTAAACCAATTTTTCAGACCAGCCCTAAACCTGAAATTCACAGGGACTAGACCCAAAAACCTCTTTGTGAGGTGAAATTTCTGTTTTGAAATAAACTCAGAGAATGCAGAAACTTCTACAAGGAAAAAAACTCCCGATAAAGTTGACAGGAATGTTTAGAAAATGTTAATTGGGTCTTTGGGTCTGAAGATAACTGTATCACATGGGTTTCAACACATCTGAACACTCGTTTGACTGCAGTACTGATAAATGGATGATCTACACAGTTCTTTCAAACAACTAAGGGGATTAAGGTCCTCTCTCTCCTCATTTGTGCATTCTAAATTCTAATGGAAGAAGCCATATGAACTTTGAACTTTACAAAAAGAACGAGAAAGAGACCTAAACGAGGTGTTGAAGCAGACTCACGGTCAGTTTGCTGATGAGACACTTCTTTTTGGGGGAGCATTGACTCGAACAGAAAAAAGAATGAAAAGGATCTTACATGTGTATCTAGAGACATCTGAACAGAGTGAAAATGACAAATCCTTTAATTATTTTGGAACTGTAGTCATAAATTGCAAAGTAGAATCTGTAGAATACTTGGCTTACAAAAAAGTGTCTCAACATAAGGAGCTTCACATCACCATCGAAAATAATATAGGCAACAGCATGGAGGCAAGTATGCAGACAAACTCCAATCTAGCAAAAATAAGAATTAATCTCAAACATTTAAAATAACTCTTCTATTATCCACCAGTGCATCCAGCCATTCACAATGCTTGATGACTCCAATGGCAAAGCCCGCATCTCGGTCCCCTCACTCATCCTCAGCCACCAGCTCCATAAAGACCTTGACATGCTCTCTATCCTCTCTATTTTTGTCCTACACTGAGATTTCCAGTTTCTAGTTTATTGTACATGCATTTAGCAATTAGTTTCTAGCTTATTTGTAGACCTTAATATTTTTCTTCTTTTAGCATTAATAAAGGCAAAGCTTTCGCACTCCCACTTTGTACCTGCACTGGATGTACTATCTTGGTTCCATTAACCTACTTTTGAGATCATTTGTTGGATATAAATAAAACTATTTTATTTTATCTATCTATATCCAAAATATCCCTTGACTTGTGAGTTAACACCTAACCTACATGCATCAATATTCCTTGAGATAACAACTAATATAATGGATGGATATTCTTGGAGATGACAACTGGCCGCTACATGCATGGGGGGGTAAATGATATTAATGGGATTTTTTCCAATAGATAGGTTCTTTGTTTTTCTTTTTTATTATTTTGGGTGTGTGACTCATTGCCTTATATTGGGGGTGGTGGTCCTGCTGGATAACCTATGGCTGGGCAGTAATTCATTTTCCCACAACCATCCCAGGCAATGCAAGTTGACAGCTACATACCACAATTACATTTGGTTATGTTTTTATTATTTTGGGAATTTTTAAATCGTGTAAACAATTGTTGTGTGAATGAATTCATTACATAATCAATTTAAATTTTAAATCCATTGTACATTTAGTTGGAGAAAAAAAAATAGAATTTGATGCTTTTTGGTAGTGAATATTAGAGTGCTAAAATTCTTATAAAATCAGTGATTATTCAGGACCCTAACTTTTAAATGATCGATATTATTGGGTCCTAAATTGAGAGTCCTCAATATCAGAATTATTAAAAGAGAAATAAACTAAAAAAAATACTTTGGATTGGAGGGAAACAAAAACAAATAAGATCCCGCAGATCAAGTGGGAAGCTGTGTGCCTTCCCAACAAGGAAGATGGTTCGGGAATAGTTGGAGGCAATTTTTACTGAGACTTCAGCAACAAAAATAGTGTGGAGATTAGGCTCTTTATCACACCTTATTTGGCAGAGAGTTATCCTTAATAACTATGGAAGAGGAAGGGATATAGACTTCTTTCAGACTAATTCTTGGTTAATAGTTCTGGATTCTGAGAGTTAAAAAAAGGTTTTGAGTTGATCAGGAGGGCGCTTTCTTGATTGACTAGAAACAATTTTAAAGGCAACATTTAGTATCATTCAATCATGGGAATATCTCAATAGAACACTTGGAGTTGGCTCCTCTAAGGAACTGGTTAGAAGAAAAATGATCGGTAAAAGTGACTCCTCAAAAATGATATGCTCCAAATTCAGGCCTGGAGAGAACCATGCTAGACTACCCGTAGCTTCTTTCAAAACATTCACAATTCGTACAACACATTATTATTTTTTTTTGAAGAAAATAAACAGGTAGCTTGCATTAATCAATTTGGTAAACAGGCCAGTACCCTTACATTCATGTGCTGATCTTCATTTGTTGTATTCCAGAACCAATCAAAATGAGATCTAATGCTACCCTGCCTATACCCAAATATGCCTCTAACAAGAATTATCCCATATAGTCTCCAAAATAGGCCATTATATAATATTGTTTTACATAACATTTATCAAAAAGATTACTAAAAAAAGACTACATCCTTGGATTCCTGTTGGCTGTCAGCGCACTGTCGTTTTCCTCCACTACCTGCATTGTAAGCTCTAGATTTGGTTGCTGCTCAGGCTCACCTGACGGTTTTGCTCCACTGATGGGTGGGTCTTGAAGTCTAAAGACCTCCTTAAGAACTCCCATTTCCAGGGTCTCAACTGTCACCCCAGTCCCTTCTACCTTCGAAGTGAGATTATCAACCTTTGGGGTTATAGTGGCCACTGATATTCTGAGTTTCTCGACATCCTCTCTTAGAGCCTCAATCTCCTGCATTAACAAAGAGAAATGTGAGTGCGCCTCTACCACGAGTTGCTCCCCAACTCTATCTATTTTGGCCAAGTTCTTCTTCAGCAAGACCACTGCCTGAGTCGGTCGAGAAATATCACCACCTGTTTCGAATGGAGAAGCCATACTTAACAAAGGTCAGCAATTCACTAAGATTCTAAGTAGCTCCAACTTCACCGTTAGCCATTTATAGTCCAGATTGCTTCAAATTCCAATCCCCATTTGCATTGAATTACATTGATTACCTGTGAGTTGCATTTCCCTGATGGAATTGTCAGTGTCCTGCAACCTATCTTTCCCCCAACAATCATGCATCCCGCATTTAATCCACAAGCAGGGGAGAATGGTACTTCCTTGAGGTATAACATATTCCAAGGAGGGATCGCATGTCAAATGACATGTGCATTCCTTGAGAATGACAAGAACCATCTTCGATAATCAACTGGATAGGCGATATGAATCAATTGTCGAGATCGATGACCATCGCTTTAGATTTATTATTAAAGGCTTAAATGTATTATTATTAATCATCATGACATGCCTTGGGGTTTGTTCGCTCCATCGTGCCTTGATAGTTATATTATTCCCTGCCTCTAGCTTATGCTTCCCTTCGAGCTTCATGGTATATAATGAAACGAGGTATCTCCTTGATCGAGGAGCAAAATGCCTTGTTCAAGGTGGACACCTTTATTGGCTTGTTCATCTGCAATTTTATTATTCTCTCTTTTTATATGGAAGAAGGAAATATAGTCAATTTTTTGTATTTGATTTCTAATCCGAGCATCCATGGGCAACAAATTTTCGTCTCTTAAGTTTTTACTTTTGTGGAATTTTTTATGACTAGCATCAAATCACCCAATACAAATATTTGTAGAATTCCTCTTGCCAGAGCTAGTTTAACCCTTGCCATAATGCTAGTGCTTCTACCTAGTTATTGGAGGATTTCCCCAGCCCCCATGCAAATTTGAGCTCTATTTTTTCTTCGGGGTCAAAAATTACCCCTCCAGCTCCTGCCTCCCCTGATTTCCTTTCGATGCTCCATCAAAATAAAGTTGATGCCCTCCCAGAGTATTTCGCCATTTTCTGAACTAATCTTCCTCTAACCTGATTGCAAACGAAGGAATGAAGGTTTGCAGTTTGAAGTTGCCAACATGATAAATGGGCTTAACTGATTGTGACCATTCTATTTCTTCAAAAGACAAGTCTTTCAACTCGTCGATATCACAACATCTAGATGAAATAACCTTAAAGAGCATTTGTGATGCCTTCATAGTTGATGTTATTAGATAGGGATTGATAATTTGAAATATAGCTTGGTTGCGCGAGAGCCAAATTGACCAACATACATTATTTGGTAAAGCAACCCAACTTCGAACCATTATTGAATCGGATTTGCAATTCCACGGATAATGGAACTTCCAATTTTCAAACATATCTAGCCAACTCTGAAGGATAATTTGAAGAGATTTGAGGTCTAATTGAGTAGTTCCAAACCTCCGATGGGAAGGGACAGATTTTGGACAATGGAGGATGGGGAAGTTGCACGATTAGGAATTCGTACAACACATTATGAGGAAATTGTAAATAGAAAATTTTTCTAAAGACCGAGTCTTGATAGATTTATTTGGAGAAATGGTTTGAAATTAGGAGAGTACACAGTTAGAGATGGCTTCAAGTTTTAATAATGAACTATGGACCATCACACAAGCAAACACTCTCCCAAGAAGGATCTAAGTCTGGGATCGGCTATGCTCTCCAATACTTTATTTTGCATTTCACCCAATTATCTCTTAAGGATAAGATTTTAACAGCTGAGAACCTACAGCAAAGAGGTATCTAGGGACCGTTATTTTGCGGGGCACTGTAAAGCTAGAGGGGAAACAACTTCACAATATTTAGAAGAATGTGTTTGTAAGTATTTGACTCTTGGATGATGATTAACCACAAAGATTTCAAAGAAAAAGTTTTTTTCAAGTCTTTGTGACTTTTGTATTTTCTTTTAAAAGCACAGGTGAGGTTGTGCATAAAGTAGCATCAAAAGTTAGCCTAATGATAGCAAACATAAATTCAAACCAAAAATTTTTGGAGGGAGGGCAAGTCTCTATTGAGCAGGAAAAAAGTGGGATGAAGAAGTGGTCATAAAGGCCAAGGAAACTATAAAATCAGAATTACCAGAAAAGTCTCCTCCAACAAAGACATGGCTTTTCCTGCACTGGTTTTGATAATGCCTCCCAAGGATCCTCGATCGGGGCAGATTTACTTGTTGATGATGTCAAAAGGTCCTATAAACTAGTGCTACGAATCAATAGTAATAATTGGGAGGGGCAGTTCGCTATGACTTAAAAAAGATTCTAGCTTTGGTAGTTAAATGCCATTTTTTGGGACAGTTTAGATTCTAGAAGCTAAAGAAACTACTTTCTTTAGGACTTGAAACTAATAGTATATTTTTTTAATGATAAGTACAAGCAAAGGCTAAAGGACCAAGAGTTAAAGAAAAGGTACAACATCAAGTAAACCAAATTGTAATTTACATAAACAAGGCTCACACCAAGAACACAGGACTATAACCCAAGAAGTAGACTCTTTCCTCCAAATATATAATCATAACTACCAAATGTTGTGAAGATTGGTAAGTTATCTCTTTCTGAGACGTCAGGCCCCTACACACACTACTTGTAATGCCTACCATGGTCAGAATTAGACACCTTTCTCTTTGCAAAACCATATCCTAGACTTGGTAATGGAGTAGGCAATCCCACATTGAGAAAGTTAATGACTGAGAAGATTCTTGTGTAGACAGAATTATCTATATGAGAATCTATTTTGGCATGGAAGCCAATGACTAGATGAGGTGGTTTAACACCCCAATAATAAGAGGGACTGCCACGCTTCAAGACCTATTAATCTTTGTGATGCCTCATTATACCTCCTATAAGGTATCAATCACTCCTAAAAGGGTGGTACAGAGACTAGCACTACAGAAGCTCTAATTCTCAAATGTGTTCACTTTCAAAACCTCTATCAACATATAAGAGAAGCTTAATAAACTCTAGATTTATTCAAACATAAAATTCGAAATGCTTCAAAAGAAGCTTTCTCGAGTCTCGACTTGGCCTGACATCTACTGGGCACTTGTCCTCAACTAAAAAATATATGAAATGGAGACCTCTGGGAATAACCGCACAATGTCTGCAAGATAGGGACTGTCGTGCATTTTTTCCAATGGTCTGCTTCAAACTGCTCCATGAATGTGACCAAATGCCTGCACGATATATTTACTCAAAACCTCTAATCACGGTTTATATCCTCCTTTGCACAAACTATTTTGTAGCTTGATGCCATTTTTCTTCTTTATACAAATAGAAATAATGTGGCACTTAACTCTAGGTTATTACTGTGTTCACAAGTCAACCAGATACACACAGTTATACTTGCAAATTGTCACATCACTACGGGAAAAAAAACACTGGCTGAAACAAAGCCACCTAGTGCAGCTAATCAACAGTCAGCCAGGGAGAAACCTCTGGTTCATAAAAACAGAGTAAAGAGGTGGCCTGGAAGCAGGATTAAAAACAGAGCAAAGAGGTGACCTGGAAGCAGGATGCTCCTCCTAGACCTAGAGGCAATTCACATGACCAAAAGGCAGGAACATCTGCTCTATATTTGGCCATTTTCCTGACAGTTAAGAGGGATGTATTTTTAACAATTACAACCTAAAAAGGCACTTCTTTTATAAGACAAAAACACAGAAATGCTCATCTTATTTGGCAATTTCCTATCTACAAAAGTTCAATCTTTCAAAACGTATGCAAAAGTATCTGTTGATAGAATAAATATGGAACTCAAAATTGCATTGAACATGTTGAAAGTGAAAAGAACCAATAGCTAAATAAATCCAGATTCTCCAGTGGCTGTAGTATCAATCAGTATTGATGAATTCGAGAAGAAATGCGCTGCAGGAAAGTTGTCCAAATAAAATGGGGATAGGTCCCAAAGAAAAATAAATGAAACTAACAGAATTTTGAAAAACGACCATCACACAAATCCAGAAAAGTAGGAATGTCATGAGGAGAAATAAAAACAAATTAGAATGAAATCTAACTGGCGGGTCATGAAATTGCAAATGGAATTATAGACAAGGGACACAAAATAAATCCAGATTCTCCAGTGGCTGTAGCATCAATCAGTAGAGATGAATTCGGGCAGAAACGCACTGCAGGAAAGCAGTCCAAAGAAAAGGGGACAGGTCCCAAAGGAAAATAAATGAAGCTATCAGAATTTTGAAAAACAACCACCACACAAATTCAGAAAAGTAGGAAGGCCTTGAGGAGAAATAAAAACAAATTAGAATGAAATATAACTGAATGGTAATGAAATTACAAATGGAATTATAGATAAGGGGCACAAATAAGGACCACAGCAAAAGGGTAAAAGATTAGAAAGCTGCAAAACACCAGTATTGTGTATTGTAGATGGGCATGACATGACAGTCATTTATCCTTGAATAATATTAAAATACAGGTAGACACAAGACATAGAAGCATATGACAAGTAAATATAAATGCCATCACATCTTGAAAAAAAAACAATTATTACCAAAAAATAACAGATAAGCTGCAAGAGTACAATAAGGAATGAGAACACCTAGTTCGGCCCAGATAAAAATACCTGATGCAGATCAAGAAGCTTTTTCTCAATGTCTTTGACTGCATCATGTCGCTCTTGAATCTCTGCTAAGGTGTCCATAATCTATAGATATATATCAAATGTTAGACAAAGGGAGAGGCCACTAATCTGTGCGATAGGTTCTTTGAGTTTTCATGAAAAAAAGGAAACAACACTGACCCGTCCTCGACCTTGCTCCTGAATAGCCTTTTGGAAGATCTGCTCACTATCCCCAGTCTCTATCAAGCGATCAATTGTCTGAATGACAACTCAGAGAGTAAAACTCTAAATCGATTATCCACACAAACTGATAGAACAATTTAGCCATATCAACGAAATTATGCAACATTAGAACATATTACCACAAGTCAATAAATATACAACTCACCTCTTCATCGGCCTTAGTCCCAGTCACTACCCACATGGAATAAGAGCAAAAACAAAAAAACCATATCAACAACTACTGCATAAAGTGACTTTTCAAAGTGCAGAGTGAAACCAAGAAAATTCAATTTGATATATAGAACTCCTCAGTTTGATATATGGAAAACCTGCTAATTGATTGGAAATAGATCCAAACCTGTAAAAACTCTTCGTTCAACTACTTCTCGATATTCCTCCTGAATCATCTGCCTCAGTGTCTGCAGAACAATGATTTGAATTGGATAAACTTCGCCTATTTGAAATTTAATTTATAATTTTGTAGTTAATTTCAGAGATGCAAAACATTTAGTCTTTAGACAACATAAGCACTTAAACAATCTATGTTCAAAATTCAAATATATATTTGAGTTAAAAAATATATTGAACAAAATGGGCAATCATGGTCACTCAGTGCTCTCCTTTTTGCATAGATGACAAGAAGATTAAAAACAAGCAAAGAAAAATTGACTAGACAAGGAAAGACTGAAACTTGAAGAAGGCGGGTTTGCAAAGAGAAGGATAGCAGACAGAGAGAATGTGGGAGAGATTTGAAAATAAATAATCACCACCTATACAGACAGTTTAAATAGGGCCACCTTTCCTAAGCTCTGAAGCTTTTACAAGAGAACTTAACATACAAAAGGTTCCCTGATATGGGTGAGATCATAACAGAACTAACAAATAAATTAATTGAAGTCTTTTATAAAAACTAATGAAGTTACCTGAAAATCAGACATGCGGTCCTTCAACTTTTTTTTCAAGGTGCTGCACCCCAAAAAGAAATAACCGTTTAGAAAGATGAGTTTGAAAGTATCAAAACTAGCCAACAGTAACCAGCCCAGTCAATAAAATTAGATTCAGATATTTTTGAGGAGAAAATGAGATTTACATCAAAAAAATATGTTTACTTTTGTACAAACAAACTGTAACTTTTTCACAGGATTAGATTCAACAGAATTTTAACATTTCCAGACTTACGTAGTCATTGTCATGCGAGAGCGATCAACACTGGTGCCTTTCTCACATCCAGGTTTCTTTCTGTTGGCTACATTCTGTAAATCATTATCAGAACCAGTTGAAAGAAATTATCATGATTCTTTAGAATGACAGACTAAATTTGAAAACATTATCAGATCATTTGTTCAACCTGAGGAAACTGAATTAAAGTTGTTTATAAAACTATTTCATTTGCAATCTATCTGTAAGCTGACCATAGTGCCAACTACAAAGACATACATCTGCATCAAGAAATTCAAGTTTTTGCTTAATACTGCGAGCGATTTTTCCCACTTCATCCACATCTTTCTCCATGCGCTGTTTAATTGCTGCAGAGATTTATCATTAACTTTCAAGATTCCAACCACAATAGACACCAAAAATGAAAATGTTCCCATATCTTGCAATATGTTAAAACTCCATACAGCTATTCTGATTACAATATAACTCATGATATAACCTTTCATAGCAGATGCCTTTGTAACAGACTTGGATTCTTCATGTGCACCCTGCACAATTAAAAAAACTGTGTTTAAGAATGCCCTTTAGCAAACCAGGCTACAACAACCAAAAACAATACAATCTTTAAAGCACTAAAATTACAACAATATTTCAAGTAGATCACCCAAGCAGGAATAAAACAACGAACAAAGGCCAAAATATGATCCATTGTCCATACATGTTCACAAGTTCTAAATAGCATATCTCAGCAATATCTTCTGTGAGATTGAATGGGTAGTGTGTAACATCCATGAATCACCTGTTAGGTTATCAATGACGCTAGGGGAATGCATCTATGCAGACAACAAAAATAACTGGCATGTCCTCATATTACATGTTAATTGTTCAAGTTAAAGTCATCATATTTTGGATATAAATTGCATCAAAGAAATGAGAAGCTTCTTAAGGATGTAGTACATGAGAAAAGATGTACCTGAAGCTTCTGCAATTGTTTATTCAGCTTTTCCATCAACTTTTCAATTTCTTTCACCTGGGCCAGAAATGTAACACATACAGATTAGCATAAAACCACATCATAAATGGAAAAGCAACAAACTTAACAATCGCCATATAAATAGGAATGAGAGAAAAAACTAAAAGAGTAGTCATATCCTAATCACTTGAAAACTTCTTGCTGATGATAGAATCGAAATATTTACAAAAGCAATTTAAGGAATCCTACTTGACAGAAAAACTACGAAACGTCGTGTTATAATAATTTACAAGTGACCATCGTGTCAATCAAAAAGCTTTGGTTGGGTTCATACTGTAAATAATAGCCATGGTAGCATACCTTTAGGCTCTTTCATCCCAGAAAATCTGCCTTAATACACATACGAAAACATGTTAAAGGATTATTACCTGTTTAAAGAAATCTTCCATTCCAAGATCTGACGTATTGACAGGGACCGAAGTCCCTGCCTCAAGATCTAATGCATCTCTGGAAGCCCCCATTCTGGGGAGCTCAACAGAATCCTGCAATTAAATCAATGACAAGGCAAATTAATAAATCACATCATGCAGACTTGGAAAGTTGTATAATCAACAAAACTGCAATTTTTCTTTCTGTAAGCCAACAAAGTAGATGACGAGTATAACTGGGTTGTACAGTACACCAGACTTCTGCGCATGCCATGTAGATAATTTGCACCATAGGTGTGGGTGGTTTACGTTAAAGGAAATGACAAGATCCCAAAGAAAGAACAAGGCCACTAAATATTGATAAAGACCTCCATTTACTCCATTTAGGATTATGAATAGATATTTTACTGTGCACAGTCGGGAGCAATGTAATTTCAAATGGATTGGTGAAATCACAAAAGAGAAATTATAGCATATGATAATGGAAAACGCATTCGGGTAAATGAATGGGTGCTATGTAAAAGCATTCATAGCAAATCTATCATACATATATTTAAGAAAGGATCTCCTAAATGATGTGCTTGGCCACCAAAACATGAACTGCAGTTTGAAAGGTCAATTTTTTTGCCAGTTAATAGTTCAAAACAATCAAAACTTCTATGTTCCAATTTCCCTGTGACTATGCAACAGAACAGAGACAGGTAATTCTCTGTGCATAACTTGGTCATTATTCAAAAGACTGAAATTGATCAAATATCACACAATAACTAAATCTTATCATGGAAACACAGCCTGTGTAAAAATGATATTATTATTTTAGTCAAATGCCACCAAGCACAGGGATTGAAAATCTTTTGTATCAGGAATATGGACCCGGTTGAGTTACTTTGCTAAATAAAGAATGAATGAAAAATCCATTCAAAGGGCCACTTTCCACCACTCATTGAATTGAGATAATATCTGACTAATTTACCTATTGCACTCTTCTGTCAAGCAGTTCTGATGAGATTTATCAGAATAAAATCGTGTTGGTTTTTCCCTGCAATCTACTTGAAGATTTAGAGATGGCTAATGTAAATTTATCTGTGGAAATACATCTAAACAGCATGGATCCAAAAACAAATACCCTACAAACACCTTGAATCTAATTATTTAAGCAATTGGTCTGAAAATTACCGCCAATAGATCGTTCATCTTGGACGCTCACTGATAAGAACTCACTGCAAGTAATATAATGAACCAAAAACCTGCGAATTATTCAGACAGCTTACAGTGCCCTGGCTAAGGCAACTTGAGCCAAACGAAGGAAGATGATACTCTAAACCACCTCTGCATATGAAGCAAAACCCAGACACGGATCTACATGGAAATGGGACTAAGAACAGGAATGGGATTTGGGTTCTAGTGGTGGTTTGAGGTGAGTAGGGTTTGGGTAAAGATTAAGAAAGTGGGTATTTTGGCAACTCCAGCATTTTGCCAGTGGCAATGACCTGGCCAGCAGGGGGTGTGAGATGGGGTGTCCCACATCACATCATTCCTGCCTGCGTGTGGGTAGGCAGATTAGGAGGTAAGATGTGTTATTAACTAAATTCAACAAATCATTTGCGTCCGCCATGAGAGTACACGACAGCCTCCCCAGTCAAAGCCTCGCCATATACTACTATCATGTTTTGTCGATCTGACGGTACGTATTTAAGTTGGACAACTGGCCTTAAAAGCGATGACTGGTTCAGCGTTGGAGCGTGTTAAGAGCTATATTTGCAACGGCTATATCGCACTGGCTTTAACTTTGGATGTATATCCCTTCTATAGTTAGACATGTATATATTTAACCTGTGAGCTGACTTGTTTTGAAAACAACTTTCACAAGTCAACTCACCAAAGAATCTGTTGTTATACATGGTTCGGGAGGACAGGTGTGCCAAATGCATATTGTAAAATAATAAAATACTAATAATTTAATATGAAGTTCAAGATTAAGATAGATATGAAATTTTATTTTTTATTTATTTTTGTCTTTTTATTAGGGTGAAGTTGTAACCGGTTGGAGTAACTCTTAGATATACTAAGGATTTTGATAAGTAATTTGGGGTTTCTTCCATTTTTAAGACCTTTCTCCCATTACATTTTTGCACGGACTTTACTATTTTACCCAGTTCAAGGTCTCGTTAGGTGTCCCTATTATTCTTACTTGGGATGTGAAAGTCAATCCTCGGTGAACTCATTCTTCTCATGTCGTCCATTTCAAAGGGAGCTCTTGCGTGCTAACTCAAATGGCAACGGTTTAGAATTCCTTGAGCACATTGTGACTTTGAATATGATTTACCCTTTGGGGGTTATTTTAAGGATTTGTTTGAGTCGAACTTCCTTGTGGATATCATGTTAGAGATGTTGTTCCCTACATGGAAGAATGGTCATCTTGGGACAGATGGGATTGCTAAAAGATTATACCATTTTTTGGTATAGGAGAACCTAGTGGAGCATTTTGGGGTGATGCATTCATGGGTCATTCAAGAGATTATGTTCAACCATGATCCTATTTTCCTCCAATGTTGTGGTGAACTTGATTGGAAGGGCCTTCCCTTCAAATTTAACCATTATTGGTTAAATGACAATGATTTCAAAAATCTGGTGTGGTCTACTTGGAAGAAGGTTGTTTATCCTATAGAGTCATCTTGTATGGATGTGGTTTGTTGGAAATTATCATAATTAAAAAAGGAGATCCGCATTTGGGAAAGGAGGAAGAAGAGGATCAATACTATAGAATTGATGGATATAAGCAAAAAAAATCTTTATTGTCTAATCCATCTGATCCAGATTTCTTCTCAGTTACTCAGAAACAATTGATTCTAGAACTTGAAGGTTGCAAGAGGTTGATCTTAAAACAACAAGAGGAGGAGTGGAGGCTTAAACGTCGTGTTATTTTTATATCAATGGGGGATATAAATACAATTTTTTTCCATAATTTTGCTTCTCATCGGAGCGTATAAACAATATATGGGAGCTTCATGATGGTGAGGGAGAATGTATCTCTTCATTAAAGGATTTACATAGGGAGGAAGTGTCGTGTTTCAGTAATTTGTACTGTGCTAGAGAGAATGTGGGCATTGATAACCAGTTGAAGGTCATTCAATTATATCCACAAATATTTACTAAAGTTGAAAATGTTGGTACTGGTCGGGCAATTTTTCATATGAGGAATTGGTGGCAGTTTTAAAGTCCTTCACTAAGGACAATAGTCTTGGCCAGGATGGGTGGACTATGGAATTGTTTTTTTATTTCTTGTGCATCATGGGTCTAAACCTACTTCAGTTGGCAGAGGAGTTGTGGACCACCTACCACATTTCAGGTGCTCTCAATTCCACATTCAACACTATAATAACAAAAGTTTCCAAGCCTACATATTTTATAGATTACAGGCCTATCTCACTTTGTAATATCATTTACAAGTTGATATCGAAGACAATTACATCCATATTAAAAGGTATTCCATCTAAATACATTTCTCCTGAACAATTTGGGTTCTTAAAACACAGTCAGATTCAAGATGGCACAGTCATCGCCCAAGAACGTATTCATTCTATTAAGGTTAAAAAAAAGGATGATTTGATTATGAAAATTGATTTGATCAAAGCATATGATAATGTTGATTGGGGATATTTGAGGATGGTATTACATAAGATTGGTCTTTTAGTGATGGTTGTAGATTGGATTATTATTTTTGTTTCATCTGCAAATTTCATTATTCTAATTAATGGGGTGCCTTCTTGTTTTTCCAAGCCTATACGAGGTTTAAGGTAGGGATGTTCTCTATCACCTTTACTATTTCTATTGGTGATTGACAGGATGAGCAGGTTGATTTCGAAGGCTCACTCTTGTGGGATTTTCTCAATACATTGGGTCACAAAAAATGTTTACATTACCCGCCTTATTTTTATGGACGATGTCCTCTTCCTAAGGAAGGCCTCTGATGTAGAATGGAAACATTTAGACCTGATCACATATTCTTTTGGTGAAGCATCAAGTTTATACATGAGTAAAACAAAGTCTCTATTGATTTCTTCAGCACTTGGGGTGATCTTTGTTTTATTGATTGCAAATATTTTTGATCTGGCACGAGTCAAATTGGATGTGGGCTTCAAATATCTTGATTTCCATTTGAAACCAAATAATTATGGTCTTGAGGATTGGAGTTGGTTGATCAAAAAAATTGAATGTAGATTTTCATCCTAGGCACATTGTTGGTTGACTCTAGGGGGTAGATTGATTTTTTTTCAATATGTCTTACAAAGCATTCCTATGTACTTGATGCATCTTTGTATGATGCCCAAGAATATCATCAGTAGGATAAATTCAATTATATCCAAGTTTTTATGGGCGGGTGCACAAAAATTTCACAAGATCCATCTTGTTCTATTAGAGAAAATTTCTATGAGGGTTGAGGAGGGAGGTTGGGATATAAATGACATTGAAAATTTCAAATGGGCTCTATTGGTTAAGAGCATGTGGGGTGCTATAATTGAGAATGGCATCTGGCAACAAATTATTAAAGAAAAGTACCTTAGAAATCTTCTTGTGTTGCAGTGGATTAAGGATGGGACTGAAGCAGCTCCTAGTGTTATATTACATATGGAAGAGTGATCTAAAAATGGAGGAGGTGTTCTCTTTCCTCTTCCTCGTAATCTTATAAACAAACAAAGGATCATTTTGACGCTTTGCAAGGTAAAAATGGGTCTTGAAAGAAACAAGTTTTTCAATGTCACTTCAATTCATGAATTAGTCTTCACATGTAAACTTGACATAAGCAACATAAAAGCACATAACTCATGCAGGCATAATGAAGAGCATAACAAAAGATTTGTTGACAGAGTTCACCCCTCCTGGGCTACATCTTCGAGTCTACCAACATAGTTATACCACTTATATATTCAGTAGTAAAATGAAGTACATAAATGTTTGTTTATGGAAACATGTGGCTATTACCCCTACAAGGTAATGTTATCCTGCAAATAACTCTCACAAACAGCAGCAACATAAAGCATCTCATACAAAGATGTCACACTCCAACTGAAATGAGCTAAAATGAGCATGTGAGCACTTCAATTCCACATTCAAGCACATAAACAAAACTTCCCTCAACATAACATAATGAGAAAAGTGAACCTGAGCTAAACCCTGCAAGTTACAGCTACTGCAGTAGACTTATGAAGGTGAGAATACCCTTACAAAGTATTCTCCATGCCCAAACACCTTCCAGAACTGCTTCCAAACCTTGATTGATCCATACACCATTTGTCTCAAATAAAGATATGTTCAAAATCCCGACTAAGCCATACACCCTTGGTATTCAACCCGCAAAAAGATGACTTAGATATGCTCAAACCAGAAATTATAGATCACCATTGGATTCAGAACATCCAAAAACCCTTAAGTGGACTCTTTATGAGCTCAATTTGGTAAAAAACTAAAAAAGATATGAGGTCCAAAGCTCTCCCATGAATTTTACAATTAATCATCCTACAAATCGAACTATCTGTCTAACATTCCTACAATTATGCCCCGAAATTCGCTAACTGAGTGACAATTTCGCTTCCCCACCGGTGCATTCTGTAGGTTCATTAATTTAGCCTCGAACCCCTTAACTCCGAAAAATTTGGCCATATAGCCACATGGGGTCGAGGGTTGGGCCTTAACGCCCGCCCCCGCCGATTTATCCCCTAAACACGAGGTCGTGGTCACATAGCATGCAATGGACCAGGGGCTAAGGGCTTAGCCTCAACCCCTTCCCCCAAATGGGCGTTTTATTAAACTTCATATAGAAGTTTTAACGTATGGTTATTAATAACCATAGAGCAGCCTAGTCGTAAGGAATTATACTTGTGGGCATGAGGTCCTATGTTCGAACCTTGGGAGGTCTATTTGGCCCATTACCAAAATTTTACACACTCCCAGGGTGCCACGTGGCAGCCCATGATTTGGCCATGTGGCACCATTCCATTGGCCATTAAAAAACCAATAAAAATTGCCTGAAATTAGCGAACTGGAGGATGCCAAGTGTCGGCTTGTCATTGGGTCATACTCTACACAGCCACCCTCCCCAGTCAGCGTATGGTCAAGCCAGTCAATTTCTCTCTTCAAATTTTTAGTGGTTTGGCCAGATGGTTAGCACATGATAACTTGAGCATACAATGTTGGATTGAGGTGAAACAAACGTCGTTGGATTCATAACAACGAGCACTTCAATTTGGTGTTGGTTTCAAGACTTTCTTGGCACTTTCATTTTTGAGCTAAAAATTGATCATCTGATCAAATAATATGTTAAAGGTGAGGCATTGGATGTTTGGAAATTTGAAATGGGAGATAGGATTTGGTTCTTCGGTGGAGGTGGGCCTTAATCCTATAAGAGTATTTTTAGAAATCATTCATTACCTATCACTCTTATCATACATATACATAATTTTTGTATATACTATTTAAGTTAGATCCAGTATACTCGTGATCTCAATAGACTATATCCCTCTTGGTTTTTCTCTTGGGACTTGGGTCTTTTTGGAGATTTGGTGGTGTCTTGGGATAAGTATGTAAGGGAATTTCTTTTGGCAAGTGTAACAGCCTAATCGCTTAACCTTGTGTATGCAACATAAATACTTTTAAAAGAAATATGGGTTGAGCTATGGGAGAAATTTTAGAGACTTGGGGTGGGGGGGTAATAGCTTAGGATTTCAGTTGTTGTGATAACTAAGGAGGATGGTAGGTATGCACTCTAAATGATTGGAGGAAAATGCAAGCAAGAGGGGACAACATCGTTGAGAAGTTATGCCACAATGCATAAGCAAAGATGGGGTCGTTGGATTGCAATAAAAAAACCAAGAAAGGGGGAGACGTGGCATGATCCCACAAGCAAGGAAGGTTATGGACAACCAATCGGAAAACATAGGAAGAACCACCATGAGAAAAAAAAAAAAAAAAAAAGTGCAGTAGCAGCAGGGAAAGAGACAGTTTTCAATTGGCAAGGAGTCAGGGAGGAAATCACTCCAGGTGGGGAAGAAATTGACTCTCAAGTCCCCAAAGGCCAAAGGGTGGAGATGGTGATTCTCGACAATAATTGAAGGCTGGGTTGGGGAATTATTCCTAGGAAAATTCATAGGGGATTTGTGGATGTCTTCATTATTGTATGCTTGATTTTATTGTGTTTTGTAGTCTCCAAGTCGAGTGGGGACAATGAGTCTCTAAGTTCCCTATGTTTTTTCTACTTGCAACTTATTTGGAGGGTCAAGGTGGAGAAGCCTCTAGAGTCTCTGAAGTATTTGAAGATTGTGTTCAATCCTTTAAACAAAATATCCCTCGATCTTTGGAATCTTTCTCGGGGGTGATAAATGAAATTGAGGACCCGTTGCAGCTATCTATGGTTGGGTGGAGAGTCATAGTCCCAGACTCGGTTGTCCAAACTCATAAGCTAATTGTTTCTCATGTATTTCCTATGTTAATGAATGAGAATTGTATTTCTGGCTTGAAAAGCTTTCATTAATACGTGAGACATGATCGTGTAACTCTTATTTATATAATTGACTGGTGTGATGTGTTATTGTTGTAAACACATTGTAATAACTGTTGGGTGCAGGTTTTGAGTGTATTTCAGACATCTTGTTCTCCATCCTTGATCATTTCACCTCTGAACCTATGTACTTTTTAGACCTTAATTACCTTTTTCCTGGTGATGAGACTCCATTTTTGTCATGACATATTATTTTTCCATTTTTGTTAAATATGAATGAGGTGATGTCTTTTGATGACTAATCAAGGTGATTTTGGAGGAAGTTCTTTGGCTTTCGTCTTTCAGGTGTTAATCCAAGGTTACTGATTAAAAGATAGACAATAGAATGATGAGTTCTAAGCGCTTGTTGCTTCAGATTGTTGTTGTCACACCTCAGGCCGTTGTTGTTACACCTCAGACCGTTGATGTTACACCACAAACCGTTTTTGTTACAGTACCCCAGGTCGTCGTTGTTACACCTTGAGCATTGTTTTCACACATAACAGAATATTGTTACAACGCGAGATGTTGATTCTAATACAATTGTCCAAGACCGTGGGTACTATTCCACAAAGACATTTGTCGTATGAATCATATTATCTATAGACAGCTAGGGAATCAAGACAGTTGTGAATTTGATCAATAATGTAACAGTAATGAACCTAATATTTGGAACCTGTTGTAACTATTTCCATTTTGATCAGCATGAGAATCGTGAGATTCTCATGATTGATCTGTTTTCTTATTTCGAATATGTAAAACTTATAAAGAGGACTCAGTTCCTTGTGAAAGGGATGAACAAAGTGTACAATATCGTTATTTTGTTTCTGTAATTCATAATCCTTAATAGAAAAACAACGTTGTTGATGTTTCTGAATATCGCGTTGCAGCCTTACTAGATTCATATTTCATCCCTGTGCCCTACTGGGTAGGAAGGGCCCTCCTCTTTAGCAGGGATTGCAGTAGTTGTCGTAGTATTATCATAGATTGTTATTATTTCTTGCAGATTGAATTGAGTATATTTTCCAGTTTACCAGCCTAGTAAGCAGCATGGTGTGTGGCGTGCCTTTTTCTTGGTAACATGAAGTGTGATTTGATTTCTACAAGTCAATTTATGATTTGTGCATGAGTGTTACTTTTTGCAATTAAATCCAACGACATCTATTTCTGTTTTGATTTTCTCTACCCTTGGCTGAAGTGTATCAACACAGATAGTGCATACTCCTTTTAAATAAAAATACCTACCCTCGGTTGACAATTGATGTTACAGTTCAGTCAAATTAATATGTGATTAAATTGACACAACATTTTGGTGTTGTTGTCGGGGAAGGCAACTGACGGTACAGCCAGCCAAGCTGTTTGTTTAGTAGTGCCTCTAGTGAAGAGTCATTGGGCGGTAATAACTTGCGCATCGCTTTAACATACCTGGGCGGGCTCACCACTGTAACTACTAAGACACTTAGGGTGTGGAATTTCGTTTTTTCTTAGAGTGTGTCCTCAGTTCTACAGTTTTTGGGCGGTAAGACAAGAGGTAAGAACCTACGCATCGCTCTAATATACTTGGGTGGGCTCACCACTGTAGAAGATGGGACATTTAGGGTGTGATTTAATGCATATAGGGTCCATGTGTGAAGACGTAGGAATAATAAAAACACTGAACACCCCCACTTTAATTAGTCACAGGAAAACATGGCGTAAGAAGGAAAAGAAGAGTATAGATTTGGGGACAAAGACATTTATTGGGGATCTGATTTCAAAAGAAGAAAAAGAATAGTCCATTTCATATAGGGATACAAGGAAAACAGGGCCACAAAAATTTGTTGTCTCACGTAAATCGAGAGCATCTGGTCCCTCTATCTCCGGACCTCTTCACCCCTCAACAGACATAGCCACTCTGAAGATTGGGAGTCTGAGTCAAGAGCAGCAGTGGGAAGCTACTGAACAGGATCTGAAGCTTGAAGGCAAAGGGGAGATTAGTAGGGAGCACCAAGGTCCTAGTTTAGAAAAGTACTTATTTGGCTATCTTCATCTCAATTCAGACAGTGTGGTGAAGCAGCCAATTCCAGAGCAGCCCAACCTGTTATCCCATGGTCCCTCACCTATAAGACAGTTTCCTGAGCATTCTGAAGAATAATTATCATATCAAGAATCAAGAGATTCAAATATGGGAGACGAAAACACTAGGACGGATGGCACTATCACTACCTTTGAATTCCCAATATAGGAAGTAAGAGGCGACGCTCCTATGAAGAATGTTCCTTTGTCGTCTCTTTCATATTTTCAAGGAATGGTAGTGGAAGATCCAGATACCTTCCTGTTTGAGTTTGATGTCCTATGCAAAAGCTATGATTATAACACAGATGCGCAAAAGCTGAAACTATTCCCTGCCACTCTAAAAGGGGAAGCATTAAGATGGTTTATGGGACTAGGCGTTGCTATTTTTTGGACATGGGGTGACATGAGAGAGAGGTTTCTTTCCAAATATCAGGATTATTGTCATACTAATGATTTGAGGGAAGAAATATTCTGAATAACATAGAAAGAAGACGAGAGCCTAGAAGATTATGTGGAGTGATTTCACTATAATTTGCAGAGATCTAAATTTAATGATTTAGCTCCCGAAATCTTGAAATCCATATTTATAAGGGGCATGAGAGATGATTTCCTGGAACACGCAAATTTACTTGGAAAAGGGGACGTATCTCAGGATCCGTTTGATGAAATAGTAAGACTCTGTTTGAGAAGTTCGAGAGGATCATCCAAGGGAAAAAAGCTCGGTACGGGACCCCTCGCTCCGAATACAAAAATCCATGAGCGGGGACGTGACCAAGGCGGAGATCAAGAATTTATTCAAAGATTTTAAAATTGATCTCCTTAGCACCTTGTCTACTCAGATAACGACAACACAAGTCAATGTCAAGAAATCACGTGGGGAAGCTGAGGCGGCTATAGCTGTGTTTTTTCCAAAATTAAAAAAGAAACATCGCTTGAGAGAGTGTGAAGTGAACACCATCAACTTGTGCAATATTTGTGAATTAGAGAATTCTATAGGCCAGTGCCTGGAGCTTCCCAGATTAAAAGAAATAATTAGGGAGTTGAATGAAGATGTTCAGTCCTCCTATTTAATTGGATCCAGGAAACCATGGCAGCCACGGCCTCCATGGATGTCGCAAGACTTTTCTTCCTTTAATTCATGGAATAATGCATATGCTCAACAATTTCCATGGAAATACTCCACCTCCTCTCCAACACATTTCCCTTCACCTTGGAACCAGTGGACTCCCACTCCACCTATTCAATATCGACCCCCATCTCAGTCGTATCCTTGGAGTCAAAACTAGAGGGGAAATGCTCAGGGTCCAACCCCTTCTACATTCTCAATACAACAACAGTTAAAACTACCTCCTCTCCAAACTCCTGTTCATACACCTCTTGTGCGACCCCAATTACTTGTGCAACCTAATCCTAACCCAAATAATAAGGCATCCTAGAGTATACAGGCCTTGAATACCTTCCAGAATTATTTCATTACTCTAGTTGGACTTAACGAAATTCAACTTCGGTCGGGAAAAGTGCTTAAACCAAACCGTTCCCCTATCATTACCGAAGAGGAATGTGAGTCTCCCAAAGAAAATAATCTAGATATTTTTACCCCTCTAACAACTAATCTAGGAAAAAATGTTGCCCCTGTAACAACCAGCTTGAATAAATATGATACACTTGTAACAGCTGATTTGGCTATTATAACTCAAGATCCTCCATATCCTCAAAGACCAATTGAGACTGGAATGACCTCACAACCTGAATTTTATTTTCTTAGGGAGTTGAAAAATTTGCACTTACGGATACCTATGTTGCAAGATCTTAAAGAAGTACCTATCTATGCCAAAACAGTACGAGACCTGTGCATTAAGAAACCTAGAAGGAAGCCTAAGGACCTTGCTACTATACATGTGATGGAAAAATTATCTAAATTAATGACTGATCAACCCCTCCTGACCAAGTATAATGATCTAGGATATCCTACAATAACTGTTTATATCAATGATAAGCCTATAACCAATACACTGATCGATTTAGGAGTGACCATTAACGTAATGACGAAGGACATCTTCACCACCTTGGGATTCCACCGGCTTAGACACACACCTACGGTGCTTGAATTAGCAGACAGGTCCCGTGTTAAACCCAAGGGGGTATTAGAGGATATAGTCATTACAGTCGCCTCTTGGAGATATCCAGCTGATTTCCTTATCTTCCAAACCAAATCCAATTTGGGAGGGAAACCTTTGATTTTAGGAAGGCCTTAGCTAGCTACTGCAGATGCATTCATAGGATGTAGAATGGGATCTATGATAATCTCAGATGGCCAAGCTACCAATTAGAACCTTAACCTTTACCCTTCGGTGAAACCAATGGATGTGAATAATCCCTGGTGAGATGAATTTGAGCCCGAATCTGAACTTTCCTTGCCACTTCTGGCCCTCATAAAAGCTCAATATTTTAAGGATGAAACATAGGATGATATCATAAATGGATTTATTAGTAGCTCACTTTCTGTCACTTCTATTGAGAAATCGAGGGAAGAAGATGAGGTAGAAGACAAGAACTTTGAGCAGATGAGAACCACTTCGCATACTGACAACAATCCAGTTGAAATAGAACCAAGGAAGTATTTGAATATTAACCCCAACCTGACTGCTGAGCAAACCAAATTGTTGTTACAGCTGTTACAAAAATACAATAAATCATTTGCATGGGATTATACATACAAGAAGGGAATTCACCCCAGCCTTTGCACTCACCACATTCATTTGAAAGATGGTTACAATCTAGTTAGACAACCGCAGTGATGTGTGAACCCTGCACTTAAGGAGATAGTGAAAGAAGAATTGCAGAAGCTCCTAAACGCTAACTTGATCTATCCGATATCCGATAGTAAGTGGGTTTCTCCGCTTGTCATTGTTCCTAAAAAGAATGGAAAGTGGAGGGTCTGTGTGGATTATATAGAACTTAATAAAGCCACTCAGAAGGATCATTTTCCTTTACCATTTATAGATTAGATCCTCAATACTCTTTCTGGAAAGAAATTATTTTCATTCTTAGATGGGTTTAGTGGCTACAATCAAATACAGATCGCCCCAGAAGCTCAAGATAAAACAACCTTTACTTTCCCATGGGGAACTTTTGCATACCGAGTCCTCCCTTTTGGACTCTGCAATGCACCAACAACTTTCTAGAGGGAAATACTGGGAATTTTCTCAGATCTGCTGAATGATTATCTTGAATCTTTATGGATGACTTCACACCTTATGGTGATGCCTTTGAAACAACATTAGTAAACTTAGAAAAAGTGTTAGAATATTGTGGGTAGACTAATGTTGCTTTGAGTATCGAGAAGTGTCACATGATGATGAAGGAAGGGATCGTGCTGGGACATTTCATCTTTGTTGATGGAATCAAGGTAGACCCTGCTAAGATAGAGGTAATCTCGAAAATCCCAACACCCAAGACACAAAAAGAGGTACGTAGATTTCTTGAGCATGCAGGGTATTATAGGAGATTTATAGAAAAAATTTCAAGGATTGCATCACCTATATTCTCTTTACTCATGAAATATGTGGAATTTGTGTGGACAAGGAAATGCGAGCAGGATTTTTTGAAATTGAAAGACTCTGTATCAGCAGCCCCTGTTTTGCGTGGACCAAATTGGAAATTGTCATTTCACATAGCTACTGATGCATCTGATATTGCCATGGGCGTTGTTTTGGGCTAGCTGGAGGATAAGAAACCTTATGATATCTATTATATAAGCAATAAATTGACTCCAGCTGAACTCAACTATACGGTGACTGAGAAAGAATTTCTTGTAGTAGTACATGTTATTAACAAATTTCGGTATTGCATCAATGGGTATCATGTATTAGTACATACGGGCCACTTTTCCATTCGTTTTCTAATGAATAAGCCACTAATGGTAGGGTTACACGTTGGTTATTGTTGTTACAAGAATTTGATATCATAATTTTAGATAAACCTGGGAAAGATAATGTAGTGGTTGATTTTCTCTCTATGTTAACTATTGGTGATGACTGTGTACCTACAGAGGATTCTTTCCTTGATGAATATCTTTTTTCTATTTCAACTCAGTCACCATGGTATGTAGACATAGCCAATTACCTTGTTGCAGGGAAGTTCCCACAATACTTATCCCCTAGAGAAAGGAAAAAGATCATATAGCAGAGTGCTACTTATTCATGGATAGAAAGGAATCTCTATCACACCGGACCAGATTTTCAGATCAGACATTATGTCAGGGACGACGAAAGTTTTGATATTCTTAGAGCTTGTCATGAGGAGCCTTATGGAGGGCACTTCGCAAACAAGCGGACATGATATAGGGTGCTTTTGACATGATACTATTGGAAAACAATATTTCAGGATGCTAAGAAGTTTGTGAAAGGGTGTGATAATTTCTAGAGAATGGGTCAACCGCTGCAATTAGATGAGGTGTTGTTATAGCCTCAAATAGTTTTGGAATCGTTCGACAAATGGGCTCTGGATTTTGTGGGACCAATTAATCCGTTATCCTAGCAAAATTCCTATATATTGGTTTGCAAAAATTATGTCACGAAATGGGTTGGGGAAAAAGCATTAACCAAAGCTACAGAGCACATTGTTTCAAAAATTTTGTTTGAAGACATCTTTGTCCACATTGGGATACCCAGAGAAATAGTGACAAACAGAGGACCCCAATTTACATCTCACTTAATTCAAAATCTGGTTGAAAAGTATAAGATTTTTCATAGAATCACTGGACCTTATCACCCACAAAAAAACAGACAGGTGGAGAGCACCAACAAGGTTATTGAGGGGATTCTTACCAAGACTGTGGCCAACCATTGGAGAGATTGGGATAATAAAGTTCCAAAAGTGTTGTGGGCATATAGGACTACATGGAGGAATACTGCGGGATTCTCACCATATGAACTGGTGTATGGTAAAAATCCTTTATTCCCCATAGAGTTCGAGATCAAGACATTGAGAAAAACATTACAAGTAAACTTGGATCTCGCAACAACACAAAAGCAATGGTTGAACCAACTCGATGAATTAGAAGAGGAGCGGTTAGTGGCTATTCAACAAATAGAGATCATCCAACAACATAGAGCTAAGTGGCACGACAGATTCATCAAAAAGAAGAATTTCCAGAAGGGAGACTAGGCTCTCTTATATGATTCAAGAATATTTCAAAGGTAAGCTCTGGACTAGATGGCTAGGTCCTTATGAAGTTGATACAGTTTTCAACAATGGAACTATAAGCTTAGTTACCATTGACAATGCAATAGCAACGTTACTTGCTAATGGGCACCGTCTTCGGCTATATCATAAACCTGCTTCAAAGGATTCATTTATTAACATTGTCACAGACTCTGATCTCCAGATTACAGAAGCAAGGGGAAACCCCCCAGTGCTGCCATAATTCTAAATTTTCCAATAAGTGTAATGACTGAAAACCACTATGTGGCGGCTGTTACATCTATCTCTAAAATAATAATAATAAATGAATGACTAAAATAAATAAATTATAATAAATATCTGACTGTGAAAACCTATATGGGGCTCATTAAGATTAATTGTAACAACATTATGTAACTCACGTATATCTTATTTTATGTTGTTACAGGAATTATTAAAATATGATTTTTATTTTTATAAATTTTCCCTGTAATTATTTTCTTTTGTGAATTAAAAAAAATGGTTGAAGAAATGGAGAAATTAGATCTATTGTTACACATGTAACAACCAACAATCCATTAGCAGCCACATTAGGAAAGACTGTTAGCCGCAAACAAACAAAAAGGAGCATTCATTAGCGTTACGTTACAGGAGCAATGTACATCATCGTCGGAATTGGTCACGTCACTGTCCTTTGGCCAGTCCTTTCCTGCCACATTAGGTCAGGTACATCAATAAAGGTATATCATGTTTGCCCTCTATTTAACAATTATGGAAATTAATATGGTGCTTTTTGACGGGCGAGGACAGACGTCGCATTAAAACTCGGGGGAGGGAAAGAGTCATGTCATAATCTATGATCTCAAGTTTAAATCTAGTAATCATTGTTAAAAGTGCCGCATCATTATCCCTTCATGCCAAAAATTAAAATGTATTTAATGTCAGATCTCCATGATCCAGGTTAATAATGAAACCATAACTGCGTATGATTCTCCTTATTTTGAAATCCTCGCTTTATTACCCACCTCACTGCCCCAACGTCGACCTCAGCGAAGTATTGTGTTTCCGCTTCAAAATTCTCGAAAGAGCATAATAGAGAACATTGGGATAGAAATGGGAGGAGCTGCAGTTCGAAGGATCCCAATTCGACTTATGCTTTGGAGAATTGCCCTGAGGCATGCTAGGTCTTCAAGGAAGCAGGATGGTTCATATTATTTGAATGAATTAAGGTATCAGACGAGTCGATGGCTATGGAGTTTGCTCAGAACCTAAGAGGAAATCAGAGGGAAGTTCGGGGGTTGAAGCTGAAAGTAACGAAAGAAGTGATTGCTTGGGTGACATCACTACAAACTGTGGGAAAACAATGTTTTAGAAGAAAAATCAATGACCCCTCTCTCAAGATAGAGTTCCTTCGAGGAGAGGGGCAATTGGAAAATAAAGGTAGGGGAATTTATAGGTTATCACTCCCGAAGTCGTGGGGAGATGTTTCCCTGTACATTATCAAGTACATCACCTGTGAAGGAAGGGAAATGATTGTATTCAATTACAATTCTCCATTGTTGACTCACTTGTGGCATAAGCAACTGATTAATCGACCTTATTTATTGTTAGAAAATCTCAGGCACATGTATGCGGTTATGAAAACTGTTATACACCCAGAAGCCTGTGTGACTAATCACGGTCTCATCAAGCTAATTGTACTGGATGCATTGGAACAACAAGGCCGAATTTGGGATGGATTTAGGAGTCGAAAGGCAAGAAGCTCCCGAAAAATGCGAACTGAAATTCCTGATGCCCTAAGAGAAACATAGGAGACAAGAGAACGGGGCCAATAATCGGGGAGCAAAAAGAAGAAAATATATTTGAAAAATCCAATAGGAGGAAGGATACCGAAGAAACGGGTGAAAGTCAGTTCACGACCAGAACCTTCGCCTAGCAAGGAATCAAGCTAGGACACAAGGGAGCAGAAAGATAGAGAACAACCTCATCTAAAAGAAGACCCTCTGCCAGGTAAGGACGAAATTCAATCTTTGCTGCTTAGAATTAAAGCTTTAGAAGAAAAAAATGAAGAATTAAGACAAAAATTACAAGAAATCAGAGTAGAAGCTAGGGTTCCAAGTTTGGATACCCTAGCAGAAGTAGTAGATAAAATAAAGGCTGACTCTGCACAAGGTCCTGTGTGTGTGGCATGCACTGTAAAACCGACAGAACTGGGATACAAAGTCTGTATGGCGAGCACCATTCCAAGGGAAACTTGGATCGAACCCTGGGTAACTGTTACACAAACCTGTTGATGATGTTGCTGATACACAAGAACCAGCATTTGAAACAGAGTATCCCATGGGTATCGACCTAGAAGTTGACCCACAAGAACCTGCTGACAACAGTGTTGTTACACAAGAACCAATAATTGAGGCAGAAGCTACTGAGGGACGAAAAAAGCTGATACACAAGAACCTGTTGATGTCACTGTTGTTACACAAGAACCAACAGCTGGAATGGAGTAGCCCAATCCTCAAGATGTTGTTACAGCCCCAAAGGATGTTGCATGTAAGGAAACATCAGACCCCGAAGCAGACTAGTGTTTGGAGAAAATTTTATTGATTTCAAAATTACAGAAGTGTAAACAATAAACACTCTTGTTGCATGAAGGAGTGATCTCATTGGCAGCACACCAGAAAATAATAAATTCACTCAAGGAGAAATGGGCTGAGAAGGAACTTGCAGAGAGTTGGGGAAGATGGGAAAAAGAGGTAGTTGGGAAGAAAAAGGAGGAGCAGTTGTAGCTCTTGCAACAACAGGTCCAGGATCTAACCGATGATAAAAGAAAATTGTATGAACTTGCCCTGAATCTGATGGGATGCAGACGACCCTCTCCATCCTACCCAGTTTTTACTATGGGAACGATTCTTCTTATTTCAGTTGAAGGCGATCTATGAGAATAGACCATATGTGGGTAATTCCACCCAAACATTTTTGGAGGTTTTTTGTGCTTGTGATTTCCATGATTAGAGCTTGCTTTGCGAACTCTTTCTCCATAATATAATTTGTGAATATGCTAGATTGCACATGGTGGCATATATTCTTTCTTTTGTAGGTGACTTGCAGTTGCGTGCCTTCACTTCCTTCATGAAGAATCATATATAATGGAACATGGCTGTGAAATCAGTGGATACAAATGAAGAAAAGGTGACATTAATGATTCAGGTTGAACCAGGTATGGCCGCTGAATTTAAACGACTTTTCAATGGATTTTTGAAAACTCTGGATGTCAGGGAACATGTAGCCATCTACTGGAGAAGGATTGTGAAGTTCTGCCTTAACCTTTTTTCATAGATGAAAAGTCGAACACTAACAGGGCGTCGCAAATGCACTAAGGTCAGTAGTGAAAAACTGCAGGGGAGCGATCCATTTTGCTCAGAATTTCTTGATTACTGTTACACGGGTCTCATAATATTCCAGGGTGGTGGATTAGTTGGGCTCCTTTTGGATATGCCTCAAGTTTAAGTATCCCTTGATTTGGTTGCCAATAGAGGAATACCAGCTTGAGTATCAATTGTGTAAATATGAGGAGGAATCCTGGCCCCACCGGTTGATGACCACCTAGGGCTACAAATCTGTTGAGGAGGACACTGCTGATGCCTATAATTTGACAGAGTTGCATAAAAGGTACTTCGGCGGGTTCTGAGGTATTTTGCATGAGGACATGCAATTGCTTCAACTCGGGGGAGATGTTGGGTGTAGGTTTGAGTGTATTTTAGACACCTTTTTTCCCCATCCTTGACCATTTCACCTCTGAACCTGTGTACTTTTTAGACCTTAATTACCTTTTTCCTGGTGATGAGACTCCATTTTTTTCATGACATATTATTTTTCCAATTTTGTTAAATACGAATGAGGTGATGTCTTTTGATGACTAATCAAGGTGATTTGGAGGAAGTTTACTAGCTTGTGTCTTTTAGGCGTTACTCTAAGATTCCTAATTAAAAGATGGACAATAGAATGATGAGTTACAAAGGAGTTCTGAGCGCTTGTTGCTTCAAACCATTGCTGTTACACCTCAGGGCGTTGTTGTTACACCTCAGATAGTTGTTGTTACACCGCATGTCGTTGTTGTTACACCTTGAGCATTGCTCTCACACATCACAACATATTTTTTCATCGTGAGATGCTGATTCTAAAACCACTGTCCAAGATCGTGGGTACTATTCCACGAAGACAACTGTCATATGAATCATATTATCTATAGACAACTAGGGAATCAAGACGATTGCAATTTTGATCAATAATGTAACAGTAACAAACCCAATATTTGGAGATGAAAAATTATCTTCGTACCTCTTAGGAGGATTATATCCTATGTAGATCTCCTTAGTGTTAATTGTCGTGTTTCCACATTTCTATGTATCCTAATATTCTTCCTTTTCAAAAAAATCTTCTTGCTTCATTTTTTCTGTAGATGGTTGAGTCTCAAACTAAATTTCTTAATGTTCTAGATTGTTTGATTTTACAATAGAGGATTTATCAAACACCACATCTCTACTAATGTTGACTTTATGGGCAGTAGGATCCCACAATCTAAACCCCTTAACCACATCATCATAACCAACAAAAAATACTTCTTTGATTTGGGGTCTAACTTGGAGCATTGATATTTAGAAGTAAGAGCATAATTTTCACGAACCCTTTTTTTGAGTAGTCGCAAATATGACCTACCCATACCTCTTAGGTACTTTTTAGAATCTATTGCAACCTATTGTGATTGATTCACCAAATAGAAAACAATGATGATTTCTTCTTCCCACAATTCTTGTTGCAAACTAGTGTTATTGAACATGCTCCTTGCTTTGTCTATAAGAGTCATGTTCATGCATTTTTCCATGCCATTTTTGTTGGGGAATGTATATTGTGGTTTTATACCTTTCGATCCTAGCTTCCTTGCAAAAATTTTCAAATTCCAATGATGTGAACCAACCTCCATTATTTGTTCTCAGGCACTTGATTTCCTTGCTAGTACTCTTTTAAACCAAAAAATTAAATTGTTTAAATACATTAAACACATCAAATTTCCATTTTAGAAGATATACCCATGCCTTCCTAGAGTAATCATATATAAATGTTACAAAATAATAGGCTCCACTAAAATAATCTATAGGGTATGGCCTCCACAATACCTTTACTTGCACGACTCCTTGTTTTAAAATTTTGTCCACATTGCTTCCCAAAGACATAATGTTTATAGAAATTCAAATTCAAAGATTTCAAATCTGGAAATAGTTTGCAGTTTATCAATAAATTTAGCCCTTTATCACTTATATGACCTAGAATTTGATGCCATAATTTAGTAGATTCATTAGCATCTCAAGATACTATCACTACTTTATCTATTTGATTCCTACCAATATGCCCTTGGACACTTTTAATGATCCATCTTGACCTGCAACATCTAGAATCCAAAACTCAAAGAAAATAAATTATTTTAACTTCATGCTTATGTCTTACTTTTATCAACATTCTTACAGTACCATCAAACATTTTAGTTATAATGTTCCCAACCCCAATAGCCTTATAAGATACATTCCTCCCCATAAAAATAGGATCATCATCAACAATTTGATTGAAAAAAAAAAACAAACCATCTTCTATGTGAACACATGTGATGTGGAGCATTAGGATCTAATAACCATTCTTCGTGACATTGGAAGATATTATAGATGGATAAAACTTCATTAATCATATATGAACATCATTCAATTGGATTTTCTTCCTTTTTGGGGTCTTCCTCGGATTCCTACCCCTTCCAACAATCTTTCTTCAAATACCCTATTTTACCACAACACCAACATTTTAGCTTACCCTTCTTTCCTTTTGACTTAGATCTTGACGTGCCTATAGATTTCTCCCCTCTTTATCTAGATCAACCTCTAGCCATCATTGCTTCAAGTGTGGAATTTTCTATAATATATTTTCTTTTCACCTCCTCAAACAATAATGCTCCCACACCACAGTCATAGTTAAGAGAATCAATTGTACTAGAACTAATGGAATTGATTAGATGGTCCCAATATTCACATAATGAACACAATAACGTCAATGCCTTATCTTTCTCATCAATTTTTACCTCGATATTAGTTAATTGACATATAAGAGTATTAAATACATTCAAATGATCAACAATTTTGGTACCTTCTTTCATCCATAGATTGTATAATTGTTTCTTCAAGTAGATTCAATTTGTTGGTGATTTTGTCATATAGAGGCTCTCCATTCTTCTCTATGCGCCAAATGTTGTTTCCTATCCAATAATATTGAAAAGGACATCATTTTCCAAACAAAACCAAATGGTATTGTGAGTTCTTGCATCTAGATATTCCCAGTCTTCATCAGACATACCTATTACTTTCTTTTTCTTGCCATCCAAGGCCTTGTGGAATCCTTGTTTCACCAACAAATATTACATATTGAGCTTCCAAAATTCAAAGTTATTCTTCCTATTGAACTTCTCCACCTTAAATTTTTCACCTGAAATATTCACCATTCCTTAGACATATACCCCTTCTCAGTCCAACAAAATGTTGATGTTGGCTCTCCTCTTTAGCAATCAATTCATTGTAGCTAAGATTTTTTTTTCCTTCCACAACAATTTCATTCACTGTTGGACTTAGAACATTTTCCTTATACATCAATAGGAGGCAAGTCCATTTTCTTAAGTTGGTAATACTCAACACATTTTTTCCTCAACATGTCAATTTCATTATGATGTGTTAAAATGGTGGGAATACTCAAAACATTCCCCTTCCTCAACCGATTTTTTTATCCTTATACCAATGATCATTTCCATTTCCAAAATATCTTTCCCTCGATATCTTTTGTTTTATATGTCAGTGATATGGGAGCAATACTATGCATCATGATCTACTCTATGCAATGAATCCATGATGCTAATTGTTTCCATACATGCTACAAAATTCATAATCTCACACTGCCACCTTGAGCTTTCTATGTGTAAGCTGCAACAAAAACAAGCTCTAATACCACTTTTTATAAAACCTACACACAAGAAATTAAGAAAAAAAATTGCAAAGAATAAAAAAAACATAATATTAACAAAATTCACCACAAGGCAAGTGTGTTTGAACTTATTGCTCAAGAAATTAATGGGGTGCAAACATGGTTCACCAACACATACATTTATACAATTCTTGGCTTACATTTTTACAATTTAAAAATCCAGATGTTTTGAAACCCTCAACTAATAAGAAGAGGAACAATCATACATTTTTTTTAAATGCATTGTTGTCACAAACTCGCCAATGAAAAATTCAAAATGTTAAGAGTAATGTGCCATAAACCAATTCTTAAGGTCAAAGAATATAACTGAAAGTATGGGAAGATAAGTACATAGAAAATAAATAACCAAAACTACCTAACAAAAATGACAAGTTGCTCATAGAAAAAAGTGGCTTTATGGTTAAGAGTATGTGTTTCCTCCTAAGAAATCATAGATTCAAATCTAGAAGGGGGTAGAGTATGTAGGTCTTTGTAGACTTTAATCGTCAAATCGCTACAATGAGGGCCTCATACACCAATTTAATGTATGTCTTAGCCATGACCTTAAAATTGGAGTATTATTACTAAAAGTAGCTACTACCTGCCGCTTAATGTAAATATAGAAATGTTGCAATTTGAGTTTGAAAATGTCTATGAGGATTTGCTTTGTAATAAAGTTGTGGCTTAGTTTAAATATAATTAATTTAAGTAATAATCATCAAGGCATTAATGTTCATCATATGATTGGTGAAAATTTGAATCTAACTTAGAAAAATAATAATTGTTTAGTGTAACTATTTAACATAACCCCAATTATTCAAATTATTAAGAAAGAAATCATAATATTAAATATTATTATTTTTATTAAACTTAATTACATTTCAACAAATTCTAATCCTAATAATTTTTCATAATTAAATTTATTTAAAAATATTTTATTTACATTTTTATTATTAAAATAATTAATAAAAAAATATGAATTATACTATTACACTTAATTTAATCATAAAATATGTTATTTGTATTTTTTTATTTTCTTAAACAAAGAAAAATGATTAGATTTATTTTAAAAATAGTTTAATTTAAATTAAAAAAATTATAATTAAAATAATTAATAAATACAAATATGAATTATATCATCTTACTTAATTTGATCATGCAATATGTCAATTGTATTTTTTAAAAATTCTTCTATACTATAAAAAATGAAAACATATTATATTTGATATTAAAAATTAAAATTAATATTAAATTTAACACAAATATTTTATAAAAAAATATCATCTTCATCCACCATGAAGAAATGTAAAAATAAATAAATTGACAATTCTTATTGGAAGTTGTCTTGTATTTTTTTTAAAAAAATTTACACTATAAAAAATGAAAACATATTATATTTGATATTCAAAATTAATATTAATATTAAATTTAACACAAATATTTTATAAAAAAATATCATCTTCATCCACCATAAAAAATGTAAAAATAAATAAATTGACACTTCCTATTGGATGTTGTCCTAAACACCTTACTTGCACATAGATAAAACAAACAATAAGAAAATCTACTCATCAAAAATACAAATAATTGCTAGGTTATTCGAACTATACATTTAATGAATAGATTGAAGCTCGCACATTTCCTAAACCCCAACAAAGTTTTGAAATTACCTGTGTGTACTTTTCGGAAGTTGCAGCATATGAAAATCACTGTAGGTTTGAAATGATCAAGCACTTTTCTTAGGCGAGCCTTATTTCCCAAGCTATCTAGATAAATACGCCTGGGCATATACTGCCCACCGTTGGATGGTGTAATTGATTTAATCCTACGGTGGGCAGTATATGCCCAAGCGTGCCCAGGCGTATTTATTGTTGGATAGCCTAGGAAATAAGGCTTGCCCTTTTCTTGTGTATTAGGACAGATGTTGCTTCGAGACTTTAAATGGCAGAGGGTTTTAATTGTTGAGAAAAATCAGCGCGTAAAGCTACGTATTAATGATATGATATGATTTGGTGAGCTGTGTATTGATAACATCGCCAACATACCTTACACATCAATCGCACAACCATCGACAATAAGAAGTGAAAATTAACAGCCAATAGAATTAAAGAAAAATAAATTTAAATAATCAAAATAAATGCATTATACTTGATGCACCAGGTATACTAAGAGAGTATCCATATAATAAACCCAAAAGAGTGATAATAGAACTATATGGTTTTATATTGTTGGTCACACTTTCACATTTATGTTGTTAGTCACACTTTCACATTTATGTTGTTAGTCACACTTTCACAAACCAAATTGTCTTTTACACTACTTTAACATTAACATAAAAAAATATTTTTTTGAGTTTTGGCATTTTCAAATAAAATTATAATTTTTATTTTATTTTATTTTATAATTATTAAAATAAAATAAATCATCAAACATAAAGAACTTGACTTTCCAAATATAACATACAAGAGAATGATTTTCCAAATATAACACCCCAAGTATATTAATTGAAAAATAAATCATTTTCATTACTATAAAGAGAGGAAATCATTTAACATGAAGAAAATGACTTTCCAAGTATAACACTAAGTATAAGAATTAAAAAAAATAAAAACAAAAGGAATTCATTAAAATGCACAACCTTCATTAAAGATGAAAGATGAAGGGCATAAGGAAATAAAAGCATAGTTAGGAACCAAGAAAACTTATTTGGATTTCTTAAAATTGTTTTTAAGTTTAATTAAAAAATTATTTTCAGTTTAAGTGAGGATGATATAAGGATGTTCAATTTTAGTTTGATTATTGAAAATAAAAGAGTAGATTATCTTATACAATAAGGATAATATTATTTTTAAATTTAAAGAGAAGTTATGGAGCAATAAAGAGTTAGAGAGAAAAAAGAAACTAAAACATTATCGATCTTAATTTGAAAAACATAATTATTTATCTATCTTCATTAAGAAGAAAATGAACATTGTTAAGATAAGAACTAGTTCTCATGAGTTTGATAGTGAAATACTAAGAGGATTGAAAATGAAAAGCACTTTATAGCGATTTGAGAATGTTTCTCTCACTTATCTTGAAGCATATAACTAATATGTTAAAAAAATTTGATAATTTTTTTACTTTAATAGACATTAACATCATCACTATATATATAAAAAAAAACATTTTAAAATAATTTTTCTAAAAACATCCATAATGCAAATAGAAAAAAAATTATTATCCAAAACTAATAAATAACTTATTGAGTAATTTTTAGTTTTTTTCAATACCATGAATCTTTGTATTATCATCTAAAACTATATTTTTATTTTATTTTATTAATTTTTAAAAAATACCATAAATCCTTCCATTATCATCAAAAGTTATGTTAATATGGTCTCTTCCAAAACCCACCATTTCACATGGTTTTCTTATGACTATCAACCCACACCATTTCACATGGTTTTGTAATGTTTGTGACATATAAATAGTTATGTTAATAATGCCTCTTCCAAAACCCACCATTTCACATGGTTTTCTTATGACTATCAACGCACGCCATTTCACATGGTTTTGTAATGTTTGGGACACACAACTAGTTCTAAAAAGGGAACACTCAATCAATTTTACACAACAAATTTTTTGGAAGATTGCAACATTAACACGTGTAAGATGCAGAGTTATTACTTAATATCTATCTTTTAGGTAAAAAAAAAGTTATTTTAACTAAGATAAAACACATATTATAATATTTTAAAAAAGATTTAAATTATAAATAGGAAAAAATAATATTATTATTTTTAAAACTTATTTGTGTTATAAAGATATTGGATGTCGATTGAAATTGTTGTAATTTGTTGATTATTTGTAGTTTAAGGGTTGTCTTAGTTGTCAATTTTGCTAGTTCATAAAATAATGTTTAATGAGATAAAATTTGGTTAATGCAATTTTTAAAAAGGTAAAAAATGGTTGGATTTGCCTTAAAAATTTATTTATATATTTGAATTTTTTTAATAAATACATTTATAAATTATTGTGATTTTTTATGAGCTTAAAGGTTAAGAAATTGATATTGTAACAAATGATTGTAAATTATGATTTAATATGGGTGTATATAAAATATCAATAATAAATAAATAAATAAAGCTTAGTCCAATTATTGGAAGTTTTGAGCCTTTTACATATACATTTCTCAATCAAGTTTGGGTTATATTTAATAGGAATTGTAATCAAAATAACAAAAAGATATTAGATATTTTCTTATTCCATTGGAAATATGAACAAGTGAATTTGTAATAACAATTTTCTATATGATTATTATTTATACAATTACATTTATTTTGATGATAAAAATATTTAGAAATATTTCATTTTTTTAAACTAGATTTTAATATATGATAATAATTAATTATGAAAATGTCAACTTTTTAATATTATTTTAAATAATTAAATTTTACAAACTATTTTTTAATATTAATATAAAAAATAATTAATTATAAAATTAAAACATAATTATATATAAAATGAAAAATGAAAAATCATTTTTGATTGGGATAATCATGGCTAATAATGACATGAGGTTGGGATGCCCATGCCCAACCTCTTTTTCTTGCCAACATGGTTACTTATTAGTGTTATATGATTGAACTCTCACCCTTTGACTTTCAATGTCCCATTTTTTTGTTTTCTAGATAATTTTTTAGGGAGCAAGCCAATTGTCTAGCAAATAAACCCTCTTCATTACCACACATTTGACAATGATTCAACATGAATTTCAGTCATGATTAGAGTTTTACTATGAATAAAGTTCAAAGCACAATGCCTCCCCTCTTGGGATTTTTCCCAACTCTAAAATGAATCCCAATTCTAAAATGACCCAATTCATTGGATCCAAGTTTGAAATTGTTTAAGAATTTAATCAAATTATACCATATAATTTTAACAAGGTAAGGAAGTTCACTACAAGTTTAAATGCCTCCATTTGTTAGCGTTGATATCATTGTATACCATAGAATTTTAACAAGGTAGGGAATTTCACTACAAGTTTAAATGACAAAATTTGTTAGTGAAGATATCATTATGGGTGTTTTGCGTTAACTGAAGCAACACATTTTTGCTTTTTGCATCATGCTTATGGACATTACATGTGCAACCCACACTTTTGTATTAAACAACTACACATTATTTATATTAATAGTTAATGGAAGATTAAATTGAGAATGAAATTCTAACTTTTTTTACCTAACCATTGTGGTGGCTTCTCCTTTGTGCATGTGCAATGATCCTTCAAAGAATTAAAATCTTGGAAAACATGTGAAAATCAACACTTTTATTTGAGTGGACCTATTAGTTAAGAACACATGTTTCCTCTTGAGAAGTCAACGGTTCAAATTTAGAAAAGCAAGGATATGCACACCTCCTTAAATTAAGTGGTCAAATCACTACAAGCAAGGGGTCCCTTGTCTCTCAAACAAGGAGGTTTGGATCTATTGTTACCCATACAAAAGGGTTTTGGTTTGTTGTTCTCCCAACTAGTCTTATACATTAATTCAATGTCTAATAAAACATAGAAAAATTATGGATTAAACAATTTGCTTCACAATTAATCTTACCCTGTTAATGTTTTTAACTAAACTTAAAATTAATAAAATACATAAAATACATAATTTACTCTTAACCATCTTAATAAAATCAACATAAAATAATAATAATAAAATCATTATCCCTTAAATTAACAAGTTTAATACATCAATATGATATCTAATTAATAAAAAATATCTTAATAAAATCAACATAAAATAATATATAAAAAATCATTATTCTTTAAATTAACAAGTTTAATACATCAATATAATATCTCATTAATAAAAAATATCTTTTAAAATACACAACTTACTCAAAAGTCCATTCTAATTAAATAAAAAACCATTGAAATTTAAGAAAATCAGATCCGAAAATCAAATAAAAAATATTGAAATTTAAGAAAATCAGATTCGAAAATTAAATGGGATAACTTTGTTAGACGTTTGCAACTTCTTTATGAATGATCCAAATTAAAATATGATTTATTATTGTAAGCTGTTACATTAATTATGTTGGAAGCGTTTTTGTTATGAGATTGAATGAACAAACACAGCTTATCAATTAGAAAACTTCTTTAGTTTTTCTAACTAATTATATATTAGCTACATTAAAAAAACGTAAGTGAAGTCTCAAAAAGCTGGCAGCATTCACTGACAAGTCATAAATTTATATTTTGAAACTCCAAATCTATTTATCATATATTATTTTTTAGTCTTTTTGCTGTGTACAGGTTTAAAAATGGGAGCACTGCGTTTGTCAAATAATGGAAATTTCAGATAATAAAGCTGTGTACAGGGTTTAAAAATGGTAGCACTGGGTTTGTCAAATAATAGAAATTTTTGATAATAAAGTAAGAATTATTGACATGCGGACGGTAAAAAAATTGATATACCGGGTAAGAAACGATTGACAAGTGAACAGTAAATTGCAGAGAAAAAAAGAACCGGAAAATCAGATGAGAATAAACTTTGAAACAGTAAATTTATACTTTGAAGTATGACGAAAATAAACTTTGAACTGTTATTAAATTTTTATTTATTTCGGCCAGTGGAATCAGGAAAGGAACGATTGTGTCCAACCATGGTTCAATCAATCACGAAAAAAATCATTAAAATGGCATTCATTTTGCCCTTTTCCGCGCAATCAGAGAAGTAAAGAACCAGAAAATCAGATGAGAATAAACTTTGAAACAGTAAATTTATACTTTGAAATATGACGAAAATAAACTTTGGACTGTTATTAAATTTTTATTTATTTCGGCCGGTGGAATCAGGAAAGGAACGATTGTGTCCATCCAATTTTCAATCAATCACGAAAAAAAACATTAAAACGCCGTCTTGTCTGGTATTCATTTTGCCCAATCACGCGCAAATCAGAGGGCACAATGCTCAATGTGCCATCCAACTATATCTCATTTTATCTCCATCATTGTCATCTCTGCTAAAAATAACGGATTCTGTCGTTCTCTCTTCGGCTTAATGCTTCAAATAATACCTTCGTTACAGGGGCAGTGGATGCATCGTTGTTATGCGGTGCCAGAGTCAAAGTTGATAGGTTGAATTTTGATGGGGTCGTTTGAAAATTTGAGTATGTGCAAAACGTGTGAAAAACGTGTGAGGAGTTGTATTGTATGGGAGTTGTTTTTAGTGCGACTTTTTGGAGTTTCAGGTGTCGAAATTCGGTGAAAAAATCTGAGGTAAAATCTTGATTTTTGTTATTTAAACTGGTTTTTGACTTTATATATGGATTCAACACTCTCAAAAACTCCTAGGGCACTTCGATTGTGTTAATAATCAAACTTATCTTTTCAATAAATTCCTACAGGATTTTAGAGAAATTACACGAGAATTTGTTTTAGGTTAAATTTTTGGTAATTATTATTATTTTTTTTAGAAATTTAATTTAAATTTATTGGAATTATATTTTAAATTTGGCACAATTTAAGTGTTTTTGAGATTTTTCAGGAATTAAATTTATTTATGCATTCAAAAACAATTTTTACACATTAAAAAAAAAGAAAAAGAAAATAAATTGACTAAAAATTATTTGACTAGATCCTAGCCAAAAACTCTCCTCCATTTCTCAAATGTCATATAGTAAAATATAAGATGAGAAGGGAGCACTAAGAGGAATGATATCATCATTACTATGCTATTATTACGAGACAATTATGTTAGTGTAACAATTTTATTTTATTTATTTTTATTTTTAAACCTCTTATTACATTCTTTAAAAGATATGTAGAAACTAAAATTTCCATATATTTCACTTAATTATTGTTTTCCACATTCTCCACTCTCCCGCGTTACTTTGCACCTCTCGTTGCAAATGCTAGTTATAATTTACAATACTAACTCCATAAAAAAGGCCAACTTACAGCACCCAACTACATTTAAAAAATGATCGAACTTGCCATATCCAGAGAAATGGAAACTACATGAAATTTGTCAGATTTAGATCATATCTTAGCCGCATAATGACTGTGCCTAGAGGTATCAAATCCTGAGTATGTGCATGCATCAAATCAACATTGTAATTAATATTTTGGACATGTGTTAGTTTGTGGTTGTTTTTATTTTGACAAATGAAATTCAAACCTGACAAAATTAGTCATACCAATATTCTCAACTAATTATAAAATTGAAATACAATTTTTATAAAAATAAAAAAATATTTTTTTTTAATTAATTAATATTTAGTTTAATATTTAAATATTTCACAACTATTATAAAGTTTTAAAAAAATTGTGCTTATTTAAAACAATTAATCAAAATGTTAAAGATTAGTTTTACAAATGGATTACAGAATACTTTGATTTTGGTAAGGATAATAACTTTGGTTATATATGCATTTAATATATACTAGCATTTGTCCCTAAAGGTATAAAGATACATAAAAAAATAAATATTATATAAAAAAATATTTAAAAAAAAAATTGAAAAAACTTTATTTTCAAATTTTCAAAGATTGCAAAATTTTCAGAATAATTTAAAAATACATAAAAAATAAGATATTTATATTATAAATAATATCCTTAAAAACATATATAAAAAAAACACAATAAAAAAACCAAAAACACATACATAAACCAACCTACACATTTAAAAAAGAAAAATTTTCATTAATATCCTTCTGCATTTTAAAAATATCTTTCTACATTTCAAAAAAAATTTCCCTACACCATTTTACATTATACAATGTTAAATAAATGATCGGACATAAATATTTAAATTTTAAATAAAAAAAACAAATACACTTTAATATACAATATACTATATACAAATCAAATGAATAATCTACATATACAAATGCCCAAATCATTATAAAAACATGACAAATAAGTAATAAATAAAGATACACAAATCTCATTCACATACAATATACATAAAAATGTAAATAAATAAATATACGACATGGATTTTTATACCAGTAGAAACCTTATAATTTCGCCTAAACATGAAAAAAATATCCCAAAAATAGATCTATGTGATATTGTGTTGTTATCGAACAACGTTTCAAAAGGAAAAGATAGGTATCGTTGTTTTGTTTGTTTGGTTTCACAAATTTCAATTGTGATTATGATATCTGTGTGACCAATTGGTTTCTATTTCATAGTATATGTTTTACTATTTGCCATAATTACTTGACGAATGGGCTTCTCCTTGCCTTTCCTAGTTCCATATAATGGAACATCAACCATAGTTTCAGAGGGGCTATTGCCATTATCGTTGTTGTTGGTACCAACATAATTGTTGGTACTTACACTGCATTCTCCCTCATGCTAAAAAACCACATTTTCCTTCCACACAAATCTACAACTGTAGAGTTTTTTTTAATCCCACAATATCTCAATAAAATGATTTATTAGAATTTGTATACAACAACAGATCAAAGAATTAACCTTAGATCTCTCCCATCCACCTTTCCCTAAAACAAATGCCTGCATAAATGACAATAACCATTCAAAAATGAATAAAAAATGTATCATTATGTGCTTACATTACTTATCCCAAGAATGTAGGCATGCATTGGGAGGTCTCCACTTGCTAGTTCCACGTAGAATTGGGAGGAGGGTTTCTGTACTATGACTAGTTATTCAACGCGTGTCTCAAATCCATCAGCTTAGCCTTCAGTCCTTTGCATCAGTTGGCATGCATTGTGCAAACATCGTCTATTCTCTTCTTTGGAAGAATCCACCAAAGTACTGTGTGCTAAGGAACATGAACTTCATCCCTCTCAGACCAAGCCCTTTTGTAAACCTGAGAATGTTTAAAACTTCCTGCTCGTTTTTCCCAGGAAATAGTCTTATGGAAAAATACCAATATCTATAAAAAATGATGGTCCGCTAGTTGGAATGAACATACTTGTAGCCTCCATTGGGCATATTATGGACATCAAATGGTCTACCATTATATTGGTTGGAAGAAATTTGAGTAGTTGCATTTGGAGAGAAGTTAGAACCTTGTGAAGGGGTTCCGTAACCACATTATATCAACATCCGAGAAAAAAAACTGTAACCTCATTTCAAAATGTATCCCAAGAATCCAAGCCTCCACATCATTTTCAAGTAATCGTCGCTCATTTACACTTTCTCTGCAGAGAAATCAACACCCCTTGTCTTCAAAGTGTAGCAGTGTGGATGAATTTGGAGACATTGGTTATAGGCCTTCACATCCAAGGCAACTATAAGCAATTTGTTTTTCAGTTCTTAGGTTCCTTCACCCACATGAAATATCTCTAGGAAGAGATCGATCATGGTGTTTGGCTCCACCCATGCTCCATTCAAGGTCGTGATTATCACTGTCTTGTTTGAGTTGGCAGTTTTTTCCAAAACTCTATGAAGAAGATTGACAGTTGGGGCAACCTCGAAAAGAAGAGAACATTAGATTATCAACCACGACACGACCCAAAAATTATAGAGGAATGGAGAGATGCTCTTTCTGATGTGGTGGATAAAATCGGTAGTAAGGGTCTCAACCCTGTCTCTGTTGTATTTTGAGTTTTTACTTCTCTGCATTGATAGGTATATCACAATTTATTTATGTAGACGTTTCTTATTGATCAATTTATTGTGACTGTGAATATTATTTAGTAACGAGGGGCTCCTAGTTGATGAGGTTGTCCAACAAGTTTTGAAAAAGGTTTGCACGCCACCTTTGAATGTGGCTAAATATTAGACTGGCCTAGATGAAAAAATAAAAGATATGGAAAGGACATTGTCATTGCAACAACAATGTGAGAAGGCTAGAGTTTTAGTCATTATGGGTCTTGGTAGGGTAGGGAAAACAATTGTTGCAAAAGAATTCTTCAACATACACAGATCAAATTATGATCGATATTGTTTCATGTCTAATGTGAGAGAAACTGCAGCCAAGAGCTCTCTAAGTTCATTGTAGACAACACTTCTTAAAGACTTGGCTCATTTAAATGAGAAACTAAGCGACGTTGATGAAGGCATAGAGAAGCTCTTAAGGCGTCTCTCATTCTCCCCCCCCGCCACCCCCCCCCCCCCCCACCATCTCTCATAATATTAGATGATGTTGATAATATTGATCAAATTGACGCACTTTTTCACCGGTGAAAGATACCATTCAATCCAATAGTTTAATCTTGGTTACTTCTCGCAATAGGGATGTACTTACAAGCTCGGAAATTCTAGACGTGTCTATTAACAAGCAAAGAGGTCTTAACCCACAACACTCGAAAGAACTATTATGCTCGCATGCCTTCTATCAGACCTGTCCTGTGACAGGATTTGAAGAGATGGTTGAAAAGTTTTTGGATGTATCTGATGGAATGCCGTTATCTCTTAAAGTGATTGGGTTCCTAATTCGTAGAAAATATTTTGAATATTGGAAAGCCTAATTACACAAAATCTACAGAATGGTTCCCACTGATATCCAAAGCCTGCTTAAAATTAGATACGATGGTCTCGATAATGAGGAGCCAGAGATATTTCTAGACATTTCTTGTTTTTTTTTTTAATAGAAGAGAACAAAGATACCACCATTAGAATATGGAATGGATATGGTTGGGTAGGATGGCTGGTTCTCCGCAACTTAGAGAGCAGATGCCTTGTCGATGTTGACAATCAAAACTGTATAAGAATGCATGACAACCTCCGTGACCTCGACAGAGATCTGGCCGAGAAGGAACATCTGGGATGTTAGCTTCAGCTTTCACGACCAACTGTCAATATCTTCATAGTCTTGAGGGAAAGGACACCTATTCAAATTCTATTAGGTACGAAAAATCTAAATAATGTCATGAGGGTAAGCCTCACAATAGAAAAGCTTTCGAATTAATTAACATTATCCAATATATTTAAACTAAAGAGCTTCAAGCATTTGGGGACTTCCACCACGTTCCATAATTTGTTTATAGAAGTAAAATTGTTATGTTAATGACTTTTTAATATTCGGTTTAATCAATTATGATTTTGCATATATTTTCATATAACCATTTTGAATAACTATACATGGAAATTCAAAAAATTAATGTATTTATATTTGATTTTATATTAATTAAGAATTAATATTAAATTTATTTAAATATTTTAATGATAGAAACCAATTTTAAAAAGATAATTTAAAACCTACCATAAATGTGTAAGGCAAATTTTCATTTAAAATTAAAACAAATATCATAATTTTTTCTTTAAAAGGGCTATTTTTTCAAACAAATAATTAAAAATACATACTTCCACCACCAACTTTAAAATATTAACGAGTATCACAATGATTAAGAAATTAAGAATTTTCTTCGTTTTTATGGCACTTTAAAGAGGTTTGATATCGATGATAAGATAAAGGAAGGTTAATGAAAGTAAATTTAAGGTACTCTATGTTTTTTAAAGATATTATGTTGAATAATTTACGGATTTGGAAGAGAATGGCGAATCCAAATTGAGAAGAAAATGAATGAAGGTAGAAATATAAATGAGAATGCAAAGAGAGCCCAAGCCCGAGTGAGCCACAAATTTCATGGAAAAAGGTTGTGAAATGTGAAGTATTACAAACTAGTTAAAATGGTCATAGCTTATATTTGAAGAAAGATGTGTCAAATATATTTATTCACAAGAAGATATATTCATTAACAAGAAGATATATTCATTAACAAGAGACTAAAACAATTATTAACATAAGTGAGATGTTATTAGATAAAACAATTTAAAAAATCCAAAACCTTAATCTTCATACATGATGTGGCTTAAAGGAATGTGTATCTTGAGGAGGTTAGTTGATACATCAAATTTTTGGGGCCATAAATTTTACATATAAATTACATGTAGGAATTTATTGGAGCATTAAGGTTAATTCTATGTGTTTGGCAAGACCTATGCTAATTGTAAAAAATGCACGGTAATGTCTAAAAATTGCATTAAAAGTTTTAGACATGAAAATTTGTAGTAGAACTACTAAGATGTGGAACCATTATGAATTGATAGAATAAGTTGGTAGCCACCAATATCCACATAAATCATTAGTATAGAAATGAGGAACTTGTAACGCTAAAATATGGAATATGTTTTATGTCTTTTGTGTTGGTTTCACTACATTAAACGTTGACCATGTAACATGAAGATATTAAATATTTTTCATGATTTTTGTGTCAATTTTACTATTTTAGAAGCATACATGTTTCACTGCTATAATATGTTTTGACTCCTCATCCTTCTGCTTTCACTTTCAATATCCTTTAGGACAATCATAGGGTTCACATAAAACTGAGAAGATGAGCTCTATCAATATTGATCACTGGCTTGACATTTTTTTTTTTTTTGTAAGCTTGGCAAGACTACATCTTCATCATGTCCAATATATCACCTCGATCGGGGTAGGGAATTGAACCAATGACTTCACATCAAGGAGTGTCTTAACAGAGCACCCAATCACCGTCTATCCAAGACCCCATGAATGATCATTGATTTGACATAAAAAATATTTCTATTTATAACTTTAATATAGCTATAAATTAAATGATGATATAATACATGTGATGTTACTAATGCAAAAATAATTGAAAAATATACCCTAACATGGAATGGTTGAGATCCTTGCAGTGCAAGATGGGATGTTGTTTCTTACATGGATGCCTAATTAACTCCATTACAAGTCTCTACTATACTTTGGTTTAATATCATAACAACATCCAATCGTCTAAATTACATATGTAAGTTTTATAGAAAATGTTGAGACTTTGGTGTAACTAAATATTTTCATGGAGATAATTTTATGGGTTTTTATCTTCAATGAATGTCATTGTCAATGCTCGATTGTTATTGGGCTCCTTCAATCCTCAAAATTTTTAAGTTGAATAAAGCTAAAATGTATCACCTAATTGTAGGTTTAATACGTGTCTTAAAGCTGCCAAATAAAGGGTCCATTTATTCAAACCCCTCCTTGTGTATATCTACCCTAGTTTTAGATGCATGTATTCATTTTAATATTTAATGTATCCACCCCTTCCCCTATTGGAGAGCACGTGGATCGACTTCTCTAGATGTAGTGAGAATAATAGTAAACTAAGAATCCCATGGGATTTGTGCATGGCATGACAGGGTATTACATTTAGATTTGTTTGATGATGCCTTTATTTTAGGGATTTGTTGTAAAATCCATACTTCACAAACTGGTTCTGAGTAGCTTGGGAAATTTGCAACATCTTGAGACACTTCAAGCATTTTGAAACTTATCATTAGGGCATGATTAAATTGATTACATTTCTTCTCATTTCCATTTAGATTGTTGGCAATTGACTAATTTTGTGGGAGTTAACATTGAGCTTCTATTTCTTTTAGCATATAAAACAATAAACAATGTCGTGGAGTGTTTTAGAACTTGATGGATTCATGAGCAATGAATTAGCCAACCTTTTTTTGAATTAGCCACCCTTAAAACTTCCAGACCTTGGGAAACAAGTTATATGTTGGAAGTAATTCCAAATCTCTGAATCACATGTCCAAGTAAACATATCACACAATTATTCAAGATTCTTCAATCAAATCCACATTATATTGTGTGGCTACAACCATTATTTATTTCACTATTCTTCGTCTTTGCTTAAATTATATTAGTCGTGTAGAAATTTATGGCAAGTGATAATGTAGATAAAGGCGAAAAGAGGCTAAAAGACTTAGACAATATTGCTAGTAAGTATAAAATTCATAGTAGACATTTTGCTTCAAATGTTGTCTAAATCATTATATTACTCGCTATAGTATCCCCTATATTTTATAAATAAGACCCTCTTTAAAAATGACTTATTCATATGATAAGGAGGGTAAATACTATGTCCATCTCATATAATTTTAAATAGCAGGCATTTTATGTAACCACTTTGACTTGATCTCATTACCTTAAGATTATCAAGTATTTGATTTCATTGGAGATTCCTTCAAATATAAAGTTTTGTATGTTTGGAAATAGGTAAGTTAATACATTCTTTCATTGGAGATTCCTTCAAATATAAAGTTTTGTATGTTTGGAAATAAGTAAGCCTAATACATTCAAATCATGATTAAAAAAAAAAAATCCAACATCTATGGGCATTTTTTTTTTGCCTTGGAAAAAAAATCTCTATATTTTCTATGAAATAAATATACATGTTCCTCCTTACTTAGGGATCTCAACAAATCTATTGTTTTTTCTTGTTGTGAAATCATGCAAAAAATAAAATATTCTAAAAAATATATCCCTAATACCTTACCAAAAAGAAATCAAATTTCTTGGATATAACTTGATACTATAATTTTTCACTCTAATGCTTGCTTCTTATAGAAAAAAATTGAGTTTGGAGAACATTGTGTTGTTTCCAATTTTAATTAATAAATTTTGTTGCTTTAGACTAAAAACATCATCTTACAGAACTAATGCATGGTTATAAGTTATAAGGAAAAAGAGAAGCCTTTAATAAGATCTTCCTCATAGAATTCATGTACAAGGAAAGATCCAACATGAATAGACATATCCTCTTTAGGCAACTCATCTACCTTGACATCCAATTCTTTGTAGATGTGTACGAAGGATGTCCATTCAAATTTTGAAATACATTCACTAATTTGAAAAAAGATAGGTTGTAACCTAATGTTGTGTACCTTGTTATTGGCCCAATTTATGACAAGTATGGAGTTACCCAATACTTTTATTTTCTTCAAACCAATCTGAAGTACTCATAGCAGAAGACTCCACAAGGACACAAATTTTTCCCTAGTGTTTAAGCCTGATTTTGGAGAGTATTTGAGAAGAAAGAAATGGAATTGTGATAAGTGAATGATTGCATCATCTCCACAATGCAAGAGGTGTCCCTAGCATGTTCCATCAAAGGATTTGTCGGGGAACCCATTGTCCATAGGAGGAATGACATGGATCACATTTTGTTTCTTTTAGCCTAGTTTTATATTACTTAGTTTTTCGACAAGTCCAGATATTGTCTCAATCAAGATTTGCTAATCCTGGAAAATGGATAAGTTCCTAACCCGCCATATCAAACATACATAAAAAAGACGAAGAGTTGTTTGACATAGAAGAGAGGAATCTACAAATTGAAGGACATAAGGGTGGTTCTTGATCATTTATGGGCATATATTTATTGAACCTTCTCATTTTTTTCCCATTCCATAAAGGGATCAAATGGCTATGTGTGTGCAGATATAGATATACATGTACATATATACATACATATATGTGTGCATATGTATGCACACACCATGTTTTTAATTCCCATGCACAATATTTTCCCTATGGTGTAATTGATGACTATATTTACGAGACTTTGGATTAAGACAAATGAAGGTAGCCTCAATACTAGTCTTGTGCCGCATAGTTGCATATTGACGCGGTGGGTGCTTTGAAGACATTACCAACATTATATATATATATATATATATAGTTGGTAATGTTTTATACCATAAATTTGATCAATATATCACCACGACAAAGTTGAATGCACATACAAAGTTTATGTTGTGTATATGTGTTGGAACCTTAATCATGTATTTATGTTTGTACCATTCTAATGAAATGCATCACACATTTTATCTAAATTTGTTATATATTTTTTTGTGTGTCTAACAATATTATCAATTATATGGTGGTTCTTGTTAGGGTCCTATAATAATAGGGTTCATAAATTTTGAATTGAATTTGATAGTCTTGTAAATATGTACATACCTTGCTTTCTGCAAGTTGTTTTCTCATATTTTGAAAAAATGAAAAATAATAAAAAACCAAAAAGAGGGTAAAAAGTTCTAAAAGAAAGATCAAAGGACTTAGAAAAATATACATCCCAAAAGAAAAAGAAATAAGACCTGAAAGTGAGCAAGTCCAAATACCACTACTTTTACTTTTTACTGCAAGAATAATAATTATGTGCAGAGTGTCAATAAATGCCATAATCCATGATCAGTTAAACAATTTAATCTTAACTTTTCATGTTTTAGATAGAGAATAAAGATTTGTCAAACAATTTAAACTTGACAAATCAATAGATAAGTAGAGGATAATGAGGAGCTCAACAGTTTAATCTGAGCCCTCAGATGAAATAAGGTAGATTTAGATATTTTTATGCTTTGAAAGAATTTTTTTTTAAGGTTGCAAGCCTAAATGCACCTACAAAATGAAGAAAAAATGTTAGAAATAAAGTTGGTTAGGTAGAAAGAAGTTGAGCAAGCATGTAATAAAGCATCATCGGGCAAAATTACTAATTTCCCCTCCCCTATAAGTATTCAATATTCTAAACTATCAGTCAAAAAGGCTCAAATCATTTCTCTAACTTTTGTTGGGACCAGACCCAAGGCTTGATGAATGGTCAATTAAAAATATTGAATTCCTGCATCAAACCCACATTTCTCAGCATTTACCCTTCAATTATACATCAAAACCCCTTTTTTCCAAAGTAAAGACACATTCTTACTTAGTAAAATTGAAAACTCTAAAATAATTAATTTCATTCCCTTCAAAATCATTCATAAAACCCTAAAAATTACATTTATCCTAAGTATTTGTGAAGTAATATAAAAGATGAGAAATGCTTTATTTTTATACTTTACTTAGAGATAATATGTGTTTTGTTTCCTTTTACTATCCCTTTATTCATATTAACACCTAACTTATTGTAGTAAATCCCTAATTTACCCTTTCGTATATATTAAAACCCTTATATTCAAATTAACCCCCCAAAACCCATTATTTTACGTTTAGACCAAAGTTTATTATCCCCATGTGCGCAAATAAACCCCGCCCTACATACCCCTTGGTCTAAACGTATCTCTATTGAAATAATCACGCTCCCTATAGTTTTAAACTATTAAAAGGTTGAAAACTATATAATATATAATAACCGACGCCTACATATGTTTTTATTGAAACATTTCATAAAGGTTTTAATTTAAATATATATTATATTTTCGCCCCCCCAGCCTATTTCATAATCCCGAACTGTAAACTTTATTAAAAAACACATTTTTATAAAGTTTAAAGTTTTTCCCCGCTATCATATTAACTAAAGTTTAAATGTATTTCACATTTATTTCTTTAAAGTCATATCCCGCCACAAATGTAAACCATGGCCCCACCCCTAATCCAGCGCACCTTCCCAACTAATCTGAACCCTTCACTTTCAAAGCCCAGATCCGATATCGCGTAAAAAATATGCGCGTTCATCCCCATGCCAAAGTTGCGCGAAATGAGTGGTTTCCCAATTCTCTCTCTCCTCCAGTGTCCTTCAATTATTGGATCGCGTGGGTTCAAGATGAAACCACTCACTGCCAAAATGTCGCGCGATAACCACTATGGTTTTAATCCCATTGAACTCCAAAACCACCCTTCCCGCTGATGCGACCAATCATTCAATGCCTAGGTAATATTACCAAAATGCATATTAAATCTTAGAAATGCATTCATCCCTTTATCTTCTGCATTAACTTGTTGCTCGCGCTTCCCTCACTGTAAAAGCATCATTTTTTCGCCATTTTTATGCCTGAAAAATCTGCATAATTTTCCCTGCAAACTATTCAAGATGACTGGAAGCTTCAGTTCATTTCCAGAAACCTCCAAAGCCATTAGAAATCTTTCGACGCCTCATAAACCCCGTTTCAAGGCCTAATACCTGCAAAAAAGGTATTCTTCAAGAAATTAACCTTCTCGTCATCAAAAAGAGCTATTTCTGTCAATATTAAACCTTGTGAAGCCTATTTGTCTATAGAAAGGCCTTAATTGCCTTCAAAGAGTGTATTTGTTGTAGAAACCCTGATAAAACCACAGTTTCGAATACTTTAACCTGTTTTAATCAAAGTTGAAGAAATTTAACCTTTTTTCAGACCTTTTGAAACCCTTTGAAAGATTCAAATTCTTTTACCAATGATCAGAATCCCGAATTTTTACTCTCAATTACTCAATGCCAACAAATTTAAACCTCCAAAGTCAAAATTCATTTCACAGGTCTTCCCAATTCATTAATGCCATTATCCCTTCTTGCAGACCTCTGTTTCATTAACAAATTGTTTGATTTTTGCACGTCATTAGCAAAAGGAGAATTTGGATAAAAAAATCTAAATACTAGTTAAAGATATGTTTTACTCCAAGAACTTATAAGGAAATTAATTCAAAGGATTTTCCTTAAAAGATTCCAGACATCAAATTTAAAGAACAGTCATCCTGTGAAAGATAAAAGAGCATTTTAATGTAAAGATTAAAAGAGGGCATTCATAATAGTCAGGGTAAAAGGAAGAACTCACAGTAAATGTTAAAGTTCAAAGTAAAGTAATAATTCACAGTGACAGTGAAAATAGAACAGTAAAAGAGCATCAAATTTAAAGTGTATCAGATGAAAGTCAGAATAAAGGTTAAAACAAAGTTACAGAGCAGTGAAGGTAAAACAACGAAAGTAAAAATAGAGGCAGTAAATGGTAAATAAAGATGAAAATAATTTCAACAACAATGAAGTTTATTCAAAGTGAAAGTAAAAAAAGTTAAACGAACAGTAAGGTTAAAAGATGGAAACAGAACAAGAAGGGACATTTTTGTAGAAATTTCCTGTTTAAAGTCATTGATTTGCAGAAACTATTGTGACCAATCCAAGATGAATTTTACAAAACAGAAGGAGATTTATGTTCCTAAGATGTCCATTTACAAAAACCTCTCTCACTTTTCTAACAACCATTATGGATTTGGAAATATTAAACAATATTTGAAAGCTCTTTTTACAGAAAATTCCTGTTAAGCCATCATTTTGCAGAGAAGATTGTGGCGAATCAGAAATACATCTTACAAAAATGAAGGAGGTTTTTGTTCCTAACAGACCCATCTAGAAAACCTATCTCATTTTTTGCACATGTATTATATAATGATAGATACATGCATATATTTACAACCTATTTTTCAGACTGTGGAAAACTCTATTTTACACATATTTTTGCAGAGCCTATTGTGAACACCTGGAGAAGAATTTTAGGGAACTGAAAGAGGTTTATATCAAAAACATATTTATCTACAATACCCTCTTTCAATTTTTACATATATATTTCAGATTTAGAAATACAAAGGTATCATTTGACCAAAAGTTTGTAGAATTGCTGGAGGAGAATGCACAAAGAAATGAGATAGTTAGTGACTTGGATGCCTCATCATCAACTAAGAGTTGAGTTCAAATTCGAATTCTCTTCTTTGTCATCACCTATACATAAAAAATAGTGCCAAATAGATGCATTAGTTTTGAGTGTCCTTTACTTAAGTTCTATTTATGTAAAATAGTTGGAGATATTTGTAAACCAATCTGGTTATTTTTTCAAGATATTATAGTTTAGAATTTGTATAAATACTTCACTCTTTGAAGTATTTTGGTGGAATAAAATTGTTGAGATTGCTATAGTCATTTCTTCTTGAAATTTAAAGCTTTTGTGTGTCAAAAATTCAAGTAGCAGGCTGGATCAAAGCAAATTGGAATCATACTTTAGGATCCCTGTGATGAGCTATTTGGAGTGAAGTATTTTCTTCACTTGTCATTGTTTCTTTTCTCTGTTACATGCATCCATTTATGTTTATGCTAAATCTAAATGTATAACTAGGAGTATTACTACAAGATATGTTAATAACACCTTGTTTTTAACTACTTATCATTTATATGTTTTCCTTCGATTTCCAGTGCAGGGAACTCTTAATTGCTCCCTCTCTCGTTTGACCTCTTCCTACTACTTCCCTTTTCTAGATTTAAGGATTCTTAAGTGCCCTTTATCCTAATCATACCACCTCACAAAAATAACTTTCCAAGATCTCCAAGGGTTATCTATCTTTCCCTGAAGACATTTGACCTTTTTTTCCCTTGATCCTAGTCTTGTTTACTTGATTTTGACTCCATAGCCCAATGGAAAAATAGATTTCCCACTATCCATCTTTTCAAGTGATTTTTCCCACCAAATCAAACAAACCAAACCAAAGCTGCACTTTCATAGCTAGCCTAATATTCACAAATTAAAACAAAGTTAAACTTTAAAGAGAGAGCCCTCTCTGAACCCTGGGAAGGCTAGATCCTAGAGTTTGAAGTTGGTATGTGGTTACCTCGGTGAGTTCTCTCTTGAACCTGGAGAAATTACTAAGTGATAACATAATGGCGACCAAATTGGGGAAGACTAATATTTTCTTTAGAAATATTTTATAGGTTTAGATACGATCTATGATGGTGGATAGTGATCAGACATACAAAGGTTAAAATCATCCCCCCGGCAACTCCATTGTCCAAGATCCAGAACTTCAAATTTCAGAAGAAGCATTATAACCAAAATAAAAATAAAAAAATCCATATTCCAAATCATTAATGGTGATACAAGATGACAGGGTCTGTGGCAAACCTTTCATCTCATGAGATTTTCAATGAATTCAGGGATGGGTTATTAGAATTTCAGCTTGATGAGGATTTTCTAAAAGCTGTCTTTCTTCTTTTGAAATCAAGAAAATATTCTCCTAAACTTAAAATATGTGTTCTTGAGTTAGTTTCTGAAAAATATGAAAATTGAATTAAACTTTTGCATTCTCAAATTCAGTCTTATAATTTCTGAGATCCTAAAGAATTATTGGAAAATCTTCCTTCTCCAAAGCAAGAGGAAATTGTATTACCTTTTGACTTGCAGATTTAGGATGATTATTCTTTCAAGCACAAGACTAAAGAAATAGTTTCAGGGTTTAATATTAATAATACAACTAATCAATTAGTCATTGAAGGCCTAGAAGCATAAATCATACATTATGCTTTTGATGATCCTATAGAAAATTATATGGAGACTATTTTTAGCTCAATTCTGCAAACATGTTTTATCTATGAGGATCAAATATATCAGAAATTGCCATTACACATCATATCTTTGATTATGAAGACACATGATCAAACTATGCTTCC
>CM076577.1:377355802-377452425 GCA_034641835.2 Pinus albicaulis
TTGAGCAAGCATGTAATAAAGCATCATCGGGAAAAATTACTAATTTCCCCTCCCCTATAAGTATTTAGTATTCTAAACTATTAGTCAAAAAGGCTCAGAGCATTTCTTTGACTTTTGTTGGGACCAGACTAAAGGCTCGATGACTGGTCAATTAAAAATATTGAATTCCTGCATCAAACCCACATTTCTCAGCATTTACCCTTTAGTTATACATCAAAACCCCTTTTTTCCTAAGTAAATACACATTCTTACTTAGTAAAATTGAAAACCCTAAAATAATTAATTTCATTCCCTTCAAAATGATTCATAAAACCCTCAAAATTACATTTATCCTAAGTATTAGTGAAGTAATATAAAAGATGAGAAATGCTTTATTTTTACAATTTACTTAGAGATAATATTCGTTTTGTTTCCTTTTACTATCCCTTTATTCATATTAACACCTAACTTATTGTAGTAAATCCGTAATTTACCCTCCCATATATATTAAAACCCTTATATTTAAATTAACCCCCCAAAACCCACTATTTTACGTTTAAACCAAAGTTTATTATCCCCATGTGCGCAAATAAACCCCACCCTACATACCCCTTGGTCTAAACCTATCTCTATTGAAATAATCACGCCCCCCATAGTTTTAAACTGTTAAAAGGTTGAAAACTATATAATATATAATAACCAGCGCCCGCATATGTTTTTATTGAAACATTTCATAAATGTTTTAATTCAAATATATATTATAATTTTCGCCCCCCCCTCCTATTTCATAATCCCGAACTGTAAACTTTATTAAAAAACACATTTTTATAAAGTTTAAAGTCTTTCCCCGCTATCATATTAACTAAATTTTAAACTTATTTCACGTTTATTTCTTTAAAGTCATATCCCACCACAAATGTAAACCCTAGCCCCACCCCTAATCTAGCGCACCTTCCCAACTAATCTGAACCCTTCGCTTTCAAAGCCCAGATCTGGTGGCACATATCTGATATCGTGTAAAAAATATGCACGTTCATCCCCATGCCAAAGTTGCGCGAAATGAGTGGTTTCCCAATTCTCTCTCTCCTCCACGTGTCCTTCAATTATTAGATCGCGTGGGTTCAAGAGGAAACCACTTACTGCCAAAATTCTGCACGATAACCACTATGGTTTTAATCCCATTGAACTCCAAAACCACCCTTCCTGCTGATGCAGCCAATCATTCAATGCCTAGGTAATATTACCAAAATGCATATTAAACCTTAGAAATGCGTTCATCCCTTTATCTTCTGCATTAACCTGTTGCTCGCGCTTCCCTCATTGTAAAAGCATCCTTTTTTGGCCATTTTTATGCTCGAAAAGTCTGCAGAATTTGCCCTGCAAACCATTGAAGACCACTGGAAGCTTCAGTTCATTTCCAGAAACCTCCAAAGCCATCAGAAATCTTCCGATGCCTTAGAAACCCTATTTCAAGACCTAATACCTGCAAAAAAGTTATTCTTCAAAAAATTAACCTTCTTGTCATCAAAAAGAGCTATTTATGTCAATATTGAACCTTGTGAAGCCTATTTGTCTACAGAAAGACCTTAATTGCCTTCAAAGAGTGTATTTGTTGTAGAAACCTTGATAAAACCACAGTTTTGAATACTTTAGCCTGTTTTAATCAAAGTTGAAGAAATTTAACCTTTTTTAGACCTTTTGAAACCCTTCGAAAGATTCAAATTATTTTACCAATGCTCATAATCTCGAATTGTTACACTCAATTACTTAGTGCCAACAAAGTTAAACCTCCAAAGTCAAAATTCATTTAACAGGTCTTCCCAATTCATCAAAGCCATTATCCCTTCTTGCAGACCTCTGATTCATTAACAAATTGTTTGATTTTTGCAAGTCATTAGCAAAAGGAGAATTTGGATAAAACAATCTAAATACTAGTTAAAGATATGTTTTACTCCAAGAACTTACAGGAAAATGAATTCAAAGGATTTTTCTTAAAATATTCCAGGCATTGGAGTTAAAGAACAATCATCTTGTGGAAGATAAAATAGCATTTTAATGTAAAGATTAAAAGAGGGCATTCATAATAGTCAGGGTAAAAGGAAGAACTCACAGTAAAAGTTAAAGTTCAAAGTAAAGTAAGAATTCACAGTGAGTGAAAATAGAACAGTCAAAGAGCATCAAAGTTAAAGTGTATCAGATGAAAGTCAGAATAAAGGTTAAAACAAAGTTACAGAGCAGTCAAGGTAAAAAAGTAAAAGTAAAAACAGAGGCAGTAAATGGTAAATAAAGATGAAAATAATTTCAACAACAATGAAGTTTATCCAAAGTGAAAGTAAAAACAGTTAAAAGAACAGTAAGGTTAAAAGATGAAAACAGAGCAAGAAGGGACATTTTTTGCAGAAATTTCCTGTTTAAAGTCGTTGTTTTGCAGAAAATATTGTGACCAATCCAAGATGAATTTTGCAAAACGGAAGGAGGTTTATGTTCCTAAGATTTTCATCTACAAAAACCTCTCTCACTTTTCTAAAAACCATTATGGATTTGGAAATATTAAACAATATTTGGAAGCTCGTTTTACAGAAAGTTCCTATTAAGTCATCATTTCGCAGAGAAGATTGTGGCCAATCTAAAATACATATTAAAAAAATGAAGGAGGTTTTTGTTCCTAAGAGACCCATATACAAAAACCTATCTCACTTCTTGCACATGTATTACAGAATGATAGATAGATGCACATATTTACAGCCTATTTTTCAGACTGTGGAAAACTATGTTTTACACATCATTTTGCAGAGCCTATGGTGAACATATGGAGAAGCATTTTAGGGAACTGAGAGAGATTTATCTCAAAACCATATTTATCTACAATAATCTCTTTCACTTTTTACATATCTATTTTTGATTGAGAAATAAAAAGGTATCATTGGACCCCAAGTTTGCAGAATTGCTGGAGCAGAATGCACAAAGAAAGGAGACAGTTAGTGACCTGGATGTCTCATCATCAAATAAGAGTTGAGATCAAATTCGAATTCTCCTCTTTTTCATCAATTATCCATAAAAAATAGTGCCAAATGGATGCATTATTTTTGAGTGTCCTTTACTTAAGTTCTATTTATGTAAAACAATTGGAGATATTTGTAAACCAATCTTGATATTTTTTCAAGATATTATAGTTTAGAATTTGTATAAATACTTCACTCTTTGAAGTATTTTGGTGGAATAATATTGTTGGTATTGTTATAGTCATTTCTTCTTGGAATTCAAATCTTTTTTGTGTCAAAACTTCGAGTAGCAGGCTAGATCAAAGCAAATTGGCATCATACTTCAGGATCCTTGTGATGAGCTATTTGGAGTGAAGTATTTTCTTCACTTGTCATTGTTTCTTTTCTCTGTTACATGCATCAATTTATGTTTATGCTAAATCTGAATGTATAAATAGGAGTATCACTACAGGATATGTTAATAACACCCTGTTTTTAACTAGCTATCATTTATATGTTTTCCTTTGATTTCCAGTGCAGGGAACCCTTAATTGTTCCCTCTCTCATTTGACCTCTTCCTACTACTTCCCTTTTCCTGATTTAAGGATTCTTAAGTGCCCTTTATCCTGATCATACCACCTCACAAAAACAACTTTCCAAGATCTCCAAGTGTTATCTATTATGCCCTGAAGACATTTGACCTTTTTTTCCCTTGATCCTAGTCTTGTTTACTTGATTTTGACTCCATATCCCAATGGAAAAATAGATTTCCCACTATCCATCCTTTCAAGTGATTTTTCACATCAAATCAAACAAAACCAAACCAAAGCTGCACTTTCATAGCTAGCCTAATATTCACAAATTAAAACAAAGTTAAACTTTAAAGGGAGAGCCCTCTCTGAACCCTAGGAAGGCTAGATCCTAGAGTTTGAAGTTGGTCTGTGGTTACCTCGGTGAATTATTTCTTGAAACTGGAGAAATTACTGACTGATAACAGTATTGATAACTCCATTATTCTTACTGAAACATGCCTCTTTGCATGTCCACCATCCTTTGCCTCTTTTCTATTCTAAGCTCTAATTCTTAGCAATTTTGACCCTATCGTTGAGTGTTGGGTGTTATATTCCCTCTCCTACTTGTTGAAGTGCCTTCCATACTTTGGTGTCAAATCCATGTAACCCAATGTTATTTCTTCTTCCATAAGAAAATATGACGTTACTTCTCATGCCACTACTTCAGGTTTTGAATATCATGCATAATTCCTAGGTTTCCTAAATTGAAATCAATAGGAAATAGACCTGAGAAAGTTGTAGTATTGTCTTCCATAAGGACTATTGGACCTAGAAAATGGTGTGGTGGAGAGGAGATAACAGTGTGACCAAATCCATTAGGATGGTCTCATTTTCAATTTACTAGGCTATGTAAACAAACTACAATGTGTTACCTCATGTCATTCATGTACTCAAATTGCAGTATGTTGATATGAAGGATGTGAGGAATCTAAATTTACTTAATATCTATATGGTAGCTTCTATTCCACTACTTCCTCCATACGATACTCATAATTGAGAGTTGGACACAATTTAATCTCAGTGTTTTGCTCAATGTATGAGCTTGCAAGATATTTATTATTATTGATTATATCTTCCAAAGAGGTTAGAAAAAAAATAGGAACAACAACATGGCATTACATTTGGACAATGTAAGACCATGAATACTTCACTACAAACATCTCTTGACATCTACAAAAAAATCAGATTTCATGCTTATTGTCTAATTCTGGTTTAGAGTTCAATTCTTGTGATTTGATATATTTCTTTGGAGATTTTTGATGCCCATCTTTCTTTTCTATTATGGAGCTAATGTTGCAATTTTTCATCTTTTGAAAGGATCATTCCCTCTATTCTAGATGATAACATTGTGGTTGTAAATATTCCTTGATGATCCTAAATATGCCTTGATAATCCTAAATATGTGTTGATGACATGGTGACATGTTGATGACATGGTGACATCGTGAGAAAAAACCTTGCAAACAGATCACATAACTCAAATTTTCATAGTGACAATATGTTACATATTGCTGGGGGTAGTAACAAAGTTTACAAACCACGGGTCAAATAAATGATAATTTATGCTAAGGTGACATGATGTATAATATAAATTTACACTATTGGTGCCTAAGATGTTTTGATCCCATAATCTTATATTCATTTTATTTCAACCAGTCTCATATCTTCTGCAACTTTAGCCTGGCTATCAAGGCCTCACCATAGGTTGTTAATGGTAGTGGCACTACAAGTAATATTTCCTCACATTCTTCTTATATTACATTATTCTAATGTTATTATCCTTTTTAGGAATCTTATTAAGAAGGGAGAATTGAAATGGTTCTTATGAGGCAACTTTGCTACAAAGTTTGGTCTTTGGAAAATTTCTTATAGATTGTTTGTGTAGTCTATTTACAACAATGAATCAATATTTTATCCTGAAGTTATTGATCTCATTGAGGATGATTTAATAAATAAATTTGTTGTTGGTATTTCTACAATAATATATCTTTCTCAATGCATAATTTATCATATAGTTGTAATTCCCCATATCATCATCAATGGTTGCAAGAATGTTCTAGCTATTGCTATTGAACTTGATTAATATTTTACATTGGTCTAGAAAATGAAGGAGTATTTGAAGGATCCAAGCAAGTTTGTAGGTCCCATTGAGACCAAGCATTTATATCACTTTACTTGCACTTATTGCATCTTGAAGCCCATTCTTGAACAACAAAACTGATATCTTCTTTGATACATAGTTTTTTATTTTTATTTTTCTTGATATGCTAAGATCGCATTTGTTTTTCCTCATTATTTTCCATTCAATAATTACCTTTTGAGATATAAGTTAATCTTTAATGGCTCGAATTTTTGATTTATTAGAGTTACTAAATATTCTAGTACTTTTCATTGTCAATAATACAACCATAATCAACAAAGAAACTATCACTAATGTTTGAGCTTGTATACGAGATTCACAAGACAAAATTAAGTTTATAGAACATGAATCTTAGCTCCAATGAGATGAGTTACAAAAAAAGTGTCATCATTTTGAACCAGTCCTTGTTCAAGACATTTCTCTTGACTCTTATTAGCAACCAACACATGATGCCACCTTGGAAGCAAATTCAAATGAAGATGAAAAAGGATCACTTGCACTTCCCAATCCCATCATTAGGCCTTTGGAAGAATTTGTCAACAACAAGCATGAAATTGATCTTGGATATGTAAAGGAAGTGACCTTTAGCATTCCATATTGTTCCAAACCAATCAAATTCTAGAGTGTTGGGTTTCTACAAGAAATCTCATCTTCCCTTGCTCCACTTCCAATCTAGATTCTTAAATGTTAATGTTTTCATTGAGTTGGACACGTGAAGAATCATTGTTTTTATCTCATTTTTGTGGGTATTGTGGAAAGCATAATCATCATTCACACAACTGTTCCAAACATAAGAACCCTACAAGAGTAAATATTCACCTTGGGTGGACCACTTCTTTGAAATGGTAATCAACATACAAGAATAGATATTGATCATATAATAGAATCCATTATCTAGTTTTGATACATATTATAGTGGAAAGATTTTCGACTTCTCACCTTGTATCTGACAAGGGGGGAATATCAATGTTTGACAATTGGGCTTTAGCTTAAAGTTTGAAGTATATCAATCAAGTAGAAATAAGAGAGCCTAAGATATAGCTAGAACCAAATCCAATAACTAGAGCCTAGATCCAAAGCCAGAGTTGTAGCCAAATCAAAAGTCATGTTTCATGAGCATTTCTTGGTTTATGGTTCTCCTTAAACCACCTCTCAATAGAAGACTTACTACTTCTACTAGACAAAAATTTATGGTCATCTGTAAACCACCATATCATTAGTTTGTTGTCATAATTAAAGCAGCATTTGAGAGAACTTCTATTTCACAAAAGGCATCAACTTCTAGAAAGATTAGAAATTATTCTAGGAACTACTTTGAGACAAGTTCCAGAGTTGGTGGTTAGACCTAAACCACCATTTAGTAGAAGAATTTGGATTTTTCTACCCATTGGGTTTGTTTTCTTCCTTAAACCACCATATTCATAGAGTGCATTTAGCGATTGGTCACTATCCACTTCTATATTTTAACTCTCTTCTTGGATTCACATACACCGCTTCAGATTAAAGGGGAATTTTAGAAACCTAATCCTTTGGGATTATAGTATTCTCTTAAGGAAGAATACAAAGAGTCACAAATGAAGGTGAATAGTAATTGGAAGTCCAAGAGACTTCTTGTAAGATGAATCCAAGGGTCAAAAACATTATATTTATATGTGTATCATTTTAATGAAATGCATCACATGCTTTATCTAAATATGTCTTCCATTTTCATGTGTCTACTAATATGGTATAATGCATAGTTCATCCTTTTGCTTGTTGGCATTATCATGTTGGGCGACACTTGATATATTTTTGACCATTCATTATAATACACATGGTATATTAGGATGTGTGGATTGATTAACCCTGCATCGACAATGTATGGGCTTTACAATGGAGATTTCTTATGATTGTCTTGTCTCCACCTTAGGATCCTTCTACTCCATGATAGCTTGTCCTTTTATTATCATGTAGTACACTTGTATTGAGATTTTACATATTCATTTATCATGTTTTATTAACACTCCACCTAATGCAATGATCCACTATTAATTTCAATCTAAATATGTCGTTTTGCTTAGAAGGCTTTTGTGGTTTTGACCTACCTCCAACTCACATTTTATCATTTTCATTCCTCAATTGCACTAGCTTGAACTTTAGTTTCTTTATTTGTTATCTTGAGCCACCCTTTAAAATGTTGATGACTATATTTTTTTATCTCAAGTGCCTTGATATCTCCCTTATGCATCATTGGCTATGTGGGTATTTAATTGGAAAAAAAATTGTACCGTTGCAAAGGAGAATGGCGGTGTCTATAATTTATTTTACATGGGTCATAGTTTGGCTATTGAGTTTAAGATGGATTTCTAAACTTTTATTTAGTCAATCTAAATAAAATACCAAAAAAAAAACTAACATATGAGTGAAGGGGCCTCATTGCTGAGCATGTAAGGAGTCATAAGGTGGTTGGTGGATTTGATGATGAAATGTACTTGAGAAACACTTTGGTGATTTCCTTTTGTTTATAAATGGTTATAGGTTCACGTATTGTTATTGATTATTATTGTGCACATTTTATGGTTATTTATACATGGAACTCTATTATGTTTCACATGCATAACATCCCTTGCCATGATATAATCAATCGATGTACTTAAATATGATGAATAAAAACACCTAGGGGTCTATTTTGGTTATGGTTCATATGTTTCATTTACTTGAATCTCATTGTGAATGGTTCCTAAGAAAAATAAAGGCCATCTAAGAAGTTAGAGGCCAATGGCCTACTACCATAAGCTACTTAAATAGTCTTATGGAAGTCTTGCTCCAAGTTATTTGAAAAGTGTTAAGTGGGCATTGAATAAACATTGCATACCACCATTGCGTGTCACAACATATGGAACATGGTTATAATGCATGCATTTTATGTTGATATTCCACATGTCCTTTTTTGGTGGGATAACTAGGAGGAATTTATTATATGTTTTTAACTTTGTATTTTTGTGGTGCATGTGGTTATAGAACTATTTATCAACTGGTAAAATTCACACTAATGTTGTGTTGGTTTCAAAATTGGATACACCATCATTTCAAGTACTTTACTTGGGATTTCTCCCCTCCATGTTTATGCCTCCATCATATGTTGTCTCGACACTCCTTATATGCACTTTATCTCTACATTGAATGATGTTGTGGGCATGTTTACTTGTGCATCATTCTAATGTCCAATATGATATGATGGTGGACATGCCTTGGGAAGGATTTAGTGCTATTTTAACCTATCTTATCTCTCAAATTATTTCATTTTACTTCCTTTGCTTGACCTCTCCAAGCTATAATTCCTATGTGTTTTCTTGTTTATTTTCTCCTTATGCTAATGATAACCACCTCTACTATGCGTTTATACACCCATGAGGAATTCTTTGAGCAATGTTAGCAACATGGGATTTAGCACCTTCCACGAGATGCTATAAAATAATATTTTCTCATTTAAATGCATGCAAGAAGAGATTTTTTGTAAACATAATTTTGTTTTTCTTTAAATGGAATAACATACAACATAAATATAAATCTTTTACAATTTCAAAATGATAGATCCTTTGAATTTAAACAATCCTTTTTCTAAATCAATAATAGTTTAAGTAGGAAATTATAATCCTTATAATTTTACTTCAATATTGAAACACATAAACAAAAACATAACAAAATACTAATAAAATAGCTCCACCTTGACTGAATTTGATCAATTGTAGGGTAGTCCAACAAGTATTAGGAAGAATCCTCTGAATCTTTCTTTCATCACTTGCCTAAATTGGAACAAAATATATTCTCCCAACTAAATTATTGCCTGAACGAATTCATAGCTCCAAGAAACCCTTTGGTTTATTAGTCCTCCATGCCTCTGACTCCAAGAACAACAAAGCATAATATGCTCTAAGACATTTGTTGCAATAAAATATTTCTCCCAAGAATTATCCAATCGCTCAACCTCCTTCCTCTCCCCCCTCAACACAAATTATTCTCCTCTATTTATCAAATTTCCATACACTTACCATCAAAGTCTTATCAACCACCCCTATCAATAGCCATTAACCTCCTCTTCTAGATTTTTCGGCAAAAGTTATTTGAAAAAATAAATAGAATAAAAGTGTTACATTAAATAAAAATAAGATAGAATGCGAAGTCTTTCTTCTCATGCAATATTATAAATGCAACTTGACAATTTTCTCCAAAATTTATGACAACCCACCATACCCATTTAACTCACCATGCCAATGAGAAATACAATTAATAAATTTATTTTATGCTAATAGATATCCATATATGTAATATAATTTCCATAATCATTAAACCAATAATTAAATAGTTTCTAACCTAGTTCAGTAATTATATTAGTGTGCATGAAATATATGTGTGTGTGTGTGTGTAGGTAGCAATAAGGTTTCTTGTTCATGTACTATTAATAGACATTCATTATCTGCGAAGTATAGTTCATGTATACTCAGAACAAAACATGTATGATTATAAATCAAGTAAATTCCCAATTCGGTAATCTTAACTTAAATAAAACTACTATAATTCATCAACTAATTATAATCACACCAAAAAATATCAGAAGTGAATCGAAACAAGTGTTCTAAACAAAATAGGAACCAAATAAAGAAACACAAGCAACATGTTAAGTCCAAGTAGTTTTCTCAACTAACTTTAAATCTTCATTCCTCCCCGACCTACTTCTATCTTCCTCATCCTATCCTTTCCTTTGTTTTACTATGTTATATCATCAAATACATTAACCTAAACAAAAATACAATGTGCAAGTGGAAGTGTGAACTCTCTCAACAAAGCTTTCCCAACAACCAATTTTTAGTCACCATTACATGTTTAAGGTAGTTTGGCATAACACAACCTCCCATGACTCCAAGCTTTGAAGGATAAATGATGGGCAATACCTTCACCCAACTTAATATATTTGGGTCAACAAGATACTTGGTAGGTAATACCTCAACCCTTCTTGATAAAACTAGGGTTAACACCCTATATTGGGCCCTATTGTGCAACTATTATTCTTAGAGTCACATGATCCAACAACCGTTATGGGCAAGCTATGCATACTATCAAAACTATGCCTGACATAGATCATAACAATATTTGAAATCACGAATAAAATCATGAGTAAAACTTATAGTATGCAATAGCTTCTTAATGTATACAACATCTAGGTTAATTTAACACTACAATAACTTGTCTATTATATAGTTCAATCACCTATAGGTTAACTCACCAAATAACTAATATCCTTGCAAAAACATCACAAATTTCATATAAGAATATGTATTTATATAGACATTCAATTAAGATATGTATACTTTACACCATGCCTCACAAATATTATACATTCACAACATAATTTTGAAAGTCTAGTATCCATATACTAAAATCCCGCATTTTGATTTTCATGTTTAAAGAATTCACATAAATACCATAAACATGAGATTGTAATAGTAAAAGTGATACCACATAACACACAAATAGGTCTAGTTGTACACATCTCGAATGCCAATATCCATCTAACTAAACCAAAGTAGATGTTAAGCACTGAATTCTTAAGAGTACTAAAATCAAAGTTCAAACTTCTTAAAACCAAAATATGAGGGGTGACACACACCCACCATTCAAGGAAATTCATCCCAAAGTGATACTCAAAGTGTAAAGTAGTCATGTTATAGGATGTTTACATTGCCCTAAGGTTAGATCTTTAAAATGTAGTACATGATCATTATTTTGATCACACTATCATAAACTTATCACAATTCACTAATTACATCAATATTCAGAAGAATATCCTATAAATAAATGTTGATAACATCGTCATTTTTTCGGTGATGAGCCAGAAATTTGCATTTTTTTGATCAACCGATTTTTTAGACAAGAAAAATAATCATTTTTTTCCCAAAAATCAACATTGCACAAATGACTTAAAATCACGATTTTTCTCGATATTTGGCGGGGTTTACTTAAAATCATGGGATTGAGTCACAATGCCTTCTCTTTTATCATTTCAATAAGAAAATGAGAGCTATGAGGAAACTTGGAGTGTAGTTGAGGGTCATTTAGAAATGTTAGAAAGGATTATAAGTATTGGGCAAGTGGATTTGTCCAAGCCCTACTGATGTTATGTAATTAATGGTAATGTTATTTTTTTCCAAGGAAATATCTGAGAAGATCCACATGAAGGGATCACATCCCATCAGATTATTAGCAGAGCCTAACCCCAAGGGTGTCAAGGATAATTGACTTCGTGACCTTCCATTAGTGAGGTGATTTAGCGACAGGAACTCGACCAATTGAGTTAACCCTTGGGATAAAAACTAATGTTAATGCTATATTCTCAAAGGAAAACCATTTTATTAACATTTTTAACATTTCCTTTAATTATTTTAGGATGTTTGAGATTGGTTCCGACCTCATTGAATTCCATATGGAGAAAGTATAATCCTAGTCAAAATCAAACAAACTTAACAGTTTTCAGGCTTTTAAGTTTTGGGGGATTGCAACGTTTTCATTCAATTATATCATGTATGGGGGTATGGAACTAGCATTTAATCAAGAGCACCAAGCCCCTTATATACCTCAAATTTGGTGGTTTTGATTGTCGAACTCCTTTGTCATGACCCTAGTAAAAATGTACCCATCACTCAAATAAAATTTCAATTTGACATGTCAAGCTTTTTTAATCCTCTTTTAATGGTTGGAGGGTGATATTGATGAGGAGGATCACAATAAATTCAATGGTTTTGATTATAATTAGTTATTTGGTGTAGCATGATTTTTTTGTACTCTAGAAGCCATTTGGCCTCTTTGATGATGTATTCTTGGTTCAAAGATGAATTGCACTTGGTTTTATTTGGTTATATGCACTAATTGTATGGTTGAATTTGTATCATCATCATGTAAAATTGTAAATGTTTTAGTTTATAAACTCTAAATAGATTTAAACCTTTGTCTATATTTCATTTGTATGTTTGATTCACCAATTTGTTGTGTGTGTGTGTGTGTGTGTGTGTACTCCCTTGAGAAAAAATGTAAGTTATTTCATTAGCATACATGATTGTGCATGGATTATGTGCATATACATGTCACTAATAGACTAACTTTGACCAAGAAAAAAAATTTCCCATTGTAAAAAAAAAATGGGATTAGTTTGCTAGAGTCTATAGATTTTAGGCAGAACTTCAAAACCTATCTACATTGGTCAATGTGAGGCAACTGTGAACAAAGAATAAAATGCAAAGAGATTTGGATCCTCTACTCCATGAATGTCCAACAAGCTCCAAAAACAAATGTTGCTACAAAAAAACAACAAATTTGCTATGATGACTGGGAATCTACATCCAAAACCAACACTTGATCTTATTCCATAAAGGCTATGTGGTAGAATTCGTAGAGATTGTCATTCACGAATTATCGGAAGTTTCATTGCTCAAATGCCAAGTTAATTTATTCCTTCGAAAGGCAATCTGGTCATTCATTTATTTCCTTAAAAATATGTTGACATGAGAAGAGAAAAAAATAATTGATAGTTCTCAATACTACATTTACTAAAGGAATGAGGGTTTGGTTTTTGCAATGAAACTTCCCTTTGATCCACTTAATTTCTAGTTGGGAATCTCTAAAGATTTGAATAATTTTGCATCTTATCTCTTTTACAAAAAGGAGGACCAACTTGAGAATTATTTGTACCACTACCCAAGCCCATCTTAATTTCATAAGAATGATTTGGATCAAGGTAGAGAACTCCTTCCCCACCACCTGATTTATTATGCTCTTGTGAGGCCCTGTTGAAAAGCATAAGGTTTTTTTCTATCAAGATTCTCTTCTACTATCAACCTGGGCTTTTTAAAATCTTTCTAATGAGGAAAGTGACAAAAAATTGACAGTGTTGAGGTCATGTTCAGTCTGAGGGGATGTGTGCCTTGTTAAAAATTATGTTATTTTTCATCCCCTAAAAAAAATAAGAGGCACAACTTTGTATTTTCCGAAATAATGAGAGGCATGGATTTGAACAAATAATTATAGTATTTGAACTCCAATCCTTCCATGCCTCTTCTACTGAGGTCCCCTGTCATTTGAAAGCTATGTTGATTCAAATTTTCATTTATCTCAAACTTCCTTGATATCGATGCATTGTGAAAAGAGATGTGAAATAGATTATGGATCGTCATTGGATAATGCACACCATTCCAAACCTTCTTTATGGTGCTTTTGAATATTATCCTAGGTTGGTACTTTATCCTCCATCAAGCACCACATGAAAATACATGCCTTTGCTGGGAACTTTGCTTTCCATACCACCTTCCACCATTATTTTTGTTTTTCACTAAACCTATGCACCATAAGGAAGACATATCCTTCATTAAGGATTTGAGATCCATGAGGTGAGCCAATCTAGATTATCTCATCATCTTCCTCTGTGAGTCTAATATGAGCTCTTGACAAGGCATCTAGGAACTAATTACAATGACCCTTAAGGTTCCCTACCAGGTCCAAATATTCTTCCAATAACCAAACTCGATGCCATATGGATGTAGTTGTTGGGGCTGCTACTTGAGCTAGCCTTGAACAGTTTATTTGTATTATAATATTAACCAAATTATGAGGAAGAATATGATCAATTCCAATGCCTACACATGAATCCACTTTGACTATAATTTTGTTCTCGTTACTTATCCTCCATGCTAAAACTAATCCAATTACCTCAAAGGAATTTAGAACAACTTGCCAAATAAACAAGAAATTTTATGGATTTTATTAGGGTTCTGTACCCATTATTCAATATATTCGGGCCAAATGTATTTTATCAAGACCACCTATGTCCACAAATTCTTGGTGGTTATAAGCCTCCATACATTCTTTGCAACCAACACTTTGGAGAGCAAAAATATGTTTTTAATTCCCTAACTACCCAACAATTTTGGTGTCTCTATGATGTCCCATTTAACTTAGGGCATGGAAAACTGATCCTTAGCTCCCACCTAGAGGAATCTAGAAATATTTTTCCTCATGACTCCTAGGATTCCTTTTAGGATCCATGTTAAAGACATCTGATAAACTGGAATTTCATCTAACACATAATTTACTACGACCAAGCGTTATGTTATTAAAAGCCATCTGAAACTCCAACAACTTAGTATTTTCTCTAGTTTTGTAGTTATCCATCTCTAATCCTCATTCCTATTGTTTTTCAACTTAATATGGAAGCCCAAGTATTTTAGCCCTTCAAGAAAATACTTCGTCTCATAGTGGAAAGTGTTTTGAAGATGGCGTGCCTCTCCTTCTTCCAGGTTCTAAACTGATATGGTACATTTTCTTCCATTTATAATCATTCCAGTGGATGTAGTAAAGAGGGATAATGCTTCGTGCAAATTTCCTGCATCTCACCTTCATCTGTCACAGAGGATCAGGACGTCATCTACAAACATAAAATGTGAGATTGCTAAATTACGAGTCACTGATATTCCTTTGAAAACCCCTATCCTTTTTAAGTCATGAAAATTACTACTTATACCTTCTGCCACCTGTAGGAAAATGAGGGCATCCTTTTCGAAGTACTATTTCAACATGTAAAAATGGGATGTGAAGCCACTAATTAAAAAATCAAATGAGGCTGAAGAGAGACACCCCATAATCCAATAAATGAAATATGTGTTGAATCCTACATGCAAAAATAGAAGATGCATATAAATCCAACTTACCCAATTATACGCCTTTGAAAGGTAAATATTTATTACCACTGCTTTTAGGTTCCTTATTTTGATATTGTGAAGGCCTTACTGAGCCACCCTTATTGGTTCATGAATTTTCCTTCCTTAATCTGAATTGCTCCCCCAAAATGGATTTTGACAAAATATTTTTTATCCTTATTGTAATAACTTTTTAGATGAAATTTCACAAAGAAATTGGTCTGAAATATTTGAATTATTGAGGTTCATTTGATTTTAGGATTAGAGCTATGGATTTTGAATCAAAATAATCCAGAACCCTTTCCTTCTATCTTGATTCCTCTACGACTCTCAAGAGGCCTCAACCAATTAAGTCGAAAATACCTATGAATAATTATATGGTCCAACTATTAGGACTCGAGATTTTATCCTTTTGGAGGCTTAGAAGCTCCTATTTTAACTCATCCTTTGTAACCATCTCCATCAAATGTATGTTATATTCCTCTATAAAAAAGTGGGGGAAAAATTGGGCTATCTGAATAAGCTCTGCAACAAATACTCCATTTGGAGCTTTGAAAATAGATGAAAAGTGATGCTTACGCATATTTTCAAGTACTTTAAAGGAAGTTACCTAATTGTGACTTGGGTCCTTCATGTTCCAAATAATATTGCTTAACTTCTTCCCTTGGGCATAATACTAGAAAAAATTTGAGTTCTATCTATGTATTCTAGCCATATATCCCTACTCTTGAGCCTCTAGGATTCCTCTTTTTCACCCAACAATTATTTTCTTTTTTATTCAAGCATGAAGAGTTGTTCCTTGGAATATTATGAGTTGTATCCTCTTCCTTTGAGTCATATATGATCCTCAAAATTTCTTCAATGTACTTTAGCTCTTGATCATCCCTTTTACACTTTAAAGCTACTCATCTAATCATTGCATTCTTACAGATCTTGAGATCGTATGAAAATTTCTCTGCTACATATCCATATATTTTAGAGTTGATGGGTGTAAAATTTGATTTAATGATCACTTGGAATCCTGCATCCTTTCGACATGAAGAGTTGAACTTGAATGGGTTAGCTAGTTTCCAACTTCCTCCTTTTAGTTCCATTAAATTTGGGCAATGGTTTGATTCCCCTCCATATGCAACCCAACATCGAACAAGGCTTACCTTTTCCAGTAGTCCTTCTACAATTGGGAACATATCAAGCCTTTTGGATACTCTCACTGCTCAGGTTCTTTTGTTCCTCAAGGTTGGTTTTTGGCTCACCATGTATATATCCAATTATCTATGATCCATTAAATGATGAAGGAAGTAGTCATTCAAGGTTTCTCTTCTTTCATGGGGGCCTAAGACTTTTGTATCTCCTAATTAAATTTTCAAGTCCCCTCCTAATACTAGGTTTTCCTTGGATATCAACCATTTTTTTTTCTATCCACCACCTCCATCCCAATCTAAAGGATTGCGTTGGATATGTTAGAGTGTATTCCCCTACCATTTTTAGATCGAATTAGGTCCAAAAGCCCTAGACCTCTAGGTCCAGAGGAGGGGGGTTGTGTGCGGTATTGAAGGAGGTAGGGGTGAGAGCTCCGTGATTCCAATGAGGATTCAGAGGGGGGTTGAGAAGGAGGTGAGCCAGGAATGGTGGGGGGGAGATCAGTAATGGAGGGAAGTGGGAGGGAGGTAGGACATGTAATATACGGGACGAGTCGGGAAACCGATGAGAAGAATGAAGTGCACTGTGCAATCGATGAAACAGATGCAGATGTGAAATAATGAGAAACAGGGAAAGTGGAATGAGGATTACCCAAAGCAAGTTTGGTCATTGTTGCTTAAGCCTTTGTCATCCAGGGGGAAGTTGTACCATGAGGTGCAGAGGCGGGCTTGGGCCCCTGAGCAGCTTTCTTGCCTTTGCGACGGTCTGCCGAAGTGTTCAAAGGAGGAGGATCAATAAAATTCTCCTGTGCTTACAAATGATCTGGTTTGCCAACATAAAATGTTTCTTGAGAAGGGGGAAATCCTTGTAGAGGTGACTGACCTCATGACATCTCCGGCATCGATAAGTTACTCCCTCATAATCTAGGATCTAAATGTGTACAAATTGCCGCCATCGAAGTGTGATAGCCTCTTCCAATCCTTCGCGGGTGTCCAGGTGAACCAAGATCCTGGTCGTCATCATAATGACAGAGGTTAAATAGTATTTTTCATGGTCCAGATAAGTGCCTAGTGTGTTTCCTATATGCCTCATGATGTCTTCTTAGCAAAAGTGGAGTGGGAGACCTGGCAGCCTAACCCAAATCGGCCCTGCACCAAGATGTTCTCTCTTTGGATCGAAAAGGGGGCTCCACCATTTGAACATGACTGGAGCATGTTCAATGTGCCATAGATTTGAGAGCACCCAAGAAACCTGTTATGGGCGATGAAAGTGAAGTGCAAACCATCCCCGAGGGAGAATGACTACCCGTGGCAATTCCTCCATGATAGGAACCCAGATCTCGTTCATCCATGTGCGCAATCGATTGAGGTTGTATGGTAGCCCACGAACATGGCCAACCAGGACTTGATCCGCCATGTCTATTACCTCTCTCAAATGGATCCCTTCATCATGGTTGAGGTTGAAGTTCATGTTACCTTTCTTTATGCACTTCGAGCGCCGACTTCCCCGATGAGCTGAGTTGGATCCCCTCTAGTCGATTTGGGGATCAGTCTCCTGGTATAAGGCGGCAAGGTTTGTATCATCCACCGGAGAGACAATAGGGGGAGCTGAGAAGCAGCTTGAAGATGTGAGGCCAGTTCTTGGCGATGGAGCACTGGAGGGAGAATGCGGAGGTGGTGCAGAATCTTTAGGTGGCTGAGCCCCAGAAGGGCCTTGAGCGGGCGAAATGGAAGTACCTTGGAGGCAAGTGGTGAGGAAATGAAGAGTAGCTGAAGAAAATACGGTAGTCTCTGCCAACGGCGAGGAGATCGGGGGGATAATTAGCAAATCTGCAAGAGAAAATGGAGGGAAGTCAGAAAAAAGGGGAAGGTTGGCGGGAGGAGGGCCAAGAAAGGGATGGGTGAGTGGCGGAGGGAAGCAGGGGCTGTCAAAGACCACCTCAGGAATATCAAGGGCCAGAGGGGTGCTAGGTGGCATGGGATAGTGAGGGGATCCCCAAATCTCGACTCCATCGAGCGAGTCTGGCGAATAATCAACAAGTTCATTGTCCATAGCTGGCACAGTAAAAACAGATCCGTCTGTGATCGATGCCGGTCTATCAACGTCATAACCAACAAGGATAAAATGGCAGTTACAGAGTATCGCCAGCCATTAGCAGGAGAATGCAGGTGCGTGATGGAGTTGCTACAACCATAACCCTAACCCTTCAGTAAAACCCTAACCTGCTTCAGCTCGGTAGAGTAGGAGCACATGGAGCTCCATCAAATAAACTATTCATTTTGAATATTAAACCAATTTATGTCTCTATTTTTCTATGCAATTATGTATTTGTGTTTCTGCAATATTTTTTGTATTTCATTGCTCTGTTAATTAAATTATAACACAATACAAATTATCGTCTACAGAAAGATGGACAAACAGAGAGGGTCAATAAGATTCTAGAGGAAATTTTGAGAATGTATGTTAGGCATCAACAGCAGAAGTAGGAGGATCATCTTCCACTGGTTGATTTTTCTTACAACAATAAGTATCAGGAATATTTGAGGATGAGTCTGTTTGAGGCACTTTATCGGCAGAGTTGTAATACGCCTATCAGTGGGAGTGATTATCTGAATAAGGTGTTCATTGGACGGGACATGTTGGTAGGGATGGAATAGGAAATGTTGGTTATCAAGAAGAATTTAAAGGTAGCATAGGATAGACAAAAAATTTATGCATATCAACACAGGGTATTTAAGGAATTTCAGGTTGGAGAATAGGTGTACTTGTGCATCAAGCCCAATAAAATCTCCTTGAGGATTAGGTCATGTGCGAAGATAGTACCTTGGTATTGCAGGAATTTCAATATTCTTGAGAGGATTGGACTAGTGGCTTACCGATTTGCACTACCTCCAACAATGAAATTCCATGATGTTTTCCATGTCCCATTGCATAAGAAGTATGTGAAAGATGTTAATCCTGTGATTGACTGGTATGTATTGTAGGTGGAACTATAAGGTGAATTCCAGCCAGAACCTTGGTGCATTTGGAAACATAAATATCTAATGCTATGGAATCGAGAAATCGAGAAATTTAAAGTGGAATGGAAGCACTGTGCGCCCAATGAACCTACATGGGAGGTGGTTGATCGGATGTGGGTTGTTTATCCTTATTTATTCATTGGTTGAGTGGATGTCTTTTGGTATATGTTTTGGTGTTGTGTTTTGGCTATGCCTATATATGCATATGTATGATGTAAATACCACATTGAGTTGTGGTATAAAGCTCCAATAAGTGGTATGGTTTCCATGTTGTCATGTTGCCATGTTGGTTATATCGGTTTTGCTTTTCAACAGGTTTTTTATTGTAAATACTACATCGAGCTAAGTTATAAAGCTCCATGGGCAGTATGTTTTGGTTTTCAACGGTATTGTTGGTTATAGGTGTCATTGAACATTGAGGACGGTGTTCCCATAATGGGGAGGGTTTTGAAACAACCCTGTTTAAAAATCTATGTAATAAAGTTAATAAAGGAAAAAATCAGACCAAGGTCATGGGATACGTATTCCATGCTAAATTTTTGGAAAACCATCTTAGTGGATGTTCATTTGGTTTATTATAGCTAAGGAAATTAGAAAATGTAATGGCAAAGGCATTGAAAAGGAAAAGAGGAATTAATTGGCATTTTATTTATGAAAATAAAGGAAATAGGAATAAAAGAAGGTGAAAAGTTACAGGTTGCATGTGAGGAGGAAATTGAAGGAAAAATAAAGGAAACTGAAGAAAATAGAGACCTCATTGATAAAATGGCTTCTAAGGATCAATTCATACCTTTTTTTCAATTTTAGCTTGGAGCTCTCTCTCCATTTTATCTCTCTCATACTCTTGCACACTTAGAGCATTCTTAAAGCACCCTACAATTGGAGAAATGAAGGAAAAGCAAGGAAAGAAAGCAAAGGGAAACAAAGATTAAGCAAGGAAGAGTTGGATCAAGCGACTACAACAGGATTACTTGCAGGTATTGAGTTGCATATATGATTTCCTTGCTAGTTTTGGCATGCATGGTATATGCATAGGTGTATTTGGTTCTCTTGTTGTCATTGTCATGGGTTTTTCCAGGTGTGACAGTGGTTTTCAGACTTGCCTTGCCATTTTTGGATAGCCATGGTGTGATGGGGTTCTTTCATATAGGTTATCGGATGGTTTTGGAATCTGGTGAGGTGGTGTCAAGAAAATTCCCAAGGGCCTAGGAATCCCTTGAACAGTAATGGCAGGATACACAATAAATCCTAAGTGTGGAGACGAGAAAATTCCTCAATGTGTTGGTGAATAAATCTGGAGGCATCCAAGCTTGTTATGTCCTAGTAATCCCTTGACTAGTTTTGGAAGGATTGCGGTAAATCCTAGTAGTATATGTTTATTATTTGGCCTAGGAATCCCTTCATCAGTAATGAAGGGATTGTGCTAAATCCTAGTTATATAGATGAGGGTTTCAGGCCTAGGATTCCCTTGACCGTTAATGGCGAGATACATGGTAAAGCCTGAGGAATCCCTGGTTTTTTTTTGTGAGTCCCATATTCATGCTTGGAATATAGCACAAGGGTGATTGGATGAAACAAAGATTTGGTTCAGTCCAATCTATGGTTGGGTGGTAGGTGGGAGTTCCTGACTTGGTTGGTCTTTTCATATGTTAATAAGAGCTCTTTTCCCCTTTCATTTCATGATTTTTTATACTTTTTTATTATGTGGCTTTGTTGGTTGTTATATCATTGTTATTATTTTGGTTATATGTTAGTTATAAGCATGGCTTTATGGCAGATTCTAGTTATGGCTTTTACCATGTTTTGATTAGTAAATGGATGGTTAATGAATGTATGACCTAATAAAGGACAATTCATATGTATGACCTTGTAGGATTATGCATGCGACTGGATGGTTACAATAAAATTCAGGTAGTGTTGTGCCAGCGTCTGGGAGTCCATGTCACTGAAAAAGAGTTTTAACTCAGGGTTGGGAAAACTGGAAGGGTGGTTTAGCCCTTGGGGGTCCTATAACACCTAAGAGAAGTCAGTAAAGCTTTGGTTTTGATGATTCCACTTCCTTAAGGTGATATAGGAGGTTGAGTCATGTCATAGTAGCCCTGGCAGGACGATGAAATTAACTAGATATGTGAGGGGTGGTAACACCTTGTGTGGGATCCATTTTTTAGAAGGATGATGGTATGATGACAAAGGAGTGCAACATGTAAAGATGATTGAAGTTATTTCAAACAAGGAAAGGAAGTAATTGTTGAAGGAATTCTAGATGACCAAAATGAGAAGAGAGGTATGTATGTATGTATTTGATATATTAAGTCATGTCATCATATAGTTGCAGATAACATGGTTGAATGATCTATCTCATGTGCATGATCGAAAAATAAGGATCTCTTCCTTTAGAAAGATGCATGAAGGCATATACCTTGAACTAGTTCAGATATTGATAATATGAAGTCAACATAATATGTCCTCATAAGGAATATGAGGTGGTTGATAAGATGAAGGAACTATATGTAGAAGTTCTTGGGGAGAAATATGTGAAGAAAGGAAGGAAATTTCATGAAATATGCAATTATAGCCACGTATGATAAGATAAGTGATCAACATCTGATGACTAGAAGAATTAGTTGTGACATCTCCATAAAGAATGTATAATGACCTTGATAAAGTTTGTGAAAGAAGGAGACCCTTGACATTGAAAGTATTGGATATGTGTTTGCAAATGTGCAGGATGTTGATGTTGCAAGATGCGTATGTCATGATGAAACACCATCATAAAATGTAACTTTGATATGATGTTAATTTTTTTATTTTTGAACAACATTTGGTTGGGTTGAAACAGGGCTACCTAAATAGAGTTGTAAATTTCGCCTACAACTAGTACTCTTGTGATTGGATAGAATACCATGAAAGAAACATGAATTGGAAGAGGTAGCTATGTGAATAAAATCTAGATGTGGATTGGAATATCACTATCTGATACAATGAATGATGACATGGCTCTGGTTTGTTGAAAGGAAAGTGATGGATGGTTGATGCCCTACAAAGAAAATCTAGAAGATGAAGACTCCATAATGAAGAAGATGAGGTTCATGACATCTAAATGAGGATACCTACAAGTAGCTGGCAGTACCATTATCTCCACCAAAGATAAAAGAGTTGTTTTTGGACAAGTCCCTAGTTAATAGGGAGCTTGGAAAAGTCCCTAGGTAAGAGACAGCTTGGGTATATTCCTTTCATAGGAATAAGTATATCTTCCCTAGTTGAGAGGGAGAGATAAACTCATATTTCTTATCTTCATTTTATGAAGAAATAATGGAGGATTGGGTAAGCATCTGAGATTGATTTTTATACTTTTTGAGGATTTGTAGGGCATCCAATAGGTAAGAGTAGATGAAGAATAAATTCCTTGAGGATGTGTTATTCCAAAATAGGAATCGTCATAAAAGGACATATTGTAACACCCTCCTGTCACATTTACCCAAGCTAATCAATCCATTGGGGTAAAAATGTGATGAGGAGTTACTATGATATGATTCAACTCCCCAAGTATGGTTAAGGAAGTGGAATCGACAAACCAAAACCAAATTGACCTTCCTCGGGAGCTATAGGAACCAGGGGCTAACTAACCAATCCAGGTGCCCAACCCCTTAGTTATCTGGATTTTTGATTGATCTAGACCCCCATTCGCTCCCATGACAATCCCTCCATGTGATTTTAACCCTCCAGTCACTACCATAACTACGGAATCCATGCGACAGACTTTTCCCAACAGTTTTGTGTCAACGACCCCGAATTCTAAGCCACTTTTTAGGGCTTATGCTCAGGGCTCTGCCTAGTGTTAGAGTCCTATATTTTATAGGATGAATTGATTGTAGCTATAATTATGTACATGATATGTTGTAAATATATTTCCATTCTGCAAATATATTTCCAAAAAGAAAAGAAAAAAACAAAACAAAACAAAAGGGGATAAAAAATAGATATGTGAAAAGAATAAAAAAGTAGAAAAACATAAAAAAGGGACAAAGGAATAAAAGAATAAAAAACCCCATGAAAAAGAAATTTATAGGAGTGAGAAAGCCTAAATACCACTCAATAAATAAATCTACATCAATCAATACTTAGAAATTTTTGAATAAATGTGTTGCTAGTTAAAATGCCACATTGTAATAAGAGAAATAGAAATAGCTAGTCTAATCACATTGTTTAAACGTGATTAGGTTGAAATAAAATAGTTTAGGATAGTGAATAAATCAATCACATAGTTTAAATTGTGATTGAGCTAGGTTAGTTTAAACAAGGATGAAGTTAATCACACCATTTAATCATGGTAATGGACAAGTTAATAAGAAAAAATCAAAAAATGCTTTGCAAATTTAAATGAAACATTAGTGGGTGAATAAGTGTTTTAGAACGTGATTAGGCTTGTATTTGATTAGCTTGCTTATAGGAGTTAATCATGATTTATTGCAATGTAATAAGAAGTGGTTATAATGGATTTTATATAATGTTTTAAACATTATAATAAAAATGGACGATTAAGATATAACCGTCACCCAGATCAACGGCAGGGGATTTCCCCCCCCCCCCTCCCCGAGCTCCTTCATGCTTTTCCCGGGGGGGGGTGGGTTCCAAAATGATAGGACCCACCACACTACATGTCACCACCACATGATTTTGCACCCCCCCTCCTTCCCGCTCAACTCTCCCCCCCCCCCCCTCCTCCTTTCTGCTCAACTCTCCTCCCTTCCCCCTCCTTTCCACTCGACTGTCTCCCCCCCCCCATTTCCGCTCAGCTCTCCTCCCCCTCCCCTCCTTTTTGCTCAATTCGCCCCCCCCCCCCCCTCCCCTCCAAAAATTCAGCCTCCATTGACTGCTCACTCTCGCTCCAATACCCATATCCCACGATGACTCCCCTGACCCCACCATCACCTTCCACCATGCCTCACCCTCCTCCATTCACCATCTGTCATCTCAACATTGTGGGCCCCACTCCCCCAACTTCCCTTCTGTTAGAATTTCCTCGTGATACTTGTTCCACTCCCAATAAAATTTTGCCACCTTTTACTCTGTTGTCCGCGTCAGCAAACCGTTACTCCAATTAATTTATCCTTTCTCTCGCTACAATGGACCCGCGCCTGGTTAAATGGTAAAAATAAATGGAAAATCATAAAAAATACCTTAGATTAAAAACTATAAAAAACCATTTAATTCCCTTCTTTACTGTTTAAACCACTGAGCTAAATTTACAGTCCTCCACAGTGTACCAATATCCAGCCAATTACCCGTCGACAGTGATCAGATCACCATCAACGACCCCACCTCAGCATTCAACTATTATCCATCCCTTTCCATGTAATCCTAGCATCCTCATCCCTCTATTTTTCAAAAATGGAATCTAAAGGAAAGTCTCCCAAGAATAAATGCAAGAAACCTGAAGAAAATCCTATGTTTCCCCCTCCCATTCACTTGGATCACCTACCTTACCTGTAATTCAAAATTGTTGAGACTATCTATGAATTTGACATGTTAAAACTTCACAATTGGTTGAAGCATAAGTTTTCAGACCTTATTGATGAATTGGGCCTATGGGAGTCTTCCCTACCCCAATTCATGTTCGCACGGACCCATTATTTCCCTAAGCTAGTATCCTAGTGTCAAATCAGCTATGTACCCAGCCAAAGTGAAATTGTTAGCCAAAATGGTGAAGTTTTGCTCACCATTATAGCCTAAACCATTTCACATATGTTGCAAGTGCAAAATCCAAAATCCACAAATCCTTTATCAGTATATTCTCTCACGGAACTCTATAAGAATTTAACCTTCCCATAGAGAGCCAAGATCTTCGAAATATTTTTCCCCCAGGATGCTCAACTGCCCAAGAAAAACCCTCCATACTCATATTCTATGTTCCCTAAAGTAACCAAGAAGATAATCACAGTCATATCATACATACATGTTTACCATTACGATCATTGGGTTGATGAGGCCATTGTTGGCTTGTTGTCAATTTTTACCACTGATGAGAACCCTGCTATTTTCAGTTACAGTGAATTCATTGCAGAGAAAATGCATGACCAATTCATGAAGTTTCCTATAGAGGGAGATTTCAAATACACTGTTGTTTTAGTTTATCTATTCATTTATCATCAAGCAGACATGTTTCCATTTTCTTTGCAGAAGTTGGATGAGCAAGTTAATTCACAGTCACTTAGTTATCCAATGGACCTCATTGGTCAGGAAAAAAACCATTGAGTTTACCTTTGCAGACTATGTTAATCTGATTTTCTGTACACAGTTATGCGTATGCTAAATAGTGATATGGAACCTGTTAGCGTCATTATTTGCATACTTCCACCAGGGATCAAAACACATTTGCATGTGCATCTTAGGTGTCCCATTCTGAATAAATTTTTCATCATTCCATTAGGTCATGATATAAAATTGTTCACTGGTGGTTGTCCTCGTCAAATAAGCTTCCTTCTCCCTCAGAAGGTCATATTGGCTGACTCATTCTCATGTCTCCTTGAGAATAATAACACCTATGTAAATTCTCTGTTCACTTGGAATTCTTTAAATTCAAAGGTCAAAGTCACATTCAAATGTCAGGTCAAAAAGCAGTACCATTAGGTCATAGGGTCAAAATCATGAAAATTGGTCATTTCACCATCAAACTCATCTTTTGAAGGAGTAGTAATAGTCAAATGTATTAAAAAAATTTAGGTTCTAAACTATCATTTCCAAGTAGGTGGCTTTTTGTTTACCATGTTTGTCTCTTAGCTGTGCTTGGAAAGCTCATTTCCCTCTTTTAGGGTTTTGAGGGAATTTTTCTTGGTCTCACGACTTCCAGGGTTAAATAATCAACAAGACTTGTATCACGATGCTCTTACACTTTACCCTATCATTAATATACCTTCCTAAACACTTCCCATCACTCCTATCCCTCAAAATCATCATTTTTTCACAAACCCTAGCCTATTGCTACAATTTGACACTTTTCGAGACTAGGCATGTGTTTTCCCCTTTTGGACCCCTTCCCCTCACTCAATCCTTGAAATTCCAATTTCCCCTACTCTCCAACATCTATCCCTATCCCTCGAAATGTTAGGTCCCTATATTACTAGTATAGTCCCTTATTTTGTTAGTGTAACCCCCTTATTTTTATTATTGTACCCTTGTAACCCCCATTTTGTTATTATTGTGCCCTTAAATTATTATTGTTAGGTTGGCTAGGATTACATTGTGGCCCACTAGGATTACATTATGGCCCCCTGGACTCCTATATATAGAAAGGAGGTTTTGTAAATTGTATCATCCAAGAATTGTTCATTCATGTAATGTATTCAAGGTTTCCCTCTCGAAGTGGCTTATTTCTAAGGCGTTAATATCTCTTTTCTTCTATTTTTGGAGCTGATTACACAACATTTGGTATCAAAGCTTTGGATTCTAGGGTTTCGCTGCTCTAAACAGGTCATCGTGGAATTTTCACTATAAATTTTTTTCTACAAAGGTTAAGAATCTGAAATTTTTAGGGCGCGAAGCTGAAATCCTGAGGAAACTCGTCAAAAAATTTCAGATCTTGGTTCGCAATATTTTCGGAGATATGATCTGTGGAAGGTAGTGCTTTTTCAGGCTCCCAAATTTCATCTCAAAGAGGTGATCGTGGGAAAATATTCATAACTCTCTCTTTGAGCATCAGATTGGAGTGCCGTAAAAATTGGTCGCAAGTAAACAGACTATAGTTTCTTGGCTATCAATTTTAGAGCCGAAGGATACAACAGTGACACGTGGCAAGTCGTACAAGTTCACTCTACTGAACCAGTCCATAATTAGGTCATTGTGGGATATTGGACACAAATTTGTCTTGGAGAATCCAAATCAGGTCAGACCTATGGAATTTGAAAGAGAATTCAGAGGGCTACATTGGTGCTGAAATTTAAATATTGAAGTGTTGCAATCACATAGATAATCCAATTTCAATATCGAGCTCCTCAAAAGCAAGAAAAAGGTGTGTATTTTTTTTTTGAATTGCATAAGTCTTGTCTGAAGAATCAATTTGAATTGATTCCAAGGGCATATTATAGAATAGATATCAGTATTGGGTTCTAAAATATGCCCTGTAACAATAATTCAACACCCATTAAGCCTTCAGAAGGCTCTACTATGACTCATGAAGATGAAGAATTGCAACATGATCTATCAAAATTACAAGAGCAAGTGCACCAAATTATGCTCTTGTAAAGAGAAACAAAAAATGAAATGTAATTTTTGAAGAAAGGCATGGAAGTGAAGATGGATGGTTTGAAGAAAGGCGTGGAAGCTAAGATGGATGGCATGGAAGCTAAGATGGATGACATGAAAGACAACATGGAAAACATGAAGAATGATCTAAAAGCAGACATGGAAGGTTTGAAAAAGTTGATACAAGAAATGTTTCCTAATGGTGAAAAGATAGTGGAAGAACCTCATGATGAGAACAAAATAAATGTTAATCGTGATTTCATAAACTCTAATTTTTGCGGGAAGAACCACCATATTCCAAAAATGGATATGATGAAGTTTGTTGGAAAGGATCCTGTAACATGGATACTACAGATGGAGCAATATTTTGATCTCCATAACATGCAAAACACATAAAAGGTACGCATTGCAACTTTACATTTAGAACAAAATACATTTGTATGGTATCGATGGCTTTGCTCCCGTAAAAAAATTGTCACTTGGTCAATTTTTACGGAAGAAATGATAGCACATTATGAGGATACAAAGAGCAACACCTTCTTTAGCCAATTGATAAATCTCAAACAAAAGGGTTTAGTGGGGCAGCACATTGAGGACTTCCAAAAATTGAATATAAGGGTAACTGATATTCCAGAGGAACACACGATTGATCTCTTCATAGGCACTCTAAAGGATAACATCCAACATGAAGTTCATGTTTTGGAACCTGATTCATTGGAGAAGGCATTCAGGTTGGCAAGAAAAGTTGAATGTAAAATTATGGCGACAAGGAAGCCTACCACTCAATTCTATAAAGAAGGAAGTGTTGCTACGCCTAGATTTCCACAACCTACAAGGTTGACACCACTACAATTGGAAGAAAAAAGAGCAAAAGGGCTTTGCTACAGTTGTGATAGCAAATACACTAAAGGTCATAAGTGTGCTGAGAAGAAATTATTTTACATAGATTGTGAAGAGGAAGAAGAAAATGAACAAGAAGAGGATATACACCGGGAACCAGCCCCAGAAGAGGAAGAAATGAATCCGACCATATCGTGTAATGCACTGGCAGGAATTACCACTCCTCAAACTCTCAAGATAAAAGGACAAATCAAGAAGAAAAAGGTAATAGTGTTGATTGATTAAGGTAGCACCCATAATTTTATTCATTGTAAGGTAGCCAAGGAATTAAATTGTTTCCTATACCCAGCACCAGAATGTCAAGTGATGATTGCAAATGGAGGAACTATAAATTGCTCTGGAAAATGCCATAATATCAAGCTAACCATGGGGGAATATGTATTGACTATTCCAATGCTTTCCATTCCTATGGGAGGTGCTGATGTTGTACTAGGAGTACAATGGTTACAATCTTTGGGGAGGGTAGCTTTTAATTTTCAAGAACTTTTCTTGAAATTTTTTTCAGAAGGAAAGGAAGTTGAATTACGGGGTATTGCGGGGAAGCCGGGAAAGATAATAAGCTCTAATGTCATGACAAAGCTTCTAAAAAAATAACAACGAGGCGTCATTGCACAATTATGCTCACTAGAAGTTCCAACATCAAAATCATCTATTTCTGCAGATCTCCAACAAGTCTTGGACAATCATTCCAAGGTGTTTGAAACTCCCAAAGGACTCCCACCTATTCATGATCATGATCATTCTATTCATTTGATTCCAGGAAGTGTTCCTCCAAACATCAGGCCTTATAGATATCCTTACTTCCAAAAGAGAGAAATTGAACGTATGATTGCAGAAATGTTAGAGGCGGGTATAATTCAACCTAGTCAAAGTTCTTTCTTTGCTCCTGTAGTATTGGTACACAAGAATGATGGATCATGGCGAATGTGTCCAGATTATAGGGAGCTCAATAAGCTCACCATTAAAGACAAATTTCCCATTCCTGTGATTGATGAATTATTGGATGAATTACATGGAGCAATTTATTTTAGCAAGTTGGATCTTCATTCAGGATATCATCAAATTAGAATGAAGACTGAAGATATTCCAAAAACAGCATTTGGAACTCATGAGGGTCATTATGAATTTTGGTCATGCCTTTTGGCCTTACCAATGCACCTTCTACATTTCAAGGGTTGATGAATTCCATTTTCAAACCCTTCCTTAGAAAATTTGTGCTAGTATTTTTTGATGATATACTAATCTACAGTAGGTCTTGGAAGGATCATGTTGAACATGTTGACAGGGTGCTCAAACTATTGCAGGAGAAACAATTATATGCAAAAACATCCAAATGTTTCTTTGGAGTACAAGAGGTGGAATATCTGGGTCATATTGTATCTCACAAGGGTGTTAAATTAGACCCTAACAAAATTAAAGCCATTAAGGAATGGAAAGTCCCCACAACCATAAAGCAGTTGCGAGGATTTCTCGGGTTAACAGGGTATTATCGCAAGTTTGTTAAGAATTATGGGAGAATAGCAGCACCTCTAACAATATTATTGAAGAAAGATGCATTTTCATGGACTCATGAAGCAACTAAGGCCTTTGAACATCTTAAAGAGGCAATGTGCCTAGCACCGGTCTTAGCTACGCCAGACTTCACAAAAACCTTTATTGTGGAATGTGATGCCTCGAGAAATGGAATTGGTGCAGTTTTAATGCAGGAAGGAAGACCCATTGCTTTTGAAAGTCGTCCAATCAAAGGAAAGTATTTACAGAAACCTATTTATGAGAAGGAAATGTTAGCAATATTGCATGCACTAAAGAAATGGCGAACTTACCTAATGGGAAGACACTTCAAGGTAAAAAGCGATCATGATAGTCTTAAACACTTTTTGGAACAAAGACTATCGTCAGAAGAGCAACAAAAATGGGTCACAAAGATGTTGGGTTATGACTTTGAAATAATCTACAAAAAAGGAAAGCTTAATGTTGTTGCAGATGCACTCTCAAGAAAGAATGAAGAGGTGGAAGCATTGCTTTGTGCCATTTCTATTATCCAACGAGATTGGATAACCGAAGCAAGAGATGAATGGAAGAAGGACAAAGATGTATGGACACTCATTCAAAAGTTGCAGCAAGATCCTAGTACATCTGATACATTTAGTTGAAAAAATGATTCCTTATGGTACAAAGATCGCTTATATCTTTGTAAGAATTCCCAACTAAAACAAAAGATTCTTCTGGAATTGCACACTTCTCATTTAGGAGGACACTCAGGATTTTTAAAAACTTACCACAGGGTGAAGAAAGAATTTTTTTGGGATGGCCTTAAATCTGATATTCAAAAGTTTGTGGCGGAATGTTTGGTTTGCCAGCAGAATAAAGTGGAGACAATTAAGACCTTGGGACTTCTACAACCTTTATCCATTCCAAGTCAACGTTGGGAGGAGATTTCAATGGATTTTATCACAGGTTTACCTAAGTCCGAAGAAAAGAGTGTCATCATGGTGGTAGTTGATAGACTTACCAAGTATGCACACTTTTGTGCATTATCTCATCCATTTAAAGCAAGTACGGTTGCTACTACATTTATGGACAGAATTCAAAAGCTACATGGAAGCCCAAGGGTTATTGTGAGCGACAGAGATCCCATTTTTACTGGAAATTTTTGGACGGAGTTTTTTTCTTGTTTGGGTACTCAATTAGCTCATAGCTCATCTTATCATCCTCAATCTGATGGTCAAACTGAGATCGTAAATAAATGTTTGGAAGGATATCTTCGTTGTTTTGTATCTGATAAACAAACACAATGGGTCAAGTGGTTACCTCTTTTTGAATGGTGGTATAACACTTCCTTCCATACTGCAGCAAAAATGACCCCATTTATGGCACTTTATGGATATCATCCACCATCCATCACATCATCTTTAAGGGAAAATTCGAAGGTTCAAGCGGTGGAAGATCACATCGAGCATCAGCAAGAAGTTCTCCAACTCTTAAAGGATAACCTGAATTTGGCACAAAATCGAATGAAACAACAGGCAGATCAACATCGCAGCGAGAGAAGTTTTGATGTAGGAGATTAGGTATTTTTACGGCTACAACCATACAAACAAATGTCCCTCAAGCAAGCTAAGAAGGATAATAAATTATCGCCAAAGTACTATGGTCCTTACGAGGTGTTGCAAAAGATTGGTACTATGGCATACAAATTGGAGCTTCCTGCTTCTTCGCGAGTACATCCAGTTTTCCATGTTTCATGCTTAAAGAAGGTTATAGGTGAAAATCTTCCGGTTCAAACAATATTTCCAGAACTTGATGAGGAAGGAAAAATCATATTGGAACCTGAAGCAGTCATGGAAACAAGAACTCGACAGCTACGGAATTGATCAATTTCAGAGTATCTCATCAAGTGGAAGAACTTACCCACTGAAGATTCTACATGGGAGGATGAGAATTTTATACAGAAGCACCCAAAGCTACTCAAGAATTGAGGACAACACTTTTTTGAAGGAGAGGGGCATGTTAGGTCCCTATATTACTAGTATAGTCCCTTATTGTTGTTAGTGTAACCCCCTTATTGTTATTATTATACCCTTGTAACCCCCATTTTGTTATTATTGTGCCCTTAAATTATTATTTTTAGGTCGGCAAGGATTACATTGTGGCCCACTAGGACTACATTATGGCCACATGGACTCCTATATATAGAAATGAGGTTTTGTAAATTGTGTCATCCAAGAATTGTTCATTCATGTAATGTATTGGAGGTTGCCCCCTCGAAGTGGCTTATTTCTAAGGCGTTGATATATTTTTTCTTCTATTTTTGGAGCTGGTTACACAACACAAAATTTCCCCAAGAATTTAGACAGCCCCTAACCCCTTAAGTCACCTCCCTCTACAACGCAATCCTAAAATCCCTTGTTTTGCTTACAACAAACCCTAATTTCCTTTCCTACTAAGCTAGGGTTTGCCATGGAATCAGAGACATATGAGTAGAGGAGGAATAATGGAGGTAATTTTAGCAAGTATGAAGCCATCCCAACTCATAAACATCATGACTCCATCATTTTTCAAGAAATCATTCTAAGGGGCAAATCATTTGCCACACACAGGACCAATTTCGCTTCAAACTATGTTTCTGACTAAACAGAGATGAATTTGAAAAAATTAAGAGAGGTTTTTGTAAATAATAGGCCAAGGAAGAAAAACCTCCTTCATTGTTTACACAGGTATCATGGTATTTGAGAAATGTTAAAAATACAGGTTCCACAGGAGAGTTGCTCCACTTCTGGAGCGACCTTGGGAAAATCAATTTTTCTCATAGCTTGAGTGTCAAAATGACTTGTGTGATGAATCAAATGACAACTAGACAGATATATATTTTCAATGAGCTATCATGGGCTCAATTTGTAGTTGATGAAGGCCTCCCAAAGTTTCCTGCACCAGCACTCTGCATTTCTGCACCCTCATTCAGCACTTTTTGACCAGTCTTGGGAAAATACATTTTTTACAATTATTATAAACTCCAAAAAGAAAAATAAAGGTATATTTGGAAATTATACAGGATAATATTTCCAACAATCTATCCTGGGCCCAATTTGGACACCGGGAAGGCCTCCAAATGTGGTCTTCAAAATGGTGTTGCCTTGGCGCTGCGCGTTTACACAGGGAAGGTTTTGAAGAGTTTCACCACCTTCAACAAGATCAAATATCCTCCCACTTTCCTAAAAAGGCTTTAAATAAGTAATTGGACCATAAATAACCTCTATTCTCATATATTTTATATTCCACTGAATATTTGAAGTGTTTATTGCTATGAAACCCTAGTTTTCATTTCCTTTTGTCATTTTCATTCATATTTCCCATACTCATGTCCCTAAACACATATCAGTCAAAGCTATAAGATCCTAGGGTTTTCTTAGACCTAGGTTATCATTTCAATTATCACTTCCTCCATTTGTCACAACTTCTCCTTTCAAATCCATATTCCCTTCATCTCATTCCATTTACCCTAGGGTTTTCACTAGCTTAGGCTCCCTTACATATTCATTTCCCCACACCTCCATTCACTTCACACTCCTTCATTTCATTCATCCTCTCCCTAGGGTTTTGACACCAAATACATCATGGAAACATAGCATAGGTTAAATTAGCAAGCCTAAGAGGGCTGATTTGGGCACATTGGTACATACCTATCAGAGAAGTCATATACACATGTTTTCTTCACTTGGAGTGAAAGGGCCATGCCTTCTTCATCAACACAGCAGGTAGACAAAGGTAAAAAAAAATTAATAGAGCCAAACATTGATTATGAGGAGGGAAAACATGAGACGGAGCATGAATTTCAATTGATTTACCTAGGTGAGGAAAATGAGGAAAAAATCACCAATGTAGTTCTTAAAGGCAAAGAGGCATGGTTTGAGAGGGTCAAAAAACACTTGGAGAAGATCTTGGAAAAGTCTCAAAAGTACAATGACATTAAGAGGAAAATTGCAAAGCATTACGCCATGAGAAACAAAATTGCAAGAGTCGAGCTCAAACGAGCCCATGCAAAGATTCAAGCCTTGACCAAGAAAAAGGTGAAGGAGAGGTTAGACATACTTGCTGAGGTGTCTCTTCATGCCTCTAACATTGATCAGCAAGTAACCTCACAATTTTGGAAAAATTTTGGCACATTTGGCACTTTAGTGCAAACTTTGGCTTTTGAGTAATTTTGACAAACAGAAATTCTGCTAAACGTGCAACGGTACTGGCGCTGCGCTCTTTTTTGGGGCATCCAATTGCAAAATGGACACCACCATTATGTTCAAAATTATGAGTACATAAAATCAAGAAAGTTTCAGAAGTTTTGGAGGAGAACTGGTCCCTCAAAAGGGCAAAAAACCACCAAATAATCATGTTTTTTCCCTCTTTTTGACCCTGGCGTTGTGTGCTTACTAGTATTGGGAGAACAGGTTTTTGATAGGTCATATAGACACCATTTTGGAAACTGGAGGAATATTTGGAAACTAGACTCATAGATATTTCCAATGAGCTATTATGGAGCTCATTTGGACATCGGTAAGGCCTCCAAACGTTGGCTGAAAGACATGCCATTTTTTCTATCATGGCACTGCGTGTTTACCAAGGAATTGGCAATTTTCATTGTTTTAAGCATTTTTGACTTTTTGACCTTTTGATTGGGAAAATTTTAAAATTACTGATGTAAATGGTCAAAATTAATGTAAATATCATTTTTTCACTTTTATCTAGGGTAGATGCATCAGATAAGTCTTCTAGAGGTCAAATGAATCAGTTTCCTCTCTTTTAGAGGCAAATTGTTGAGTTTTCCTAGCCTTCAGATTCTATTTGGGAGTAGGTGAAACAGCTCCTTCTCTTATGGATTCGACTCCCTGAGGCTAGGGAGAGTGTTTTTGAGGTCTATTTGATGTATTTTCTCAGTCATTGTAATGTTTGGACTCACTTGGAGCTTTGGCATCTCAACGGACATATTTGTATCAGTTTGGCTTGGACATTAATGATAAATTTGCAGTTATTTCTTTGGGATCCATGTGGTATGTGGTGTTTGACATAGTTTATTCTTTGTGATAATTTGTATTAATTTATTGTAAGCTCATAAACCATTTTCATGTCTATGATATGCTTAATTTCAAGTTGAAAGGAAAAATTCATGTTTCATGCTCTGTTTTGGGAAATTTTGCATAATTTGTTTATTTTCTTCAGTTTAGGGAGAATTCATTTCAGATGCTCTTCTAACTCCTCACCAGTCTATTCACCTCACCATAATCATAATTTAAATTTCAAACCTTCTACCTACCTTTCCCCTCATAACCCTTGCAAATTTTGACCTAATTTCCTTGCCCTAGTTATTTGACTCCTCTTGATCCAACAAACCCTACACAATCAAAATCAAAACCCTGAGCTACTATACCTAGCCTAAAATCTTCTTTCCTCAGTCATTTTGGCTGTGACCTATACGGAGAGATCCCTCTCCTAGCCTAGTAGGGCTAGCTACTTGGCTAAGTGTGGTTTGAGGTTACCTCGGGATTTACTCTCCTAGCCTGAGGTTCAATCTGAGTGATAACAATTTGGCGACCATACAGGGGAAGAAAAAGTAAGATCATATCTTCCCTGGGAAATATCATCAAAGTTTAGATCTGATTGTTGATAGTGGACAGTAGTCAAATGCATATGAAGGTTGAACCATTCACCTGGCAACTCCATTCACTGAAAGATCTAGAAAATAAAAACCTTATGATGACTCCACTGCATGAAGATCAGTAGCTTCAAGATTTTTCAAGATGGAAACTGTTGCAAGAAGGTATGCTCCCATGAGCCGAGATCGCATTCCAGGTTTCCCAAATAAAGCTCCTCATGTATATTGGAAAAGGAATTTTCCTATGTTCAAAAATGTGAAAGGTAATGATGCTACTCTTCATCAGGTGAGATTTCACATGCATGTGCGTAGATTAAAGATTGATTTTCCTGAAGACTACTTGATGAAGATATTCATGGCCACTCTGGAAGATGAAGCTCGATCTTGGTATGAAAGTTTGTCACCTGCTTTTATTTACTATTTAAAGGATTTTCATACCATATTATTTGAAAGGTATAAATAATCTTGTCCATCCTTAATATTAGTTCAGAACTGCTATAAACAAGTTGATAGTTTTATTGAAAATCTTGAGAATTTTATGGAGATGATGAATTCATGGAAAATGAGATCATGGAAATCCTGTATGAAAATCCATTTCAATAGAATAAAGAAATCTTAGAGGATACTTATCAAGATGCTCAGGAAATTTTGCATCAAGTTGAAGATCTTTGTACAGTTGAAAATGATGGAAGACAAGGTCTTATTTTAGATCTGATTGCAGCAAAAGATGGTATGCAGGAAAATGAGGTTCCAATCTCAGATTGTGGTAAATTCAAGTTGGCTGATCCAGATCTAGATTCAAATTGTGATGATGAAGAGTATGTTGTTCTGGATCCCATGAAGGAGAGCTCTATAGTTGAGGTCACTTCGAATGAAGAAAACAGAGTTATTGACCTAAGTGTTCTCAGCCCATCAGAACAATGTCTTCACAAGGACGTAATCCATTCCCTTTAGGGAAAACAAGATGAGATCTTTGTTCAAGTAAGTGAAAAATGTTCTTTGGATGAATCTGTGGTAGATGATAGAAATGTCAGTTTTGGGTATCAAGAACAATCTTAAGTTTTCCCTCTTATGACTGATGAGTGTGATAACAAACATGACAATCTAGTTGCCATGTCATATGAAGATGATCAACAATATATTCAAATTGTAGAGGACCAGAGCATTAAGGACTGTAATTTAGATTTTTCTTCCCATGTCTCATTCTTTGAAAAAAAAATTCAAGAATAAATATGCTCACCTACTTGTCCAGAATTTTTTGAAGACCAGGAACACACTCTTGTTGAGGTACATTATGAAAAGAGATCAGATTCAAGATAAAAAGATACCTTGTTTATTCCAGATCAGCGAGAGGTAAATTTTCTTGATTTGCAAGATCCCTTCGACAGTATTTTGCAAGCACTGGAGAAGATGAATGTTGCCTTGTTTGTCAGCATAAGTCTTGGTTTCAGTTTTTATTGTAAGTTGCCTACATGTACATCATTATGCCTGCTCAATGAAAGTGAGAGCAGAATTAAAGAAAATAACCATATATTGGATTGGTTACACTGGAAGGATCACTTCACATGATTGTATATATGTCTTCAGTAGGCCAGTGGTTGTCATCAAGATTTGAAGCCCTCAAGTCTTAGTGATGTACTGCCATCAATAAGTAGGGTAAGTTCAATTTTTAAGTTTTGTTTCAGTCAGTATTGAGTCGGTTTTGAGTCAGTTTATTGTGTCAAGTTTCTTTCAGTATTCAGTTTGTTTTTAGCTATTGACTACATTGCCTAATGAAATAAGCATTTGGTCTACGGTGTTCTTGGCACCTCCAAGGAGCTACCATCCCCAGACGGAGCCAATGTTAGTGTCAGTATTTTCATACTTCCACAGGGATCAAAACACATTTACATGTGCATCTTAGGTGTCCCATTCTAAATAAATTTTTCATTATTCCATTAGGTCATGATATAAAATTGTTCCACTGGTGGTTGTCCTGGTCAAATAAGCTTCCTTCTCCCTCAGAATACCATATTGGCTGACTAATTCTCATGTCTCCTTGAGCATAATAACACCTATGGAAATGCTCCGTTCACTTGGAAGTCTTTAAAGTCAAAGGTCAAAGTCTCATTCAAAAGTCGGATCAAAAAGCAATCCCATTAGGTCATGGGGTCAAAATCATGAAAATTGGTCATTTCACCATAAAATTCATCTTTTGAAGGAGTAGTAATAGTCAAATGTATTCAAATATTTCAGGTTCTAAACTATAATTTCCATGTAAGTGGCTTTGTGTTTACCATATTTGTCTCTCAGTTGTGCTTGGAAAGCTCATTTCTCTCTCCTAGGGTTTTGAGGGCATTTTTCTTGGTCTCATGACTTCCATGGTTAAATAATCAACAATACTTGTATCCATATGCTCTTATAATTTACCCTATCATTAATATACCTTCCTAAACACTTCCCATCACTCCTATCCCTCAAAATCATCTTTTTATCACACAAACCCTAGCCTATTGCTACAATTTTACACTTTTTAAGACTATGCATGTGTTTTTCCCTTTTGGAACCCTTCCCCTCACTCAATCCTTGAAATTCCACTTTCCCTCTAACATCTATCCCTATCCCCAAAAATTTCCCCAAGAATTTAGACAGCCCCTAACCCCTTCATTCACCTCCCTCTACAAGGCAGTCCTAAAATCCCTTGTTTTGCTTACACCAAACCCTAATTTCCTTTCCTACTAAGATAGGGTTTTCTATGGAATCAGAGACATCTAAGTAGAGGAGGCATAAGTGAGGTCATTTTAGCAATTATGAAGCCATCCTGATTCATAAACATCATGCATCCATCATTTTTCAAGAAATCATTCTAAGGGACAAATCATTTTCCACACATAGGGCAAGTTTCGCTTCAAACTATGTTTCCAACTAAACAGAGATGAATTTGAAAAAAATGAGAGAGATTTTTGACCAAAATAGGCCAAGGAAGAAAAACCTCCTTCCTTTTTTACACAGGTATCATGTTTTTGAGAAATGTTACAAATACAAGTGCCACAGGAGAGTTGTTGCACTTCTGGAGTGACCTTGGGAGAATCAAGCTTTCTCATAGTTGGAGTGTCCAAATGACTTGATTGATGGTTCAAATTACAACTATACATAGAGTTATTTCCAATTAGCTATCATGATCTCAATTTGGAGTTGAGGAAGGCCTCAATAAGTTTTCTGCACCAGCACTCTGCATTTTTTCACCCTCATTCAACACTTTTTGACCAGTCTTGGGAAAATAATTTTTTTACAATGCAAGTCAACTCCAAAAATAAAACCAAAGGTATATTTGGAGATTAGACAGGATACTCTTTCCAAAGAGCTATCATGGGCCCAATTTGGACACCAGGAAGGCCTCCAAATGTGGTTTGCACAACGGTGTTACCTTGGCGTTGTGCATTTACACAGGGAAGGTTTTGAAGAGTTTCACCACCTCCAACAAGCTCAAATCTCCTCCCATTTTCTTCAAAAGGATTTAAATCAGTAAGTGGGCCCTAAATAACCTCTATTATCATATATTTGATATTCCACTATATATTTGAAGTGTTTATTTCTATGAAACCCTAGTTTTCATTTCCTTTTGTCATTTTCATTCATATTTCCCATACTCATGTCCCTAAACACATATCAGTCAAATCGATAAGATCCTAGGGTTTTTTAGATCTAGGTTAGCACTTCCTCCATTTGTCACAACTTCTCCTTTCAAATCCATATTCCCTTCATCTCATTCCATTTACCCTAGGGTTTTCTCAAGCCTAGGCTCCCTTACATATTCCCATTTCCTTCATTTCCCCACACCTCAATTCACTTCACACTCCTTCATTTCATTCATCTGCTCCCTAGGGTTTTGACACCAAATACATCATGGAAACCTAGCAGAGGTGAAATTAGCAAGCCTAAGAGGGCTGATTTGGGCACACTGGTACATACTTATCAGAGAGGTCATAGGCACGTGTTTGCTTCACTTGGAGTGAAAGGGGCCATGCCTTCTTCATAAACACAGCAGGTAGAAAAAGGTAAGGAAAAGGTAATAGATCCAAACATTGATGATGAGGAGGGAAAACATGAGACAGAGCATGAATTTCAGTTGATTTACCTAGGTGAGGAAAATGAGGACAAAATCACCAATGTAGTTCTTAAAGGAAAAGAAGCATGGTTTGAGAGGGTCAAAAAAAACTTGGAGCAGCTCTTTTCCAAGGCTCAAAAGGAAAATTACATTCAGAGGAAAATGGAAAAGCATTACGCCATGAGAAACAAAATTGTAAGGGCCAAGCTCAAACGAGCCCATGCAAAGGTTCAAGCCTTGACCGAGCAAAAGGAGAAGGAGAGGTTAGACATACTTGCTAAAGTGTCTCTTCATGCCTCTAAACATTGATCAGCAAGTAACCTCACAATTTTGGACAAATTTTGGCACATTTGGCACTTTAGTGCAAATTTTGGTTTTTGAGCAATTTTGACAAACAGAAATTCTATTAAACGCACAGCACCACTGGCACTGTGCTCTTTTTTGGGGCATCCAATTGCAAAATGGCCGCCATCGTAATGTTTATAATGATGATGACATAAACTCCAGAAATTTTCAGAAGATTTGGAGGATAACTAGTCCCTCAAAAAGGCAAAAAACCACCTAAAAATCATGTTTCTTCCCTCTTTTTGACCCTAGCACTGCGCGTTTACCAGTCTTGGGAGAATAGGTTTTTGATAGGGCAGATGGACACAATTTTGGAAACTGGAGGCATATTTGGAAACTAGACTCGGAGAGATTTCCAATGAGATATTATGGAACTCATTTGGATATCGGGAAGGCCTCCAAAATTTGGCTGCAAGACAGACCATTTTTTCTATCATGGCGTTGTGCGTTTACCAAGGAATTGGTAATTTTCACTATTTTCAGCATTTTTGAATTTTTAACCTTTTGATTGGGAAAATGGGAAAATTATTGATGTAAATGGTCAAAATGAATGTAAATATCATGTTTTCACTTTTATCTAGGGTAGATTCATCAGATAATTCTTCTAGAGGTCAAATGAATCAGTTTCCTCTCTTTTAGAGGAAAATTGTTGAGTTTTCCTAGTCTTCAGATTCTATTTGGGAGTAGGTGAAACAACTCCTCCTCTTATGGATTCAACTCCATGAGGCTATGGAGAGTGGTTTTTAGGTCTATTTGATGTATTTTCTCAGTCATTGTAATGGTTGGACTCATTTGGAGCTTTGGCATCTCAACAGACATATTTGTATCAGTTTGGCTTGGACATTAATGATAAATTTGCAGCTATTTCTTTGGGATCCATGTGGTATGCAGTGTTTTACATAGTTTATTCTTTTTGATAATTTGTATTAATGTATTGTAAGCTCATAAACCATTTTCATGTCTATGATATGCTTAATTTCAAGTTGAAAGGCAAAATTCATGTTTCATGCTCTTTTTTGGGAAATTTTGCATAATTTGTTTATTTTCTTCAGTTTAGGGAGAATTCATTTCAGATGCTCTTCCTAACTCCTCACCGTAATCATCCTTTTAATGTCAAACCTTCTACCTACCTTGCCCCTCAGAACCCCTGCAAATTTTGACCTAATTTCCTTGCCCTAGTTGTTTGACTCCTCCTGATCCAGCAAACCCTACACAATCAAATTCAAAAACTTGAGCTAGTATACCTAGCCTAAAATCTTATTTCCTCAGTCATTTTTACTGTGACCTATACGGACAGAGACCTTTCCTGGCCTAGTAAGGCCAGCTACTTGGCTAAGCATGGTTTGAGGTTACATCGGGATTTCCTCTCTCAACCCGAGGTTCAATCTGAGTGATAACAGAACCAAGCATAAGAGCATATATTCAAAAACTATTACATATTAGTGACCAGGTGAAGATAGGTGATTGTTATTTATACCAAAACTACACAGAGAATAGAATCTATGTGTGTGAACTGCCACCCTACAAGCTTCCTAAATTTGTTCCCATGAGACTATTCTCATTAGAATACATTTGAAAAATGATTCATATGGATGACTTACATTTTGTGATAGCTAAAAAGAAGACACGGCTTAAAATCAAAGCACATATTGTTCCATTTGTTTGTAATACCAAAACAACTGGTAAATAAGGAGATTTGATCTTGAAGAAAATGAATTTTAAATTGAGTTTTACTTTGTCTTATGACCCTTTAGGCATAATTTCAAACTTAAGAGTGTATCAAAATACCACTCCTTACACACACAATCCTAGGCCAGAGATAGAGAAATTTATGAACTAGAGTCAGTAAGAGGAGAACACACTACAGGAGGCCAAAGAACAAGTCATATCCACAACCATCTCTCAAACTCATACACCTCAATAAAAACAGGAGAAATGGATAAGGGAAGAATAATCATCTCCAGTGACATAAATTGGAGTTAAGGAATTCCTGATATATAAGAAAATAATAATAATAAATAAAAATAAAACTAACTCTAGTCCAGTATTTCAGTAGGGGAGTAAAGAGCAGGAAATAATAGTTTTGACAGGTCCTCATGTTTCTACAAGGGAGGATGATATCTTCATAGGATCTCCCTCTTCATCAACATCCAAAGATCCTCTAGAAATAGCACAAAAAACAGACTTGGCTCAAGACACAACTGAGCCTAACATTTTTTCCAAGCACAAAGCAATTAAACAAAGGAATGAAATTCTTAAGCCACAACATACACTTAGTTTTGGAAGTAGGCAGCCACATCACAGCATGGCCTCCTATCGAAATTTGACAGAGAGAAAGGGCAAATGAAAATTTCATTCGTTGAAGAAAAAGTGACAGCCCCAAGGACACCAGAAGATTACAAAAAACATGTATTTTAATTTTATGCACAGCAAATTCATCCAATTGACCAAATCGATATGCATAAGAAAACTAGTGATATGATGTATTCAAATCTAAAAAACTATGCCATGTCAGCCTCCAAATTGCAGGTGTTATCACTCATATTTTCCTTGAAGTTGTGGAAAAGGAAAGTAAATCCGAGGTAACCACAAACCAACCTTCAGATACAGAATCTAGCCAATCTGTATCCAGAGAGGGCTCTCTCTTTAAAATTTAGCTTTGTTCTTAGAAAATATTAGGCTAGTTATAAGTCCAAGAGTTTTGTTTGAATTTAAATGGTGGAATCCGCCAACTAAGGGCACGATTGAGTATTTCAGGCCATTGGGCTATGGAGTCGAAAGGATGGCTTTACTGGATTAATATTCTACACACAAGATGGCTTTGCAGGGCAAGATAGCCAAACAGAGAACAATTTTAGAAATTAAAGTGAATGGAATGGATTTTGAAGGGATGAAAGGAAATTAAGAATATTTCAACATGTTCAAAGAAAGAAAGTGAATGATTACAAATAAAGAGCAGTTAAGAATTCTTTACTATAGTAATCAAAATGTTTAAACCAGCGAAACAAGAGCAATTAAGAATTCGTTGCTTATAACCAGTTTAGAAGAAAACATTTAGAATAATCACAATTGAAATCAGAGTACACTTAAGTAAGTTCTGATTTATTCTTTTATGTCAATTATTCAGAAATGGAACACAGTGATATTATAAACAGATATAAAACTTAAAACATAGGATAAAAATGACTTATTGAACTGTAGTCTGACACATGAATCCTGCAAAAAGTCTTGAGCTTCAAATCATCATCCAGCAAGCCACAAAGAAGTTTCTCCAAAACACTTTTATTCCAAAAAATCAATGTTACAGCAAAGTAGAATAATCCACCCAAAATACTTCCAAGAGTGAAGTATTTATACAAATTCTAAACTAAAATATCTTGAAAAAATATCAAGATTAGTTCACAAATCTCTCCAACTATTTTACATAAATAGAACTTAAGTAAAGGACACTCAAACTAATGCATCTATTTGGAAATATTTTTGATGGATAGGTGGTGACAAAGAGGAGAATTCAAAATTTATCCAACTCTTAGTTGATGATGAGGCATCCAAGTCGCTAACTGCTTCCTTTCTTTGTGCATTCTGCTCCAACAATTCTGCAAACTTGGGGTCCAATTATATATTTTTATTTCTCAATACGTAATAGATATGTAAAATTTGAAAGAGGTTATTGTGGATTAATATGTTTTTGAGATAAACCTCTTTCAGTTTCCTAAAATTCATCTCCAGCTGTGCACAATAGACTATGTAAAAATATGTGTAAAACATAGTTTTACAAAGTCTGAAAAATAGCCTGTAAAGATGTGTATGTATCTCTCATTATGAAATCACTGTGAAAAACATGAGATAGGTTTTTGTAGAGGGGTCTCTTAGGAACAAAAACCTCCTTAAGTTTTGTATTTTGTATTCCTTATTGGTCACAATATTCTCTGCAAAATGATGACTTAACTGGAAGTTTCTGCAAAAAGTGCTTTCCAACATTTTTTAATATTTCCAAAACCATAATAGTTGTTAGAAAAGTGAGAGAGGTTTTTGTAGATGGTCCTGTTAAGAACATAAACCTCCTTCAGTTTTTCAAAATTCATCTTGTATTGATCACAATAGTTTCTGAAAAACAATGACTAAAACATGCAATTTCTGCAAAAATGTTCCTTCTTGTTGTATTTTTCATCTTTTCACTTATTTGTTCTTTTGACTATTTTACTTTCACTTTTAAAAAAAATTCAATGTTGGTGAAAGTATTTTTATTTCTTTTTACCATTTTACTGCCTCTGTAATTAATTTTACTGTTTACCTTTGACCGCTCTGTAACTTCATTTTAACTTTCACTCTGACTTTTACCTGATACACTTTAGCCACTGATAATCTTTAATTGTTCTTTATTGTGTCCTTTTACCTTCAATGTGTAGTTTAGGTTTTTACTGTCTGTTTCAACAGTAAATCGTTTAATATCCTGTTTCCTTTGCTTGTCTTTCAACTGTATGTTTTATCTTCCATCTCTGTTTGAATAGATTTGATAACACTCTTGGAGTAAACAAGTCTTATGACTAGTATTAAGATTGTTTATCCAAGGATGTGGTCTTCTGATCACCTGTAAAACAAAACAAATTGTTAAGAAAGCATTGGTTTGCAGGGGAGGTCGAAAAGGTTTCATTTGATTTTGAGAGGTATGTGGAGTGAATCTAGAATGATTTTTGGGAGGTAAACCATGCTCGAATTGGTTAACAGAGGCTTCAGGTGGCGCAGCTGGGTTACAAAGGGTTTTACTGCATGGGAGTCTGGCTGTTCACTGTGCACAATATAATGCAAAAGACGCGGGATTCTTTTGTTTTATTCGCAAAGTCAATGGGTGGAGGATTTTTTATTATTTTAATATATGACGTCAGGGTGTACGATGGACACGTCACAGGGAAAGGGCGGTAAGTGGTTTGTTCCGCACCACCTTTGGGAGCTGGCGGTAATTTGTGAATTGGGAGCGATTCCATAGATTAATTGACGCGTGGACCCGACACTATTCGAAAACCACTGCGATTTCGCGAGTTAACTTTCGGATGAGGGAGGGCCAACGGAATGAATGCGGGCCGTGGATCTCTGATGGAGCAATCCAATGGTTGACATGATGTGAAGTTGGCGAGGGAGTTAAAAGGCGGGCCCAAAGTAATTAACGTTAATTAATCATTTCGGGAGGCGTTTGATTGGTGGAATTAGATTATTAATTAATCTGGATGATTAATTAATCTCTTTGCGTATGATGACGGGTCGGGGTAATGAATGGGTTTATTTTTCGAAGTTTGTTTTGAATAAAACTTCGGCTTTTTATTTTTTCGTTTAAAACATAAAAAACATATGCTTAAACCTTTTTTCGTATGTTTTTATTATATGGTAATAAATCGATATGATTCACTTACCATAGGGGGCAGGGATAATTATATAGATATATTTTTAGCCAAAGGGCATTGTAATGTGGGATTTTTATTTAATCACATGGGTTAAATACTTTGGCTAAAAACTTATAGTAAGATGGTTTTTTGGGTTATTTATAAAAGGGAATTATATATAATAGGATAAGGTATTTCCACTAAAGAGTTAATATATAAAATTAGAAATTAACATGAAAAATGAGAGAAAGCGCTAAGTATAAAACACCATAATAATGTATTTAACTTATGCTTTGCGTGAAATGGATTTTTATGGATCATTGCATGTTTTTCCTAAGTAAAATGGGATTTTTCTTAGGAAAAGATTTTTATGAATGAATGAGTATGATGATGAATATTTTTAAATACTAAGGTTTTCTCCAATCATTGGGCGGAGGGTCCGGTCCCTCCAAAAGTCAAGGAAATGCCTTGAGCCCCTTTAATCTTCAAATTCCTTAGCACTTAGGGGAAATTAGTAAATTGTTAGGGAAAAAGTGAGATGGGAAGTTAATGATTTTGACCTTGTTGTGTTCTGAAATTCTGCCAATGTGGTGTTCTGCCTTTGCACTTGGTGATGAAAGTAAAAGATTACAAACATTTTAAACCATCATTCATCACATGAGAATTTGCAATGCCATCTACCTACCCTATCTACTTTCTCTACCATTTTCTCTTCTTTATTAGGGTGCACTTAGACTGGCAAACCCTTATCAATCTTCTTTTCCTTTTACATGGCAAATCTATCTATTTCTACACTTATTACATCTAAGGGCTCAGATTAAACTGTTGAGCACCTTTTATTAACTCTACCTATCTACTTATCTGCCAAGATTAAACTGTTTGGTCAGATATTTATTCTCTATTCTACAACATGAAATTGAAAAATGAATGAGTCAAGTTTAAACAGTTTGGCTTTTCATAAATTGTGGCAAAAGTTTGACAAGCTGCACACAATTTTTTTTTTTACAAAAAATGAAATAGTATTGGCATTTGGACTTGCACACTTTCCTGGTCTATTTTTGTTTAGGGTTCATTTCTTTCACTTTTTTGACCATTTTATTCTTTCCACTCTTTGATTTTTCTTTTAGGGTATACCCTTTTTAAATTTTTTGATTTTTTGAAAATATGGAAAACCTTTGCAACAAGAAAAGGTATGAACATATTACAGAGTTCATTCAGTCAATCATGAAATATGACACCTATTGGTATAGGAGTATAACAGCATGTATCATTCAACAACACACAAACACAACTAAAGTTGGAAAGGATTTCATCCTTAGCCAAGGATACTAAAATCAAGTCACTGGAAGACTTGGTGATCAAACTGGGATACAATCCCAGTGATGTGAAGGCAGCAGAAGAAATTGTGAAAAGGAAAAATGTTGATATATCATCATTGAGGAAGCAGCTCAAGCTTTCAACTACAGAGGATCCACAAACTAAGGAAGTTGGAGAGATGGAAAAGGAAAAAGAGGACATGTTCAAGATAATAATTGAACAGAATAGTCAGATCTAAGACATGGAAGTGGAACTAGAGAAATTGCTCAAAGAAAAAGAGAAAGTCTCACAATTGGCCATATTTTCACTCACAACAGTCCCAATTTCAGTGGCAACAACCCCAGGGGCATCTACATCAACTTCAGCACCAACACATACATCACATCCAAGTGAGCTAATTAAGGCCATGGAAAATATTTCCATTCAAGGGCAAGAAATTGCTAAGTTAAAAGCTCAACTCAAAACACTGCAAGAACATAAATTAATAATAGACACTTCTTATGTTACAGAATTGCAGAAATCGCACCAGCTCACTCTGCATGTTCAACAGTTACAAAGTGAATCAGCAATGGCACTAACTCTAGCACAAGAAAAGGAAATTATATGGATAGAGACAAATGAATCCATCACTGAAATATGGCCTTCAATTCATATTATTTTTTAACAGCAAGAATTAATATAGAGGTCTAAAGAAGCAGTGAAGGAAATCAAACCTAATTTAGGACAGAAGCCTGGAGAAGCAACAACAATCATCAAAATCTTGAATTCTAAAAATATAGAAGAATTAGAGAAGCTTGGGATTCAACACAGAACATAAACCATTTTGGAGGTGAAGAGAATGCATACTAAAAGGAACCTCATGCTGCAACTAGAGAATAAATGCCAAAATCTGGAATCCAACATTCAAATATTCCATAAGAATATCCATGTTCTAAACAAAAAAGGGTTGCCATGATTGGTTGACACAAGAGATAATCTGATTATATTGAAATATTATCAGGAGAAATTATGCACTATTGCCCAAGATAAATCAAGATTTGAAGGTATAAAAGGAAATATCACAGGTAAGGCATTCGTGGAGGCCATAGAATTTGACTTGTTTATCAATTATGAAATCAGACTCTAGTTCATCATCGAACCTAACTTCCAAAAATACCCAAATGTGGATGAGACATATAGAAAATTAATAAAATTTTCTATCTGAAGTGAAGACATATGGGAGAATCTGTGTGAATTTCTAGAGTAAAAAAAATTTCATCTTCAACAGCAAGAAAAACAGCACAACAAATTTTGAGGTCCAGTCATCAATAGTTAGCCTGAAGAATAGAGCCAATAGCCACATCAATTTCAAATTTCCTATTTTCTTGCTCTATTTTTTTAAACAACTTTTTGATATTTTGTAAAACTACTGAGATTTTCACTCAAGGTATTTTTTTTTAATTTTTGTATAAATTCTTCCAAATTCGAAGTATTAGTGTTGGGATTTGTATGAAGATATTTATTATTGAATGTAAATTGAGCTCAAGTGGACAAATTTCAGAAATACATAAATATTTTCAGGATTCTTGTGTCAAATTTGTTGGTGATGTTGCTCTTCTTTTGTTAATGTGATTTATTCTCTGTTAATTTACATGTTTATTCTATCTATTTTGTTCTGAGAAAAATAAGAATTTGAATTTGTTTAAATACACTCAATTCTAGCTTATTGAACAAAATTTATGTTCTCCACTGAAGTTAAACAATAGAATTCTTGACTGCTCTATGTTTAATGGATCCTTAAGCTTTCTTTCTTTACCATATCACCAAGATTTTTAGATCCAATCAGTTTTCCTACCATACATTGATCAACTTGTCTAACATTGCTACAATTAATCTACTGAAATTTTAACTGACTTCATTTCCCAATGTCTTTCCAATGTTGTTCCAACCAAAACAATTCAAAAATCAAACTCTAAACTTCACATATATCCTAAATTTTTAAAAATCAACAAAGCTAAATTTGACAAAGAGATCTCTCTTTGAAGCTAGTAGGGCTAGATTCCAGCTTCCAAAGTGGTTATGCGGTTACCTCTGTAATTTATTTCACAACCTTAGGAAATTACGGAGTGATAACATTCTGGTGACTCCACTGGGGAAAACAAATTAAATTTAAAATCAATTTTCCCTGGCAAAATATGTGTTTCGATACTTAAAAATATTTCTAAGTTTGTCACTAATAAATAGATCTTATTTAAGGTTGTTTCAAACTATAATTTTGTAAAAATTCAAAATTTGTAAATATATTGGAGTAGATCTGACTTCTAAAATAATTTACACTAGATCAAACCCAGATCCAGATCCTCCAACAATTGTAGTCAAACTGAGCATACGTCTCTGGACCATCAATCACACAAATAATCATATCTTACTTCTACTGCATAATCCCCCATTACACAACCAAGTTCACATGTTGGTGTTTCCCCTCCATGTATTCATCCCAGCTGCTCTACACCTAGTTCAACATATTCTATACTCATTTCATCTACCATTCCTAAACCTCCACTAAAACAAACCAAACTATTATAACTTTACCTTTCATACAAACTTTACCCACACCACCTTCTACTACATCTTCCTCTCAACCCCATAATCCCATCATGGATGCTTGTTATGCTTTTCTAATTTTACGTGGACAACTTAATCTCATGCCACAAGGCTATCAAACTCAAATACCTCAGTTCGATAGCATCGAATCCATTACTACTCAGCAACACATCAATCGAATGAATGATTACTTTGAATTGCAAGAATTCGATGAAGATGATGTTAGGATGAGGTTATTCTCTCAAAGTCTCATGGGAGAATTTAAAAAGTGGTTTATAAAATTAAGAATTTCCTCCATTCCCTATCTAACGCAAATTTAGGAAACTTTTCTTAGAAGGTGGTAAGTCAAGAAAAACCCTCTCTATTTCTTAGCTTAATATGAGATTATGTTGTGCAGGAAAATCCCCTCTGCGAACAAAGGCGATCCCTCTAGCCCTAGGGTGGTTCTAGCAACTACAAGAACATACTAACATCTACCTTCCTAGATTTTAAATTAAATTCAGATCAAGGAAAATGACCTACCTTGTTCTGATGTTATGTTGTCATCTTCCGTTGAAGCTTCTTGATATGTCGCTCTTCTCAAGCTCGATACAAGATGCTACCAGCATTCGATTATCTGTACAGACAGTCAAGACACCACGACAAGCGTAAAATCACGAAAAACATAAAACAATTACAACCTATCTAACTAATCAAGGAATGTTAGAAATCTCATTATAAATGTAAACAAGAGTGGAAGATAAACATCAGTTGCATTTTATTATGATAAATACTTGGGGATTTTACAACCAAGCCTTGATGTTGAGGCTTTCCTTCAGCAGGTCCGTATCCAATCACGTTTGCGACACCCTCATACACAAAGGTCTAAGATCTCACTGTGTTCCTAACAAAAAAAAAACACACACACACACACTCTGCTCTATTCTCCCAAAGCTATAATTGCTTCTCCTCTCTATGATTGTTGCTTCTAACCAGCTAACTCTAACTCTCTAACTAAGGTAGCAGAGGTGAAAGAGGTCTCCTTATATAACAATGGAGGAGGAGGATATGGGCCCTCAAATAATGGGAAAATATCTTATCCTTTGGAGTAGTTCCTATTTCTTAGGAACAAGAAGCCCAAAGGGGAATTCCTCGACCATATCCTCAAAAAAAACTTCCAGCTCATCGCCTCGCGAAGCTTCTATTCATGCAAACTTCATTTCTATTTTAAAACCCTTCTAAAAGAGGATCGGTGCAGGTCTGACATTAAGACAGAGCGTCGATTAGCGCGGGTCTTAGTGCAAATCTATACTATCAGCGTGGTTCAGACATTAGGACAAAGCAACGACCTTAAAAACCGGGTTTTTATAAGGATATTCCAGAAAAATTATAAAGAGAGATGAATTGGCAGACAAAGTGAGGTTCAGGGGTATGTATTCCATGCTTTGAAAGTAAACAAGGGTCACTGTATGGGTCCTCCAGGATCAAGGAACGGGGAGTACATGGATGGTTACAAATTGATGTGTAATAGAGTATCAAGAGAGCTCCAAGAGAATCCATCCAATATTACTATATTAGGTTTATTAATGTTTATAATTATATTCCAAATGCAATATAGCCACCTCCCCGATTAGCCTTGCTGAAGTTTCCAAGTGTTTTTGACCCTGATATGGCCTACAAACTTAGGGAAAGAATATTTTCCCCCTTAGAATAAATGTAGAGTAATGCAGTTAGAGTAGAAGCAAATCCATTAGCAAAGAGAGATAGGTTGAAAGCTAAAAGAAAGGTCCAAATCAAAGAAGAACCAACTTCTTCTTCTCCAGATGATAAGATAGATACCTTAGTGAAAACTATGGAGAGAATGATGGATAGGATAATTTTAGCAGATAGGACCCCTCCTATAGAAAATCAAAGAGTTCCTCATATCATAAATCTCGATTTCAAAAGAAATCTCCCACAAATCAAACAAAGAGATCAAGGAGGCCCTGCTGATCAACAACAAATTAGGCCTCCATTTCAAGAAAACTATGTCGATGAAGAAACTAAATTAACTGAGGAAACTAAATAAAATGAGATAAATCTATTTGGAATAAATGAGATGGATCAAATCTTCTTGGTCAAAGAAGAGGAAGACCAGTTTTTGTTATCTCAACCAGAGCAAGACCCTTTAGAATCTAAGGAATACAAATAGGGATATAAAAATGGTATGATGGAATTACATAAACAATATAACTGAAGAAGAAAAAAAGGTGTTGAAAATCTCCCTAAAAAAACTCAAAAAAGATACTCCCTCAACCATTCAAACACAAACAGATCCTCAAAAGGAAGTCTCCAAAAAACTAGATACTCCTTCAACTAGTCGAACGAAAGTTGACCCTAAAAAATAAGTACCTAAGAAACTAAATGAAAATCTCAAAGAAGTTGAAAAATCATAAACATCCTTCAGCATTGAAATTGAATTGGCTAAAGTAAAAATCCCCATTCCTCTGACTGAATTGGTAGCTAGATATGTTTATAAGACTCAAGTAATGAAAGTTTTAAAGATATTTGAAAGGACAGACACAGTGAATTTAAATGATGACAAGCTTGAATTATTTTTTGGACTTGAGGTAGAAGTAAAATCACACGATGGAAGTGTTCCACCTTTTTACATTAGCTTGAACATTCATAATAAAATTTTTCATAATTCAATTCTTGATTTAGGAGCTTCCCATAATTTAATGCCAAGAGCTATCATGGAAAAACTAGGACTAGGCATCATAAGACCTTATAAGGACTTATATTCTTTTGTTTCAAGAAAAGTAATATGTCTAGGGTTGATTAAATATTTATGTTTCACTCTAGTTCAAATACCAGCCAAAAGCCTAGTCATGGACATTGTAGAAGCAGACATACCACCCAAGTATGGGATGTTACTGTCAAGATCATGGGGTGCAAAGTTACAAGGTATTTTTCAAATGGATATGACCTATGCCACCATTCCTATCTTTGGTCAACACAGAAGGTTATACAGAGAAAATTTGATGAAATACATGGTCAGTATCCAATATAAGCCAAACAACTACCCCTTATACTTTGTGCACTCTGACTTAGATTCCTTCATCATGTACAATGAAAAACAAGCTGAAGAGGAAGTATCACAACAAGAGAATGAACCTACCAAAACATATCAGATAGTTGAAACTTAAAAGAAATAAATAGAGGAAGAAACTCTTTGGAACATGGATTTTGACGGAGTTTTATGTAAATATGGTGCAGGAGCTGGTGTTTTCGTCATGAATTCATCAACCAAATATCCAAGGGACATTGCTATAAACTAAATTTTTAATGCACCAATAACGTAGCAGAGTATGAAGCTCTAATCTTAGGGTTGCAAATTATGAAGAGATTAGGAGCTAAAAGGATTTCTGTGCACGGGGATTCTGAGCTCGTTATAAAGAAAATTAAGGGTGAATATTCAACTAAAAACCCTATATTGAGAGCCTATAAGAACATAGTTTTAGACTTACTACAATGTTTTAATAAATATGATTTTTTTACTATTCCTAGAACCTGAAATATTTTAGCAAATTCCTTTGCTTGTTTTAGCCAATACTTGTAAAATTCCTTTTCACCCCAATAGGAAATATGTAGTGGAAGTCAAACACAGGCCAGTTGTCCCTGACAATGTAAAATATTGGCAAGTTTTTGGAAATGATGAGAAAATTGAAAATTTCTTACGAATGAAAGATGAATTTGAGAGTGTAAATATTGATATTGATAATAATAGTGATAATGATGTAAATAGAACAAAAAATAAATTGAACTCAACAAAACTGATGATAACCATGAAGAACTTGAAATTTGCAATTAAAGGACATTGTGTTTCCCATAGGTTTAGTACCATTGGAATAACTTTTTAACTCCAATGATGTAGCCAGAAAGCCAAAAATTGAACCAATAGGTGATGATGTAGAGGATTGTAACATTGGAACTCAAGAGAACCCAAAAACTATAAAATTTTCTAAGTCCTTACCGCCTATAGAAAAGCAAAAATACATTGAACTTCTTAGTGAATTCTTTGATGTTTTTGCATGGAGATATGATGACTTTAAATATTATGATACTTCTATCATTAAACATACAATTCCCATCAAAGAAGACCAAAATCCTTTCAAATAAAATCTAATAAGGCTAAACCCAAAATTGTGTCCCATTATTCAGAAAGAAGTGAAGAAACTATATGATGCCACGATCATAATGCCCTTGAGGTTTTCAAAGTGGGTTTCTAACCTAGTACCAACGAGAAAGAAAACAGGTGAAATTAGAATCTATGTAGACTTTAGGAATTTGAACAAAGTATCAGTAAAAGACAACTATCCACTACCTAAAATGCATCACATATTACAAAAGATAGTTGGGTCCAGTAGGATCTCCTTGTTAAATGGATTTTCAGGTTACAACAAAGTTCTAGTTCATCCTAATGATCAACACAAAACAACGTTTACAACACCATGGGGCACTTTTATGTATGTAAAAATGAATTTTGGCCTTATGAATGTTTGAACCACTTTCCAAAGAGCAATGGATATTTCTTTTGTTGATGAAATTGATATGTTCATTGTAATCTACCTAGATGATATTATTATATTCTAAAAAACAGACAAAGAACACTTACTACATTCGAGGAAAGTTTTTGAAAAATGCAGGAAATTCGATATCTCTCTAAACCCTAAGAAAAATAATTTTGGTTTAGAAGAGGGAAAAATTCTAGGTCATGTCATTTCCAAAGAAGGTATTAGAATAAATCATAGCAGAGTTGAAGCCATATAGAAAATATATCCTCCTAGAAATATGAAAGAAGTTCAATCCTTCATTGGTAGAATTAATTTTCTTAGGAGATTTATCCCTAAATTGGCAGAAATATTAAGATTTATTACTAACATGTTAAAAATGGATATTGAAATCAAATGGAATACTGAAACCAAGAAATATTTTAGTGAGGTTAAGTTAGATTTAACTACTTCTCCTGTATGTATAAGCCCTAAATTTACTAAATATTTTATGATTTTTTTGCATCTGAACATACTATTGCAGTTGTCTTATTGCAGAAAAATAGTGAGGGACATGAACAACCCATAGCCTTCTTCAGTAGAGATTTGAGAGATGCATCATTAAAGTACAACATCATGGAGAAGCAATCCTTTCCTTTAGTGAAATCATTAAAATACTTTAGAGTTTACATCTTATATTCTCATATCATTGCATTTTTCCCAAGCGTTGTGCCAAAGGATATTGTCACACAAACTGACCTAGAAGAAAGGAGAGGGAAACAGATTGTTGTGACCCTAGATCCTAGAGTATGACATAGATATAAGACCAACCAATCTCATCAAGGGATAAGGGTAGGCCAAACTGATGGTCGAGTCTAACTTGCATGCCCTCGATATCAATTTTTTTGTTGCACTTGATGAACAGGAAGAACCGGTGACTCCACAAATATCAGAAACCTTTTCTACGTCACCATGGTATGTAGACATAATGTTTGTACTACAAAATTTACAAGCTCCTCCTGGTTTAAAAAAGACTAAAGTTAGGTTACTCAAATTGAAAGCCATGAAATTATGTATTTTAGATCAAATTTTATATTGGAAATATGTTGGAAGTATCTTTCTTAACTATTTGTTGAAAGATGAAGCAGATAAATTCATACAGGAATTTCATGAAGGAGATTGTGGAGGACACTTATATTGGAAAACCACAGCTAATAATATCTTAAGAGATGGACTTTATTACCCAAATTTGTTTACAGATGTACATAAGAGAGTCGCCTCTTGCCACCAATGTCAATTTTTTGAAGGTAAGAAAAATCTTTTACCCTTACCATTAAAACATATCTCAGTTGAAGTCCCATTCCAAAAATGGGGTTTATATTTCATAGGTGAAATTAATCCAACCCCCTCGGGACATCATAAGTGGATTTTGATAGCCATTGATTACTTCACAAAATGGATTGAAGCCATCCCATATAGGAAAGCCACTGATTTCGCCATCATCCAGTTTCTAGGGGAAATATTTTGTCCAGATTTGGTTGTCCCCACAAAATTGTTGGCAATATGATGCAGAGTGTTGTCCTTGATGGCAACCCACTGAATGAAGATGAAGACATGAGACTGTTGACATGTGTTTTCCTTGATGGCAATCCACCTGATGAAGTTATTCTTGACCTGATGGGCTTGGTAAATGATGTAAATCTGATATGAAATGATGTTTGTTAGCACTATGATGCTGAGTGATTGGCAACTTACTTGATGAAGTTGTGCTTGATAGAATATGTCTTGATTAACTAAATCTGATGTATCTTCAGTAGGTACAGAATGTAATAATGGAAGAATTGTCAGTATGTGTCAAAGCATGATGAAAAAGAGTATGTCTCAAGGCATACGCGGATTTGTCTAGGGGAAGTCGCGTATGCACGCGGAAAAGAACGTTCCAAGTCGCGTATGGGCAAAAGCGCTCATAAAGTGCAAAACCAGGGGTAACCACCATGGTATTGACCCATTGTATTGGGTAATGATTCGTCTAAATGACCCCGTCCGGGAATACCATCGGAAGTAATGTGGTTTTGGCTCATGGTATTGAAAAAGGGTAAACCTATATAAGGAGAAGAAATTCATTGTGCAAATCATGAGTGTGGGTGCAAGATGTCTGAACTTGAATGAATACTTCTCTCTGAAGTATATCTGAATGGAAAGGGTTACAGTTGAATGATAGATCTGAATGTATGATGCACCAATGATGAAGAAGGGAATCTAGATCTGAAATATACTTGTATCTGCTAGATCTGTTTATGGAAGGCTTAGATCTGAGATGAGGCGAACATCTGTCTGAAGTAAAAGGGTAAATCTGAACTGAATATCTGATCTGAAGAAGTATGCTGCTCTATAATAATTGAAGATCTATACGCTAGTTCGCCGTAGAGGAAGCGCGTATATACGCGGCTTCGCTGAAGAGAAAGCGCGTATGCGCAATGAAATATGTACAGAGGTATACGCTGGTTTATGTGAATGGAAGCGCGTATATACGCGACATCAGTGAAAGGAAAGCGCGTATGCAAACTAGGGTTTGCTGAAGTCTGTGGTAAGAAATGTCTGATCTGTTCTGCTGGTTTACTGATATCTGTCAGTGAGTTATATGTATCTGTTTCATGGTTGAATGTGCTTAAAAGTATGGAGTGGGTCCAGTCTGAAAATTTGATGAAACGTGGCCTGCAAGTTGTGTCCTAGAGGAAGCTTTGGATCCAGTGTGAAAATTGATGAAACGTGGTCCATAGAGGTGCTGAGGGTTGTAGCCTTCAGTCAGGGGGTTGTAGCTCCCTTCCAGGTGAGGCTGGTAAACGAGATCAGGGAGTCGTAGCTCCCTTCCAGGAGAGGCTGGTAAACGAGTCAGGGGGTTGGAGCTCCCTTCCAGGAGAGGCTGGTAAACGAGCACAGGTGGGTGCCTGCGTGCTGGTAGGGTCTGCACCGGCACATATGTTGTAAGATGTTTTCTCTATAATAAAATATTGAAGGCTGAGCAACTGCAGCGGTGGTTTTCTCCCGACTTGGGTTTCCACCTAAAAATCCTGGTGTTCATGTGTGATGCTTGGTGTGATGGTTTATTCTGTTGTTACTGCACATGTTTATTGTTAGCTTAACATCAGATGAATGAATAGTGCAAAGAACTAAGTTAATAAATATCTGCATATTTAGATCTCTGCTAATACGTGAGTTGTATGAAGGATATCCGCGTGTATACACGAGTTTACTAAAGGAAAGTAGCGTATGGGTTTTAGAGAGTGAAAAAGTAAAAATTTTTGAATATGCAGTAAATACTGATTCACCCCCCCCTCTCAGTATTTTTCCCAACAAAAATCATCACTGAAAATGGTGCAGCCTTTAAATCCAAGAAAATGGTTGACTTCTGTGATAAAAACCATATCAAACAAGGACACTCCACTTCCTACTGCCCACAAGGAAACGCATTAGTCGAGTCCTTGAATAAAAATTTAGTCAACATAATCAAAACATTTGTTGCAGGAAAACAAAAAATCCCGGCATAAAAATTTGATTAATGCCCTGTGGACTAACAGAATTACTACCAAAATATCCATTGGAATGTCTCCATTTCAAATATTATATGGGGTTGATGCAATTTTTCCTACTTATTTGGGAATCCCTGTACTAAATTATTGTAGGAAGCACAAGTGGAAAAAAATGATTTGCAGAGAAGAATTAACCAAAATATTCAATTGCAGCAATCTAGAGAGGAGGCCTACAACAAAGCACAATTGATTCAAGACAATTTCAAAAATATTTATGACAAAAGGACAAAATTTGATGATTTCAGATGGAATATTTGGTACTAAAATGGGATTCAAGGAATGAAGAGAAGGGAAAACATGGGAAGTTTGACAGCTTATGGAAAGGGCCCTATAATATTGGAGCTATTTGAGGCAATAATGCATGTGTCTTGAAGGACTTAAAGGAAGGAGCACTGCCTAGTGGACTTGTGAATGGTAGAATTCTTAGACATTATTTTCTCCCAGAATAGTTCAGTTTCAATTCAGAATCATTGTACATATATCATTTTACTTTTTTACAAGAGTGAGGGTATTTTTCATCACAAGTTGAAGCCCGGGGAGAAGGCCCTAAGCTTGTGATGATTGGTTGTCAATATTTATGAATAACAACAGATGGATCAGATTCAATTACAGAGGATAAAGATAGTATGCCCAATGGATCAAGGATATTGATCTACAGTGTTCTTGGCCCCTCACAAGAAGAGTGTCATCCCCATTGGAGCCACTGTTAGAGTCCTATAGGATGACTTTATTGTAGGTGTAATTTTGTACATGATATGTTGTAAATAACTTTCCATTCTAAAAATGTATTTCCAAAAAGAAAAATAAAAAACAAAAGAAATAAAAACAAAACAAAAAAAACAAGGGGGATAAAAATTAGATATGTGAAAAGAATAAAAATCAAAGAACATCAGAAAATGACAAAAGAATAAAAGAATAAAGAACCACATGAAAAATAAAGTTATAGGAGTGAGCAAGACTAAATTCCACTCAATAAATAAAAATGCATCAATCAATACTTATAAATTTTTGAATAAATGTGTTGCTAGTTAAAATGCGATATTGTAATCAGAGAAATAGAAATAGCTAGTCTAATCACATTGTTTAAAGGTGATTAGGCTGAAATAAAATATTCTAGGATAGTGAATAAATCAATCACACAGTTTAAATCGTGATTGAGCTAGGTTAGTTTAAACAAGGATGAAGTTAATCATGCCATTTAATCGTGGTTAATGGACAAGTTAATAGGAACAAATCAAAAAATTATTTGCAAATTTAAATGAAACATTAGTAGGTGAATAGGTGTTTTAGAACATGATTAATCTTGTATTTGATTAGCTTAATTATAGGATTTAATCATGATTTATCGCAATGTAATAAGAAGTGGATATAGTGGATTTTATGTAATTTTTTAAACATTATAATAAAAATGGATGGATCAGATCTAACCCCCGCCAAGATCAACAATGAGAGAGTGTTTTTGGGCCCCCTCGAGCTCCTTCACGCTTTGCCCGTGGGGGGGTCCGAAATGACAGGACCCACCAAATGATTTTGCACCAACCCCCTACTTTCCGCTCAACTCCCCCACCCACCCCCCCCTCGGAAAATTCATCATCCATTGACTTCTCACTCCCGCTCCAATACCCATCTACCATGATGAATCCCCTAACCCCGCCATCACCTTCTACCATGCCTCACCCTCCTCCATTTACCATCTTCCATCTCAGCATCATGGACCCCACTCCCACAAATTCCCTTATGTTATACTTTCCACCTAATACCCGTTCCACTCCCAATAAAACATTTTCACCTAACACTCCCTTATTTGCGTCAATAAACCGTTACTCCCATGAATTTCTCCCCACTCCAGCTACAATGGACCCGTGCCTAGTTAAATGGTAAAAATAAATGGTAACTCATAAAAAATCCCTATTAAACACTATAAAAAACCTCTTAATTCCCTTCTTTATTTTTTAAACAACCGAGCTAAATTTATAGTACTCCACAATGTACCAGTATCCAGCCAATTACCCATCGACAGTGATCAGATCGTCATCGGTGACCCCACCTCAGTATTCAATTATTATCCATCCCTTTACAATTAATCCTAGCATCCTCATCCCTCTATTTTTTGACAATGGAACCTAAAGGAAATTCTTCCAAAAATAAAGGAAATAAACTGGAAAAAAATCCTAAGTTTTCCCCTCCCATTGACCTGGATCACTTACCTTTAGTTGACCTGCAATGAAAATTTGTTAAGACTATCTGTGAATTCGATGTTCAAACTTTGCAATTGGTTGAAGCAAAAATTTTCAAACCTTGCTGATGAATCGAGTCTATGGTAGTCTTCCCTACCCCAATTCATGCTCCCACGGACCCATTATTTCTCTGAGCTAATCTCCTGGTGTCGAATCAACTATGTACCCAGCCAAAGAGAAATTGTTAGCCGCAATGGTGAAGTTTTTCTTTCCATTATAGCTGAAGCCATTTCATAGATGTTGCAAGTGAAAAATCCAGAATCCACAAAGCCTTTATCAATATATTCTCTTACTGAACTCATACAAGAATTTAACCTTCCCACAGAGAGCCAAGATCTTCGAAATATTTCTCCCTGAGGTTTCTCAACTACCCAAGACAAACCCTCCATACTCATATTCTATGTTCCCTGAGGTAACCAAGTAGATAATAACAGTCATATCATACATACTTTGTTACCATTCTAATAAATGGGTTGATGAGGCCATTGTTGGTGTATCATTAAGCATAAATGTTTCCATTTTCTTTCCAGAAGTTGGATGAGCAGGGTAATTCATAGTCAGTTATCTATTGGACCTCATTAGTGAGGAAAAAATCCACTGATTTTACCTTTGCAGACTATGTTGATCAGTTTGTGTACACATTTACTTGTCTGCTAAATAGTGATCTAGAACCAAGGATACGAGCAGATATTCAAAAATTATTGCATCTTAGTGACCAAGTGAATACAGGTGATTGGTATTTATACCAAAACTACACAAAGATCAGAATCTATGGATGTAAATTTCCACCCTACAAGCTTCCTAAATTTATTCCCATGATATTGTTCTCATTAGAATACATTAGAAAAATTATTCATGTGGATGACCTACATTTTTTGACAGCTAAAAGAATGCATAGTTTAAAATCAAAGCATAAATTGGGCCATTTTTTTGCAATACTAGAACAGCTAGTAAAGAATAATATTTCCTCTTGAAGCAAATGAATTTTAAATTGAGTTTTACTTGGTCTTATGACACTTTCGACCTACTTTGAAAGTTAAGAGTGGAGAAAAATACCACTCCTTACACACACATTCCTAGGCCAGAGATAGAGAATTTTATGAACCAGAGTCAATGGGAGGAGAACACATTGCAAGAGGCCTAAGAAAAATTCATATCCAAAACCATATATCAAACTCCTATACCTCAATAAAAGCATGAGAAAAGGATAAGGGAAGAAGAATATTCTCCAGCGACAAAAAATGGAGTTAAGGAATTCCTGATATATAAAACGAAACAGAAAACTAACTCTGGGCCAGTAATTCAACGAGGGAGTAAAGATTAGGAAACAATAGTTTTTACAGGTCCTCATGTTTCTACAAGGGATGATATCTTCACAGGATCCCCCTCTTCATCAACATCCAAATAACCTCCAGAAACAGCACAAACAACATACTTGGCTCAAGACATAGTTGAGCCTAACATATTTTCCAAGTACAAGGAAATTAAACAAAGGAATGAAATTCTTAAAGCCACAACGTACACTCAGTTTTGGAAGAAGACGGTCATATCACAGCATAGGCTCCTATCGGCCTTTGACGCAAAGAAAGGGAAAATTCAAATTGCATTCCTTGAAGCAAAATTTACAGCCTGAAGGACACCAACAGATTAAAATGAACATGTATTTTCATTTGATGCATAATAGATTCATCAAATTGACCAAATGGATATGCATAAGAAAACCAGTGAGATGATGTATTCCACTCTTAAAAAAAATTCCATGTCAGCCTCCATATTGCAGGTATCATTCAACAACACACAAACACAGCTAAAGATGGAGAGGATTCCATCCTTAGCCAAGGATACTAAAATCAAGTCACTGGAAGACTTGGTGATCAAACTGGGATACAATCGCAGTGATGTGAAGGCAGAAGAATAAATTTTGAAAAGAAAAAATGTTGATATATTAGCATTGAGGAATCATCCCAAGTTTCTAACCACAAAGGATCCACAGGCTAAGGAAGTTAGAGAGATGGAAAAGGAAAAAGAGGACATGTTCAAGATAATAATTGAGCAGAACAGCCAGATCTGAGACATGGAAGTGGAACTAGAGAAACTGCTCAAATAAAAAGAGCATGCATCATAGTTGGCCATAGTTCCACTCACAGTAGTCCCAATTTTAGTGGCAACAACCCCAGGGGCATCTACATCAACTTTAGCACCAACACATATATTAGATCCATCAAGTGAGGTAATTAAGGCCACGGACAATATGTCCATTCAAGGGCAAGAAATTGCTAAGTTAAAATCTCCGCTCAAAACAATGAAAGAATAGAAATTAAGAATAGAAACTTCTTATGTTACAAAATTGCAGAAATATCACCAGCTCACTCTGGAAGTTCAACAGTTACAAAGTGAATCAGCAATGGCACAAACTCTAGCATAAGAAAATGAAAGTATATGAATAGAGACAAATGAATCCATCACTTAAATATGGCCTTCAATTCAGATTATTTTTTAACAGCAAGAATTAATACAGAGGTCTAAAGAAGCAGTGAAGGAAATCAAAGCTAATTTGGGACAGAAGCCTGGAGGTGGCCTGGAGAAGCAACAATAATCATCAAAACATTGAATTCTAAAAAAAAAGAAGAATTACAGCAGCTTTGGATTCAAGATAGAACAGAAACCATTTTGGAGGTGAAGATAATTCATACTAAAAGGAACCTCATGTTGCAACTAGAGAATAAATGCCAAAATATGAAATCCAACATTCAAAGATTCCATAAGAAGATGCATGTGCTAAACAAAAAAGGGCTTCCTTGATTGGTTGACATAGGAGATAAGTTGATTAGCTTGAAAGATTATCAGGTGAAATTATGCACTATTGCCCAAGATAAATCAATATTTGCAGGTATAAAAGGAAATATCACAGGGAAGGAATTCATGGAGGCCATATAATTTGACTTGTTTATCAATCATGAAATCAGACACTTGTTCATCAGCAAACCTACCTTCCAGAAATACACAGATGTGGATGAGACATATAGAAAATTAATAAAATTTTCTATCCCAAGTGAAGACAGATGGGATAAGTTGTGTGAATTGCTAGAGTAAAACAATTTTCATCTTCAACAACAAGGCAAATAGCAAGGAAAATTTTGAGGTCCAGTCATCAACAGTCAGCCTGAAGAATAAAGCCAGGAGCCACATCAACTTCAGAATGACTATTTTCTTGCTCTATTTTTGTAAACAGTTTTTTATATTTTGTAAAAATCTTGATATTTTCACTCAAGATATTTTTTGTTAAGTTTTGTATAAATACTTCCAAATTCGAAGTTAGTGTTGCAATTTGTATGAATAAATCGACTATTGAATGTAAAGTTGTTCATTGAGCTCAAGTGGACAAATTTCAGAAATACAGAAAGATTTTCAAGATTCTTATGTCAAATTTGTTGGTGATGTTACTCTTGTTTTGCTACTATTTTTCATTTTCTATCACTAGTACATTTGGGGGGAATTCCGACATTTGGTTCCGACGCTTTTGACCAAATGTCAGAAATTTCCCCAAACTTTTTCAATCCCGCCTGAAACCGTCGCTATACTGAAGTTTAGAGAAAAGTGTCGCAATACCGACACTTAGACAAAGTTTCGCAATTGCGACGTTTGGAGGAAGACGTCGCAATTGCGACACTATGCCCCAAAGCGTCGCTATTGCGACGGCTGCCTCCAAACGTCGTAAGTGCGACACAATGTCTAAGTGTGGAAATTGCGACGTTTGGAGGCATCCGTCGCAATAGCGACGTTTTGTCCACCATCGTTATAACGACACTTATATGCGCGCTACATAAAAATACGAAACTTATATGCGTGCTACATAAAAATGATTTTATTAAAAACTACATTAACGTCTGATATCACGCGCACATTCACCCTCAGCATTCACCCTTAGCTCTTGCAAAACAGCATTTTCCCTCAGCATTCACCCTCAGCTCTTGCATAACAGCATTTTCCCTCAGCATTCGCCCTCAACTCTTGCAGAACAACATTCGCCCTCAGCATTTGCCCTCAGCATTCACCCTGAGCTCTTGCAGAACAACATTCACCTTGCATTCGCCCTCAGCTCTTGCAGAACAGCATTCACCCTCAGCTCTTGCAAAATGGTAAGTTCTTACTGCAGGGCCTTCCTCCTATAGTAGGGTTGACTCTATTTGGGTTTTTTTGTTCAATTCCATTGGATTGTGTTAGGCTGTAGGGTTCTCTCTAGATGTATTCCAATGTTCTTTCGGATGAGTTTCAAAGAGGATGTGTAAGATGTGTTTGTACTTGCATGAATTTGACTCCACCAGTTTCATGAAGTTTAAGCTATGGATTTTAGTTCGACAAACTCATCCATCTCAACACCCAGTAACGAATTTCCCTTGGTCTGATCTATATTGAAGGTGAAGTGCAAAGTGGTAGCACTTTTGCAAAAATTTAGTGGGGAGAACCTTCAATTACATTTATTTTGAAGATCCACTTGCATTTTAAGCCATTTTAATTAGTGTTTCATGGCTATTCTAGTAAAAATTTCAACCTCTTGTAGAAATTTGTTTGTCACTTGTATTAGAAATGCAAAAATCAAATGTATATAAAAATGATTTGAAATGCAAAAATCAAATGCGCGCTACATAAAAATGATTTTATTAAAAACTACATTAATGTCTGATATCACGCGCGCATTCTCCCTCAGTTCTTGCAGAATAGCATTCGCCCTCAGCATTCGCCCTCATCTCTTGTAGAACAACATTCACCCTCAGCTCTTACAGAAAAGCATTCGCCCTCAACTCTTGCAGAACAACATTCGCCCTCAGATCTTACAGAACAACATTCGCCCTCAGCATTTGCCCTCAGCTCTTACAGAACAACATTCGACCTCAGCTCCTGCAAAATGGTAAGTTCTTACTGCAGGCCCTTCCTCCTATAGTAGGGTTGACTCTATTTGGGTTTTTTTGTTCAATTCCATTGGATTGTGTTAGGCTATAGGGTTCTCTCTAGATGTCTTCCAATGTTCTTTCAGATGAGTTTAAAAGAGGATGTGTAAGATGTGTTTGTGCTTGCATGAATTTGACTCCACCAGTTTCATGAAGTTTAAGCTATGGATTTTAGTTCATCAAACTCATCCATCTCAACACCTAGTAACGAATTGTCCTAGGTCTGATCTATATTGAAGGTGAAGTGAAAAGTGGTAGAGAATGGGAGATCAAAAGTCATCAATTTTATCACAAGGGTAGTACTCCAGATCGAAAGTGATGAGCTTTAGTTCTCCAGATTTGGGGATTTTCTGATATTTGGGGATTTTCTGATAACATACCAAAGGTCACATCCATACAACCATATCAAGGTCAATGTTGAGATCATTCTCATATAGATATAGGTCACTGAAATATAGGGTTAATATCATCATCACTATCCATGGAAACTGAATGGTTACAAAATCTATGATTGTGGTTGGCTCATTTATAATTATTACCCATTTACAGTAGAGCATAGAAAAACTAAATATGGCCCGAGTAGAGCCTTTACAACAGGCAATGGAATTGCAGCTGCTTCATCAATAACCAATAGCTCCACTTGAGAAAAATTTTCATAATCTAGGGGCTGGATATACTGCAGAGCAAACAATTTTAGTTATCATTCATGCTCCAATATATTAATATACTTTTTACATTGAACTGAAGAAAGGGAAACAAGAAAATGCTAGCCATCATACAATGCTTTGACACAAGAGTTTTGAGTGACATGCTTGAAAAAAGAATTCATCCATTGATATTTATAATCATTTGAGTTATTCAAGTTAAACAAAATGTCAAGAATCAAGATTCAATACCCTCTATTATCTTCATCACCCAATAAAAGATTTAAATTTTTCCCAAAGAAACGCTTATTAAATTGGCAGCCATTATTTCTCCCTGCTTTAAAAACCCTACATTTAAGTGAAAACAAGCATTGCATTTCAACTACAAAGATCTATTAGTGTTCAAGTGTACATGTGTGCATCACTTGTGTAGGGTATTCCTTTTCCACTTTCACATTAGCAAAGAATGTGTGCAGTATAGTTCATATTTTTTGTGATTTATATTATCTTGAAAAAGGAAAGGTAAATTATTTCCCATGGAAAAAGAATGTTTTCCCTTTTTACTACTGGAAATGGTACAAAAAAGTTCCATTTCTACCCGAAACTCCTATGAAACAGGAACCAAATAAAGGCCATGTCCTCAATGGACATCATTTGGCTTTGAAAATAGCCATTTCACCGTGGTTTTTCTTATATTACATCACGATAGTTTCTTAGGTCATTTCTTGTTTCTTGAGATGAAAAATAACCAAAGAAATCGTGAAGATCCTTTCAAGAAATAAATGACCATTTCTCAATCATATCTCAGCTATTTTTTATTTTATTCAGTGGTTGCTTACTTTGAGAGAAATTTGACACTTTTATAAGGAATATAACATAAAAGCACAAAATGGGAAGGAATTTATGAGGTAGATGACCTTTAGTTGTTGTCAATTAAGAATTGATAATACACGATGCATGTTCTGTACTAAAAACTAGATTCCTTCCTGGAGTTAGGACACAGAGTATTGAATCAAATTTGTAGTTTCTAACTTCTTGTATTGGTTCATCAATCTTGAAATTCAGACATTGCATGTCTTCATTGCTTCATGTTTGAATAATTTTCATTATATCATACAATAGGAAATTAGGAATTATGATTATTATTACTTTATGGATCTGCTAAGTTACTTTTAAGTTTGCATGGTTTAGTGTGAAATTATTCTTGTGTGCCCCTAGGCCCAGGTGAAGGAATGCCAAGGACTGAGAACCCTAGTTTTTAAATGGTATTGTTTCTTATACCCAAAAACCCCTTAACATCACTTCTTATTAGTTCTTAACAATAGTGTTGTAAACAATTTGAGAATTGATATAGCAAAATCTCGCACTTCTCAAGATAAAGTCCTAAAGCTAAAGTGTGATACCATGTATAATTCAATAGCCCCATTGTCACCTCACCAACCTCTTTTCACTTCGGGCTAGCTCTCCTCCAACTCAAGGGGGGTTCTCCCTAGTAGATGTTAGGGATCTAATGGCCCAAACAAACCAAGTCAAGATCCCCCTAACTCTCTATTTTTACTACTATCAATCAAAATATTGAACAATAGGGTCAGACATGCATCCTGAAGATAAAATTGCCAGGGTATTTTTGGGTAATTTCAAAGGGAAAGTCCCCAAACACATATAATAAAGGAATTATAACGTGATTTCAAACATTAAATATCAACAAAATCATTTAAAGGATATTGAAAGGAAAAAGGTGATGGAATATAGAAAGTGCCTTACTTAAATGCTCTAAGGATTTTTCAATAGTTGCTCCAAAAGCTTCACTTCAAGGCCCTTCAAGATCGTCTCCAACAATGCTATACCATCAACTTCAACAATGTTGCTCCAAAAATATCCTCAAGGTCTTCACAAAAATTTTACTAAAAGTTGCTCCAACAATATATTCAATAAGGTCTTCATTGTCAACTCGTCTCTTGTTTGGGTGCCTTAATGTGCAATGACATGTTTCCAGGACTGAATTCAATGCAAGGCATATTTGAAACTCTAACTTTGTCTTCCGGTGTTTTATTAGAAATTATTTCAGTTTTCATTTTGTGTTTTCAAGTTTTTACATTTATAATTTTATTGCAATGTGGCAGACTGACTCAGGGTAGTGCAGGCACAACCCTGAGACGGGATGATTGCGGAAAGAGGCCAGCGGAAGAACATGTAAAGTGCCAACATTGCTCTATCTTCAGGTATTTTAGTTATTTACATAATTGAAATAATATTAATTTTGTTCAAATATGTAGACACCTAGCCATGGTACGCCTGATGATTCCCTCTATGAGGAAGAGCTTTCTTCCTCCCTATCTCCAGTGCTCTTGTTGCGAAAAAAGGCACGAAATGCAAGGTCGAAATTTGATACTTTGATAGACGCGCCTCAAACACCTGAAACAGAAGAGAGGATAAAACAACTTATGAACCAGCTAGAAACATATCAGGTAATAATAAAAATTCAAAAGGATATTTTTTTTGTTCTGCATGAGATGAATTGTGATAGTTTGATTTTTAATTTTTACATTGACTAAACTAACAAAAAGTTCTCTTGTATGTAGCGTTTTCTGACACTTGCTGAACCCGGTGTTGGTGGTAGTGGGACAAAAGGGCAAGAGATTTCCCAGCAACCCTCTCGTACACCTTCTACTCCTTTAGGTGCCAGCTAAGAAACACACCCTGCCCAAGCAGACACCCAGCCAACCGCTAAACGTGTTGGCAGTGATGAGGCTAATATGGTCAACTACATTATTGTGTTTCCTGGAGCTACACGTTTCAGCTCCACAGTGACCATTAATGGCACATTTTTGGTGAATGATGAAGGTGTCCCTATAAATCACGTACAACTCCCAGGTAAATTTTAATATTTTAACTATTTCATGTACTCTATCTAAAACATATTTATCATGATTTTTATTTTTAAATTAATGATAATATCTTATTTTTTTTAGTGTAGGAAACAATGAGTTCTACAGGTTTTTGGAGAGACATGCGTTGGTAATTTTTGGCCCAACCATACACACAAGGTGGAATTCCTAGAATTCCAACCTGAAAAAAGAACTTCTAGATTATCTAGAAGCCTTTTTTGGGGTCGGCACATTTGACAGAACAGCGATGGCTCGAGTAGCCGACAAATATTTGAAATATACCAGGGACACCTATAGGACACAATTGCAATTTAACCCTAGATATGAGCATCCTCTCACAGTTCCAAAGAGTGAGTGGAGAGCACTCATCCATGACGGAAAAGAGAAAAGGGAAAATAAATAAGGAAAAATGCCAAAAGGACCCACAAGGTAAATTACAACTTTAATTCAATAGCTTTAATTTTCTCTATGTCTAAAATAAAAGTGTGCTACATCATATCTGACTTCAATATTTTGATGATAGGTTGCCTGACACCTCGAAGGCAACCAAAGCTAGGATTGAAAAAAAGGGCCATCACAAGCTAGGCCAGGGCGGCTATTTGAAATTAGCCGCAAGAATTGTAATTAAGTAGCTAAACATCTTATAATTAATTGTATCGCCTTCCAACGTTTTTGTAATCCTATCAAATATGATTAAAAATACACAATCATATGTAATGTAGGGTGATGACTTCGGAACATAAACTACAGAGGAAGATAAAAATATCGATTTCCATTTTGGCTATCAAGTTGTAGTTGAACGTCGCAGAAGCTTGGGGCAGGTCCCAAGATCTAGAATTCCTAATAAGGTAAAACATTAACCTTTCAATATGTTTTTTTTCGTCCATAAATTTAATGTCTAAAAACTTTGTTTAAATCATGGGAGCAGCACTACTGACGAGGCAAATAACCTAGTTTTAGAGCCAGATGTAAATGTTCCTCATGTGCAACCTGATCATTGTAGTGGGGACCAGACCGAAAATGATACTATCAGTGAGTGATCATTGTTGTGGGGACCAGGCCGAAAATGCTACTATCAGTGAGGGCCGTGACGGTAATTAATTTCCACTTATAATTTTTTCTAATTATACCTTGATGGTTGTCCTTATAACGTTTTTTGTTTAAATGACAGAGAATGTTTCCCTTGAGGATCTTACCACGAGAGAGGAAGACAGGGCAACAGTCCCAACGGCGAAAACTGGTGCACCAGGTAAATAATCTCATTGCAATTTTTTTTATTAATATTACCGAACTAGTTCAATGATATTTAAAAACCGACAATTAAAATTTAATATTATCTGTTTTTGTAGGCGATGCCCCGTCACTGGATGAGACCAGACATTGTGACTACGCAACTAGGTCAGCAGTGTGGGTCGAAAGGCACGAAACAAGAGCAGAGCACGATGATATTGATGATGTAATTAGGAGCTTTAGAAATAGGAAGAAGAAAAATAAAATTTGATAATGTAAAATATTGTATTATTATAAGACAAACGTTACCATACTTGGAACGTTTTTTGCGTTATATAAAAAACTCATTTATCATACTATTTTTATGTCAAGCATTAATTGCAATGTTTCCTTCGTACTTTTTGTTGAATTGTTTTTTTATTAGTTATTGAATTTTTTTTTTTTATGCTCATGAAAGTAAAAAATGAAATATAGATTGGGTATTGGGGAATTGAGAGTGATGTGAGGGGGAGGGGGAGGGGCCATAAGAGCTTCCACCTTCACGTGGTTGGCCCTGTTTAGTAGAGAATAATTTATTGGAGCGATTTAATGTTGGAGCAAACCTCCCTCGATCCAACGTAGCAACAAAAAAGTCACTGTTGACTTAGTTGCTACTCTTTCGGATCATGGGAGGCTTGTTCCAAGTTCATGCGACTCCAATAAATTGTTCTTGAAACGAAGAGGAGCTTATTCAGGTATGTTTTGACATTTTCAACATATGTTCTAACATTATCATAAGAATGCATCTTAGAGTAAAAAATACTACATCAATTACTTGTATTTATTGTATAGATAATGATGGATTTTGATTGACTTGGCAGTGCAGATACAAATCCTCTTGCATCATGAGCAATACAACTTGTCAACCAGGGTCATGTCCAGGATATTTTTGCTTGTGCGCTTGACCAGGTTCGTAATCTCACATTTTGTAAGTTCCTTTACAGTTCATAATTCAATATTAAGCTTGTTCATGATTATTATCTAGGTTTTTTGTATGTGTTTTTTCATCTATTTGATTGTAAGAAACTCTGCATGTTTCCTGTTGTTCACTATGATTTCTTCCATTACCACTCCCAGGATGAATCCGACTTTATTGTTACATAGGTTACTTTATTGTTACTATGATTTCTCCATTTACGATTTCATAGGTTACATCATGTAAAGTTGTCAATCTCAGGTTGGTGATGAGCTTTAGTTCTCTAGATTTGGGGATTTTCTAATATTTTCTCCCTCATGTCATTCCTGCATCACCTCATTGTTTGAGCATGCCAATTTTCTACCACTTGTACCAATTGGCACATGTCAATCTCTGAGTGGTGCCACATTTCACCTATTTTCGGCCCACTTAACCACCTGAAAAAATCAAGTCCACACACCATGTGTCTTTATCATGGAATGCCACATGTCCTATATATTTAGGCTGATAGGCCTTCTGTTATGAAAGAGATCAATTTTTTTTCGTCAACACTTCTTATCTAGGCACGACACCTATTACTTGTTTAATCTGACGGTCACAGTCTCTCGGGTTACCTTCTAGGTTTGACATACCACTGGTTTCTGGTATATTTCCATGGAATCGGTCTGAAAATACCAGCAAAAATCCACACACCTGCAACCGTCGACAGACCTGCCATTTTAGTAGCTGCATTTCTGCAACTGCCAATACACCTGTCGTTTTAGTTGCTGCATTTTGGCAACTACCAATACACCTGCCATTTCATTCTCCTCGACTCTGTGTATGCATATTTTTCATATAATGTTATCATGAAGTTGGTTGCAGTGCTTTGACATGCCTTTGAATATTTTTGCTGGTTAGAAGACATTTCAGGCCAGAGCTATTGAATATCGTTGATGAGATAGTTGTATTTGATCCTCTTTCTCGTGATGAGCTCAGAAAATTTTCTAGACTACATATGAAAGATGTAGCGATTCATCTTGCAGAGAGAGGTGTTTCTTTAGGGGTTACAGATGCTACTCTGGATCTTGTTCTTCAAGAAGCCTATGATCCTGTAAGTAATCACTTTGTTTTTCTTTCTTTCTTATTTAGAGTCTATCTTGCCAGGGGATGTGCCCGTTATGGTTTGTTATGAGACTGTTGTCAATTTAATCACCGTCCCTCATAATATGTTTGATTGTGTTTATAAATAATAAACAATTTTTATACCAAAAAATAAAAAATTAAATGTACTATGAGTAATATGATATCTTGAAATAATTCTCATTATAATTTCATAACCTCTTCTCTCACTTGGTGGTGTCTATATCACTAAGTGTGTCTTCTTTAAAATTATAGTTACAGCAGACAATGAAAAATCAACTGCACTGTGAGTGATATCTTGTAATAATTCTTATTATAATTTCCTAACCTTTACTCTCACTAGTTGCCTATATCACTAGGTCTATCTATTTTAAAATTATAGTTTCAATGGTAGATAAATTGTTATCTTAAAATTATAGCTTTGATGGTGATACCTTGTGATTGATAATTTAGTTTGAAGCAGCTTTCGCTTTGATTAATATAGTCTCAGGAACCTCTAAGAATACAAAGGTTGTGATTGATTACAGGGCACTACCTATATTTGTGGAAATTATTACCTCTGGGAATGATAATGTTCGAGAACAGGTAGCACGTTTATTTTAGAGGCATAAAATTATTCTTCCCAACTATCTTTATATTTTTGTAATTTTGGAATTTGATTTAAAAAACTTGTACCCAAATTTGAGTTCAACTAGTGTTCGTGTAAGGCTATTTGGGCTTTGGGAAATATTGCTAGAGACTTTGCAACATTTAGGGATATTTCCCTCAATCATGGAGCTTTGAGGCAGGTGCTTGCCCAGTTGAATGATACTGCCAGAATTTCAATGATAAGAAATGCTACATGGACTCTGTCAAATTTTTGTCGTGGTAAACCCCAACCACTATTCGAACAGGTAAACAGAATACATTTTCTACCTCTTCTTCTTAGTTCGCAGATACTGTGGATTTTTTTTATAGATCTTGGTACTTGGTATATTTGGACGTAATATGGACCTAGGGCTTGTTCATTACAATGACTCTGTCATCAGGTTTTAGAAAATGCTCAAAAATTTGGGTTTCACAAGGGGATTACCCTTGCTTGCAATTATCTATTATCAATCACATTCAAAAAAAGTCTTTCGTAGCATTGCTGCGCTCTTTGTAGGTGAATTTCCGAGGCAATTTCACAATATCTGAACTAAATTTTTTTGTCCTTTTCAATACTCTGTGCTTGTAACAGACCTAGACAAACAATCTAGTGGCCAATGCAACAACAACAACACCTCCTGTTGCAATGCTTGCAATTCACCCTCTCTGCACGCATGAATAACTATGGCATCCTCTTTTGTGAACAGGTACTGGAGCTGAAGGTACTGGTTTCCATTAGGATCGTGGAATTCAAAATCCAAAATAGTATCAAATTCCACTGCAATAGTATTCCCCGGCGAGGGCAACAGTTCATTAAGACCTATTGGACTCATCACCCCCAAATAGCCTCCAGGCCTACCCAAAGTGTGATCATCTAGAGAAATAACAAATTTTGATCCATCCTCAATTGAAACAGGAATAGGACCCACATTGGTTACAGAAAACGATAAACACGTTTTGAAAGAAGAAGAAACTTTTGTGTTAGGGTCCAGAAATCTAACTGGTCTATTGTACAATGCCCTACCTGCACTTATAAATAGGTACTCCCAACTCCATGCTAAGGCTCACTGTGCCATTCTTCAGTTGAGCATCTTAACCTGAAGTTTGATTCCAAAAAACCCAAGTCCCCTGTTCTATGCCCAAGACCTCTGTTACAATGACTAGAGTTCTAAGCGAAATACTTCACAATAGGAAGCAAAAGAAACATCACAAAATTGCTCGCTTTATATTGATAATTTTCTGTGTGAAAATTCAACTGCGAACAGTAAAAACATAATATCAAACACAACCAATCCACAATGGAATTTGAACATGAGGATTTATAACCATAGAAAACCCTCTCCAAGTTAAAAGAATTCCAGAATGGCTTTAAGATTATACTAATGAACGCTTACAACACCATAGCAATTACTATCACAATGAAATCTACTAGAAGAAAAGCCCTTGTATAGTTTCTACATTTCCACAGTGGAAGCAAGAATCTTGCTATCTATCATGATCTGGTTCTGTGGTCAGATCCTTTTCTATGGCTATCTTGTTCTGCTAAACGTGAATCTGTCTTAGCTTTGGCTCTGGTTCTCATTTAGGATCATGGCTATCTGATATTTCCGTGGCTTTGACTATACAAACTTGTTCAATAGGAAAATTTTGACTCTGCTATATATAGGAGCTTCAATGGGTGCTCTCAAACTGCTCTACTACAGTAGTTGCACTCTCAATGGACTTCTACAGCAATTGGCACCATCAATCTGCTTTGTTACAATGATGGCTCACGTCAAAAAATTGTGCTACAACCATTGGCACCATGAATCTTCTCTCTGCTTCGTCAAATGGTTGGCACCATCAACTGACTTTGCGCTCCTCGGGGTGATGACAGTGGCAAACACTTTTTTGGGTAGCTTTGTTTTGTCTCTGATTCAAGGCAGAACTATGTTGGCCTTGTTTTTTTAGTCCTTGGAACTTAGTTCTCTCATATTTTCCATCCTATCCCCAGTTTTCTACCAAGAAAGACATAACTTCACGATATCAAAATTGACTATTTTTGGCCATTTATCTTTAGTAATGGTACATCTTTAATTTGGTGCATTCGTACAGTATCTGAAGAGCACTCTCAAGCTGTTATTTAGTATTTTAGCATAACTACTACATTTAACTGCCATGATATAATATTTATATCAACCATAAGCATTCTTAAGGTAGTTCCACGTTTGTGAAGTAGAAGGAATGCTTCTGACAGCTTCTTATCATAGTGGTACAATTATGTTCGCAGTTTATCTTTTATAAACCTCCAATTTTCCAAATGTAGTAGAGACTATAGTTTACATCTCAAATTTTGGACGAATATGTTTAGTATTCTACAGAAAATGCATTAAGAATATAGTGTTGTGTCTACTAAGCACAAATAATTGTTGTACTGAGTCATCTAAACATCTTGACATCCTCTTTTTATATTCCTTTTCTGTTTTCGCAAAGTTTCCTCTGCTATGGAAAATGTAATTATATCAATTTTTTTCCATCAATATATGGATTGGATCTAATTATATGTAAACCCTTGCTACAGTGGTTATTTGAATGGGTTAGAATGTGCATTGTTATTTTTTTCTTTTGAAATACATGCATTACCACTACGCAAGATCTTTGCATTAATTTTGAAATGTTGAGATCTTTGCATTGATGGTGCCTCTTCTTGGTGGTGTCTCTGAGATTGATCTAATCCAAAGGCAATGAATGTGCATCAGCGGTCGATTGCTCTTTGCTAGTACTGTAATCCAAATCCTCTAGCATGCAAACAGGTGCCACAGCAATTATATCTAGGATTGATCTTTTTTTTCTCACCTTCACTTTAGGCTTGGAAAACTTTGTTCCAGATTTTTTAGCATTTGACTCACCTGATAGACAGTGATCTATGTGGGAATTTAAGGCTATATTGGATGTAGATGAGAAATATCTACAAACAGGACAAACCTTTGGTATCATGGCCTCTAGAAGAGATCCTGGATTCCAAAATTCTTCATTCTTCCTAGGATATGTCTTGCTCTTCTCCAAAGTTTGGATCTGCCTTGTAGGCTCCTGCCTCTTCTACACTGCTTGAATTGGAGCACCTCCATTATGATATCAAATCATCCGCTACTATGAAATGACACAAGTCGCAGATGCTTTGATAGACTTGCCTTTTGGGCACTTCACCGCAAATGAAGTTTTAAAATGTCACAACCCACTTGATATTTATCCCTAGCAAAAGTGTCACATGTGAAGATCGGGGTTTTTGATGGAGCAAATAACTTGGTAAAGAGAATTTTTGATTACTTATGTATTCGGCCCAACAATATAGATTTTGATGCACTATCATTTTTAACCATGTGCTGAAAAACATACAAAAAACTATGTTTTTAGTGAAATTTGAGTTCACAAGAATCGATGCCAGTCAAAATCTAGACCTTGCTCCCATCTTACTGGTAAAAGGTGGTACTCATATTTCATGCAAGTAATGGAATTCCTTTTTTGTTGTTTTATCTCGTCTTATTCGAACTTCCAAGTCTAGCATCAATGATTGCCTTATGCTTCAGAAAAATGGTATTATGCTTTAGAGAAGTGTATCTACTTCTTATTATACTTCTTAACTTCCAAGTCTAGCATCAATGATTATTTTATGCTTCACACATAATCTAGTTTTCATTATACTCCTTGAAACATTTTTTATTAGTTGAACGAGACAAACTTAAAAGGAGTAAGCTAATATATTAGCAAAAGGATTTCTGTCACAAATCTAAGATTCTTATAGGAATTCAATGGAAATTTCAGGCATCACATGAGTAATCTTCAATGTCTGCAAATTTTGACATCCAGAGAGAAGTTTATTACAAAATTAGGCAGCTCCTACTTGAAAACATGTTGATTTTGATGGGTAGCAATCTCCTTCATTTATAGCCATGTGTTGGAATATTTGAAAATTCCAAAATAACAATGGAGAGAGTAATACTCTCCTTTTCTAACACAAAGAAAATATTGAAATTTCTTCACTGGAAACAGAGTTCAACACTTTGAAAAAATTCTATTCCGTCAAAAAAAAACTATTACAAATTCTTCCTCACTGAGAGGGATTACAAAATGTGACTGCTGCAAAACGCAGTGCACTCAAAATTCTTCTCTATCTCTAAAACTATGCACTGATGTGCTCTTCAAAACACTTACACTGCTATTGTGTGTAATAATAAACTTTACAACTACATTCTGAAACAGGCTCACAGCCATTTTCTTTTATATGCAACACATATATTAAAAACATAACAAAACTATGCAAATAACAAATCTATTAAAATGCTCCTGGGGTCCACAATTTATAAATGTTTTAATATATATATGAAATATATATATAAAACATATATACATTGCATTTAAAACAAAATATTACCAAAACCAGTGTGGGACCTTAACAAACAATAAAACTATTCTGTCGCGCGTTATATAAAACATATAACAAAACCTTTGTCAAAACTTCAAACGAACCCTTTAGCCGTGGAGCCCGCCGGACTTCAAATGGCGATAAACCATAATTCAAACCAAATTCGCGTTCCAAAATAGCCTGCTGACGTCGGCCAATTTTTTGACGCGAAAGCCAAATGAATTCCGCCCTAATATTTTTCGGGTCTGAATTTAGGCTGGCGTACGGAGAGAGAGTTGTGACGCAAATTTCTTATCAAATTTTTCCTAATCTTTTCTGGGTCCAGATTTCCACTGCGCGAGCGGCCCAAACAAAGATCCGCTCCAATAAATTTCTGCCACGTGTCCTCCTCTGGCTTGTCATATCAATCGCATTAAGTTTTAATGCTCTTCAATCAATCGCATTAAGTTTTAACGTTGTTCAAGATCAGACCTCCACTCCTGTTATTGATTCCGCATGCTCCAATATGCTCCGGCCTTCGGCTCTCATCAATGAGAGATTTATGACGGGCGTTCTTCGATGCCATTGCAGTCGGGTAGATAAAATGGCGTTTCGCTATGGTTTCTCAGACGAGCCGCAACCTTTGAATTGCAGATGCCCTCTGGTTGTTGGGTTACACTGCCTGCTCACTGTGACGCGAAGGAGAAGCCAGCTGAACTGCTGCTTATACCTTGGTGCAAATCTGCATTTCTCTCGGTCTAATTTATGTCTGTCTTCCTCAGTTTCTTGGAATCCTTCTTCTCCGTCTCATCTTGTGCCCACTACTGAGACTGCACCCATGCCTCGCATGCGTCAAAGGGTGCGTTGTCGCAGGGGTAGCACTAGAGGCCAACCCCTGCACGTTCCCTCTAGCCCCTCAACCGAGTCTTCTTCCCACTCCAATGATTATTACGCAGGACGCTATCCAAACACTAGAAGTGGGTGGGGTCAGGTTCTAGGATCTGCCCACCGTATGGGCTCCCCTGCTCCTCATTTCCCCACCGCTTCACTTTCTCCCACGACACGCACTGCGCTTTTTTCATTTAATTTCTCTCTAAACCGCCCACGAATCACAGCTTCAATCACCGTGGTTTTCCGTGAAGAGGCCCAAGTGGAGGAACAATGCACCCATCCGGCGAGTCTGAGCTTAGAAAATGCCTAGCTTTCGGAACTTCAGGAGGGGAGTGGTAGCGTGAATGTGCAGGAACTGGATGCTCATGTTCGTAGGGCTCATGATGTGGAGATAGCGCCTAGAGATCCTAGCCCTTCCATGTCTGAAGCTGCTCTCACCATGGACAGTGACATGTTTGCCGAAGGATGGTGCTTAATTGTCGAAGAACCACCAGATGAGTAGCTGCTTCTCTTTGGTTTGGTTTTCTTGCTTCGTGGCCCACTTAATTGGGCATGTTTTTTCTTATATTACTGTGTTGGACCTCTATTTTATTTTTGAATTCTGTAAACGCTATAATCATCAAATATATCAAATGATGGTTCCCCTACATGGGCAATGCAACGACCTGAAAAACGTTCAAGACTGGTTTCCCCGTATGAGGGCAGTCTTCTTTTTTGATTTTTTGACAAATATTCCATAAGTCTAGGAAATTTTTTTGACTTCAATCATGTTGTAATTTTATTCCCACTGTTAATAGATTAACCTTACTTAGAAAAAAAAAAAAAATTCCCTGTTTCTATTTTAAACCTGTTTTTTGAAATACAGAGCCATGTTTATATGATTGTTTATAGTCGAAGCGCTGCGAGGTGGTTTATTATATTAATATTTCACGGTCGAATTATGTTCATAACAATTGGAATGCCCACAATTCATAACAAATATTGGATATTTACTGTCCTATTTTAAAGTTTCATTTTTATGTTTGCCGAATGATGGTGCCAAATTGTCGAAGAACCACCGGATGAGTAGCCGCTTCTCTTTGGTTTGGTTTTCTTGCTTCGCGGCCCACTTAATTGGGCATGTTTTTGCTTATATTACTGTGTGGGACCTATATTTATTTTTGAATTTTGTAAACACTATAATCATCAAAGATATCAAACGATGTTTCCCCTGCGTGGGCAATGCGACGACCTAAAAAACGTTCAAGACTGGTTTCCTCGTATGAGGGCAGTCTTCTTTTTTCATTTTTTGACAAATTTTCCATAAGTCTGGGAAATTTTTTTGACTTCGGTCATGCTGTAATTTTATTCCCACTATTAATAGATTAACCTTAGAAAAGAAAAAAGTTGCCCTGTCTCTATTTTAAACCTGTTTTTTTAAATACAGAGCCATGTTTATATGATTGTTTATAGTTGAAGTGCTGCGGGGTGGTTTATTATATTAATATTTCACGGTCGAATTATGTTCATAACAAATGGAATGTAAACAATTCATAACAAATATTGGAGATTTATTGTCCTGTTTTAAAGTTTCATTTTTTTTTTTTAAATTGAACCCGTCGTTGGTATACCAACGCTTTGTAAGTGTCGCTCTTCCGACACCTTATAAGCGTCGCTATTTCGATGTTTTGAACGATTTCCATTTTAGTCAGTCTTGTGACATCTGTCGATATTGTGACAGTTCTTCCTAACATCGATATTGCGACGCTTTTGGAATGCGTCAGTATTGCGACGCTTCTGGAAAGCGTCGGTCTTGCAACACTTTTGCAATGCATCGGTCTTGCGACACTTTTGTACAGCGTCGGAATTGTGACAGTATAAAAACGTCGGAAGAGCAATTTTCAAAACGTCGGACCACATTTCTTCAAAATTGCAACAGTTTAAAAACGTCGGAAGAGCAACGCTTGTTTGGAAGCGATGGAAAAAGTGTCGGTATTGCGACACTTTGTCAAGACGTCGGAATTGCGACGTAATGGAGAACCATGTTTTGTCCGTCCTCGAACTGTCGCTCTTGCGACGAATATGTGCCGGAATAGTGACGAAGTGGCCGTCAGAAATTGGGCCAAATTTTATAGTGCATTTATGTAAAGACCATCAAAGAAATATGTATAAGAAATCCAAAGAGGAGAACAACAACTAACCCAACTATCCAAGTAGTCGACACTCTATCTGATTTACTATCAGGAAAAGAAGAACCTGTAAAGTATGAGGACCCAGGAAATCCTATAGTTATGACGTAAATCAATGGACAATCATTTCCAAATGCCTTAGTTGATTTAGGAGTTGCAATTAATATCCTAACAACCACCACTTTCCAAAAAATTGGCATTACATCATTAGATCCAACAACAACCTTATTGGAATTGGCTGACCGATCGGTAGTCAAGCTAGAAGGCACACTACATGATGTAATGGTATTTGTAGACTCCTGGGAATATCCTATCGACTTCCTGATTATTAACCCAAAAAATTGGCTAGATGGACACCCTCTAATATTAGGTAGACCTTGGCTGGAAACTACTGATGCCTATATTGGCTGTCGGCAAGGCATCATGACTATAACTAGAGGGAGTTATGTCAAGAACTTAGATTTATACCCTTTAGCCTAGCCAAGCCTGACAATAATAAAAACAAAGAGACAACTTGTACCATATATCATAGAAAAATTAGATCACCATTAACCATAGAAGATGCCCTCAACTTTAAAGATCAAACAAAGGATGACATCATTAACAGTTTTATCAACCAACCAAAAATTAGATCCCATTTGCAATTTCACATGATCAAGGTAGAATTTGATAATGAAGAAGAAGAAGATCCCCTTAAAGACATCCAAGAACAATAAATATCTGCCACTTTTGTTTACAATAGAAAATCTATAGAAATTGAGCTAGGAAAAACTTTGAATATTAACAAAAATATGACTATTGAACAAGAAGAAAAATTGTTCCAACTACTAAAAAAATATAAGGGAGCCTTTGTATGGGATTACCCAGACATGAAAGGAATTGATCCTCAGTTATGTACCTACCAAATTTATACAGAAAAATATGCTAGACCCATTCGCCAACCCCAACAAAGATTAAACCCTCACCTTAAGGATATTGTGAAAGCTGAATTACAAAAAAATTTGGATGTCAACTTTTTTTATCCAATATATGATAGCAAGTGGGTCTCTCCACTAGTATTGGTGCCAAAAAAGAATGGGAACTGGAGGATATGTGTATACTATAGAGAACTAAACAAAGCAACCCAGAAATACCACTTTCCCCTTCCTTTCATTGACTAGGTATTAGATACATTAGCAGGAAAGAAATTATTTTCTTTCTTAGATGGCTTCAGTGGATACAATCAGATTCAGATTGCCCCTGAAGACCAAGATAAGACTACTTTTACCTGCCCTTGGAGGAGATTTTCTTACAGGGTTTTACACTTTGGTCTATCCAACGCCCCTGCTACATTTCAGAGGGCCATTCTCAGCATCTTTTCAGATATAATAAATGAAGGGCTCGAAGTATATATGGATGATTTCACACCTTATGGAGATGATTTTGAGCCAGCATTAGAAACATTGGAAAAGGTGTTGCAAAGGTGTATTGACACTAGACTTTGATTAAGCCATGAGAAGTGCCACATGATGATGACCGAGGGACTCATCTTACATCATTATATCTCAGCAGCTGGAATACAGGTAGATCCAGCTAAAATTCAGATACTTTTGTTAATACCTACTCCCACCACACAAACAGAGGTACGTAGCTTTCTCAGACTTTCTGGTTATTATAGAATATTTATAGAGCATTATTCTCAAATAGCTACACCTCTATACGCACTAACGGGGTATTTTGATTTTAATTGGACAGATAAATGTGACCATGCTTTTGAGGATCTAAAAAAGCTTCTATCAACAGCCCTAGTGCTAAGGGCCCCAAATTGGGATTTTCCATTCCAAATTTCATCTAATGCCTCAAACACAGCTATTGGAGCAGTCCTTGGGAAGGAAGAAGATAAAAAACCATATGCAATTTATTATATTAACAAGAATCTATCTCATGCTGAATTAAACTATATTGTGACTGAGAAAGAATTTTTAGCTGTAATACATGCTATAAATAAATTTAGACATTATATAACTGGGTATCTTATAGTTGTATATACATATCACTCTGCCATAAAAATTTTAGCAAATAAACCTATTACAAAGGGTAGAGTAACAATATGGTTGATTCTATTGCAGGAATTTGACATCACAATAAAGGATCGACTAGGAAAAGAGAATCCTGTAGCTGATTTTCTCTCACGAATGCCAAAACCAACAGATGCAACAGCAATCAAAGATCAATTCCCATATGAACATTTGTTTGTTGTTACCGCCAGAACCCCATGGTATGTTGATGTTGCAAATTATTTAGCAGTAGGTAAATTACCTAAGCATCTGACACCCAATGAATGAAAACATATATTCCAGCGCAGTACCCGATTCTCTTGGATTGGGGGTTACCTATTTCATACCGGAGCAGATATGCACATCAAAAGATGCATCCGAGAAGATGAAATATTTGACATCCTGAAAGCATGCCACGATGGCCCATGTGGCGAACATTTTGGAGATCGCAGGACTGGTCACAAGGTTTTACAAACAGGCTATTACTGGCCTACAATTTTTAAAGATGCTAAAAAATTTGTACAAGCCTGTGATAGTTGCCAAAGGGAAGGATGCCCTGAACAGTCCGATGAAATGCCTTTGAACCCACAGTGAGTAATCGGGCCATTTGAGCATTGGGCGCTCGATTTTATTGGTCCTATTAACCCACCATCAAATCAAAAAACATATATACTAGTTGCAACAGAGTATGTTACTAAATGGGTTGAAGCAGAGGCACATCCAAGAGCTACAGAGGACTCTATAATACAGTTCCTTTTCCAAATATTTATGCGATATGGCCTACCAAGGGACGTAATTACAGATGGAGGACTACAATTTGTAGGTAATAAAATCACTGCAACATTAAGAAACTACCACAATGAGCACAAAATCACGACCCCATACCACCCACAGGAAAATGGCCAAGTAGACAGCACGAATAAGGTGATAGAATCTATACTGACAAAAATAGTTGCATTACACCAACGTGACTAGGATTTAAGATTGTCGGAAGCCTTGTGGGCATACCGAAAAACATGAAAAAATACCATTGGGTATTCACCATATCAATTAGTATTTGGAAAAGAACCCATATTTCCAATAGAATTTGAAATTCAAACATTAAGAACAACCCAGGAGGTGGGTTTGGATTTAAATGAACTCAAGGTCAGAAGATTACAACAAATCAACAAGTTAGATGAAATTAGGCTCTCCGCCATCCATCATACTACATTAATTCAACAGCAGAGAGAAAAATGGCACGATGCCCTCATTAAAAAGAAAATCTTCCACGAAGGAGATTTAGCACTCCTATATGACTCCAGGTTTCAGGATTTCTCTAGAAAACTATAGACACGATGGCTTGGACTTATGAGATACAGAAAGTGCATGACAATGGCACCATTACATTAACTACCATTGATGGATCTGGCCATTCTTTCAAAGAAAATGGTCATCAACTACAACTTTACCATAAACCGCTTAATCGGGAATCATTTTACCAGCAATTACGGGGAGATTCTACAATGCAGATTCTTGCTGAGGAAGATAATTCCTCCTCAGCACTTATTCACTGATTAATTCCTTTATTTCTGAAACTTGTACATAAGTTTTTATTTTTAATTTTTCCTGTATAAACTGTTTTTTTGTACATATTTTATTTTTTGTGTTGTTCCTCTTAAAGGAACAAAAATCTTGTGTGCTTTTATTTTTCGTGTTGTTCCTCTTAAGGAACAATAGCCATTCCTCTTAAGGAACAGCGCCTCTGCGTGTTCATCTTTTGGTTGTTCCTTCCAAAATGAACAACATTTCTGCCAATTTTTTTTGTTGTTCCTTCCAAAAGGAACAGCATTTCCACTAAATCTTTTTGTTGTCCCTTCTAAAAGGAACATCATTTTTGCCGATTTCTTTCGTTGTTCCTTTCAAAAGGAACAGCAATTCTAGTGATTTTTTTTGTTGTTCCCTTCAAAAGGAACAACATTTTTTTTCTGATTTTTTTGTTGTTCCTTTCAAAAGGAATAGCATTTTTTCCAATTTTTTTGTTACTCCTTTCAAAGGAACAACATTTCCACAGATTGTTTTTGTTGTTCCTCTTCAGGGAGAGCAGTTGTTCCATTCAAGGAACAACACTTTTTGAGTGAATTTTTCAATATGTTGAGATTTTTTTTGAGAAATTTTCATGATATTTTTAAGGCAAATATACAAATTTATGCAAAGACACAAAAATTAGAGGTTACTGGAATCAACATATCAAAGAAAAATTGTAATCTTTAAAAAAAATTGCTTTGTATTGATAAGAAAAAAGGAAAGGACACAACTATATATATCACTTTGTTGTCTTTATTTTCACTAAAATCAATTTGATTGATCATTTTTATCATGTTGGTTCTTCCCTAATCCTCATAATTCTCTTTGATTTTTATTATTGAATAAAAATAAGGGCATACTTTCCTCTATTGAGATGTTCAGACTTCTTCCACCATCCCTACTCTTAAGGAGTGTTGAGCCATCCTTTATACATCAATAGGAAAGTGCTATATAAAAGAAAAAGAAAATAAAAAATACATCTATACAACAATTCTATGATATGTCAGATAGAGGATAGGGGGTCTCATCATGAGCTAGCCTACCATGATCATAAGGAAGTAGTGAAGTGGCTTTCCCATTATGGCCACCACACCAGGGACATGATCCAACGGGAAACTCAGAAAAAGAAACAGTCCTTGGAACAAGAGGTCTCATCACGAGCCAGCCTGCCCACCTTTCACTCCTTCCCAGTGAATGGAATTGTGATTCATATGGTTCCCAAACCAGCACAATGGCCTCCATCATGACATCATAAAGCACTTTCCTATGCATATATAAAGGATTATGGTTCCAAGGGTTAAAAAGAAACTTTGTCAAGGTTATGGACACCTGTAGGAAACAGAGCTCTGCTGATGGTATTGGAGTCATATTTTTCACAAATCAATAGCAATTATAAACCCTTTTCTTATATCTTTATCTTGTATACAAATGAGATTATGATCCTAAACCCTTTTGATTGAACCTTTATACATGAAATATTGTCTATCAATCAATCATAATGGTTTAAATGAATATTGACCGCATAAGCACTTTTATTTATGTTTGTTGTCCTTTCCCTTATTTTCAAATCATTACATAGAATTTCATATCTATTCATGATTTCATAATATGCCTCGATTTCAGTAATTCAATCATTTTTGGATCATATCATAAGTATGTATGCCTTTATATAATGTATAACTACCTGTGGTACGCTACTTCTCCATTTGATGGTCGAGGGTGACCTATCATATTTCAGGGAGATGCGGGTGATGCCTGCATATGACTCAATTCCCTATGATCATCAATTCCCAGAAATATCAAGCTTAACGGTATTTCTTTCGATTTGCACGGGGGGCTATTCCATTGCCATTCCTGTGTATTATTGTGAAGAACTAACAGCGTGCAGGATTTAGACGAAATGGGAGGACGAGCCATACGTAGTGAACCTCTAGTACTAACCGTTTCTGACGCTGCACGAGAAATTTTGGAAAGATCAGGGTGGATTACATACCTTACGCGACTACAGCAGCCCCATGAAACTGTGGCTATCAAATTTTTGTAGAACTTGCAAGAGAGTTATTCCATGGTAAGAGGTAGGAAAATAATAGTGACAGAGGCAGTAATTGCTGAGGTATCTGGTATACCGGCATTTGGACCCATATGTACCCATAAAAAAGTAAAACTTCAAGAAGCCATGAACATCTTTCAAGATGAAGGACAGACCCTAATCATCAAAGGAAAAGGAGTCCAACCAACAACTCTGGGAGAACCATGGACAGAACTGGCCAGATTAGTGCAAAGATACATTACATGTGACGGAAGAAAGGATGTGGTAAGACCACGCCACCTTAAATTATTAGCAGTACTAAAACAGAAATGTGTTGTGAATTTGCCTGCATTTTTAATTTTTTTACTGCATGATGCTACTTGGAGCATAAGAAAATTCCGTCATACAGGGATGGTTGTAAGCCACCACTGTATAATTCGATTAATAGTTAGTTACAATATTTCCCAATATTAGAATAGCTAGGAAGAATTGGTATTCTTAATTGACGGAGGAACAACCTTACCTGCCCCAAAACGAAAAAGAGTCATCAGCACGCAAACAAACCTCTGAAACATATACAGTCCTCCAGATGAAGAAGAAATAGGGGAATGGTGGGGAGCCTTCAAGGTAGCAGCAGCCAACCCATGGAATTACCTAGTTCTGAAGAAGAGAAACCCCTGCAACTTGAAGGAGGAGAAGATCAGGAAGAAGAGCAAACCCCACAACTTGAAGGAGGAGAATATCGGTAAGAAGAAGAAAATAACCATACCAGTGGAGAATAGCATGAAGAATAAGAAAGTAACCATACCAGTGAAGAAGAAAGGGAGAAAGTTGAACCTCCCGTAACCTCCAGCGCAAGCCCACCATAGAATCCATTACAGGAGGATGAATTGGCCCAAATTTTGGCCAATATGAGTGAATATATACAACCCCACAATCCGCTCAATCTCAGTATTGAGATGGAACAATTACAGGAACATTCTATCATCAGAAAAGATGTGTTTGAGGAAATTCATGTTGAGGAGGCAGAATAAGAAACCCCTCAGAAAACGGTAGAAAAAACTAGGGTTACTTCCCCTGAGATACCTAGCCTAGAAAATGTGATTACTGAAAGCATAGAAGTAAGCCTAGGTGAGGGCACGGCCACTGGAGAACAAACCCTAGCCGAGAAACCAAGTACAGAAAAAGGAATAGCTGTTCCTTCCAAGAAGAAGAAGACAAATGAACTTGCGAAGTTGCGGAGGGAACGACAAAAGCTCCAAAAAGTAGTAAAACAACTCAGGCAGAGGATTAGGGTGCTAAAAAGGGGGAAAGTCTCTAAAATAACCCTGAAAATGAAGAATGTATTCATCCAAATATAACCCCATAATACAAGGGCCATGGAGACTCAAATTGAGCCCATATATATTCAGGATAACAAGGAACAGTAGGTAGTTGCTATGGACACAGTTGCCCAAACTGAAAATGTACAGGTCTGTGAAAAATATGTTCAGACCGAGGCACTGTTCTCTAGCCGTATGGCCAACAAAGAGACACAGACTGTAGGCACTCGAAATTGTAATAAGAAAACCCAGGTAGATCTTCAACCCAAAAATGTTTTGATAAAAGACCCTGGTATAGTAAAACTCCAAGAGGATCCCGCACAGGCTAAGAGGGCTAGAGAAAAGCTCGAAGAAGATACTGTTCCCAAAAAGAAATACCAACATTTAAAGCATAAATTAAAGGACATCAGTGCATCAGAGGCAGAAGCTTTCAATAGATGTCGAAAGGCATAAGAGAAATTTGAAGAGGTAAGGAATAGATTAAAAAAGGTCAGGAATCAGATGGATACTCTCTGTTCTTTATACACAAATGTTCTAGCATGTAGGTGCCCTGCCAAAAATTATGCTTTGTTTTTATTAGAAAGATATTTGCAGTTAAAAATTAAGGTTTTTAAGGCAAGAAAACCTATAGAATTAGAAAATGTAGGTGATTTTATAAGCTGCTGCAAACTCTATGGAGTAAAAGTCTAGTGTCTACTCTGTGAATTTTATTTGCACAATTTTATATTGGCTGAGGAAATGGAGACAAATCCTAGCCCTTTTGTGGGCGATATCCAATTTCAAGCATTCATTTCATTTGTTGTTAACAAGTTAAAATGGCTCAAGGCCTATAACACTTTTCAAAGCTAAGAAAATGCGTTATACCTTTGGGTTAGAGGTGAACCTTGACACCCATTACAATTGTGGGCTAGATAGAAAAGCTTAATGACAAAGGAGGGTGTGATCCAAACATTGGGACCCATACACAAAGCAATCATCCTGGATGGGGTAAAATATTTTCTATCCATCAGAGACCAGGCCATAGTAGCAGCTAAACTCTGACGGAAGATTTCCAATTGGAATATTCCAGACAGAGAGCCATTCAATTACAAAAATTTTGAGTTACCTGCCAACCACCTGGTTATCTATAGTAACCTCATCTTGAGGGAAGACCTGTATTGGCTAGGTTGTAGGTATCGTAGCCCTATTATCTGGTATCCTACAACAGACTATAAGGCCAAATATGAATTACTTGAAAGGCATACAAGGCATGTTTTTGAAGTTTTAGCTGCAAATCACGGTTTTACACCACTTAATGAAAAACCCTCTCCAGCCTATTCTCTAACTACTTTACATGTAAATTATGGTTTTCATGAGGACATGAAAAAGGGTAAGCAGGGTGGTGTGTTGAGCATTGGAAAAGGTATGCATTTTCCATGTATTTCTTTATCTTTTTCCTTTAATCATGACTCCTTTATGTTCTAGAATGATAATATATCGAAGAATTACAATAGAATTGAGGAGATTAGTGCTTATTGCGAAATTAACTAAAGATTTTCTTTTCTTCTATATAGGAACTAAATGAAGTAGGAAGCCACCACTTGGAAGGAAAAGATAAGGCATATGTAATTGTTCTCCCTTCAACAAAAGGCCGTAGCCAAACAAGAAGACCAAGATCGGAGCACATAGTCAAAGTAAAGAAAGGAACAGCGTGGCACCAGCACAAGAAGACAAAATGATAGCCGAAGAAGGAAGATATAGCGAATCCCTCAGAATCTCTCGATCCTGAAGGATCACTGCTCAAAGTTATTTGTGCTTCTTTTTTCCTCCGCTGGCTGTTATAAAAGAACAGTGTTTGTAGAAATGACAACAATTATACATCTTATGATCATTCTGATTTCCTTTTTCAATTTCAGAATTGTTGATCGACTCTCGTTAACTAAAACAGAGTATGATTGTTTATACACTCTGCTACATATGATTAATACATAAATTTGGTTGTTGTTCCATTATTTGATATTGGAGTAATTCGGTGGTGCTTCACTAGCGGCTAAGGGCCTAGCCCTGGTGGATCCACTTGCTATTGGTACCTTTAATTTCCTATTTCAATCGTGTGATGGTTTGCATTAGTTTTCATTTCCTTTAAACCACATTGCTTCACAGTTACCTTATTTTATAGCTTACTATGTAATTATTTATGAAATTGGTGTGTTGCATCAGTGAATCACGTTGTCGTTCCTTTCTACATAACAAGAGTATTTATTCTTTTATAATTTATATTGTTATGCATTGCAAATACAGAGTTTCTCTATTCAGTTTTGTTGTTCATTTCCATTAATAGTTTGTTGTTCATTTCCATTCATAGATTGTTGTTCATTTCCATTAGAAAATGTTGTTGTTTATTTCCAGTAAATAGATTTGTTTTTCATTCCTGTTAATTAGCTTTACTGTTTATTCATTTTTGCAAGAATTTGGTTTTTCTTTGGAGTGTTATTACAAAAAGCTTGTTTAGTCTATTTTCACTAGCAGCGTTAGTGATTTAACATAGTTACCATTTCCATTTAATTGCTTGAGGGTGGAATGCAAGATCATCAACTGTAAAGGACATTTCTTATTACTACCTACGTTCTCAGATTGATTACCTTGTTCATATTTGATTTCATTTACATCAGTTGATAGAGGAAATTGTTATTACTATTGCATCCTTGACTGATGATTGTTGAGGGATTGTTTCAACTACAGAACATTGAGTTTCAGATTGTTGCAATTAGATTTCATTTTCAAGCATCCATTTACTCTTGTATTTGAGACACTATACTACACATTGAAAAACATTACTCTTAGATTAAATTGCCACCTCAGACTAAGTACACTCTTGAGATAAAAATTCGTACCTAGATTGATAATTAATGTAGGATAAATAGGAGTTAAAAAGACACCTTTAATACCTCAACAAACAGATCCCTATACGCCTATAGAACTCTTCCCATTGTTTTTTATGTTTTTGAGTACACCCCTCTAGAGATGCTTTGCCTCTTATTGAATCTTATACAAACTAATTTTCTCTTCAAAATAATAAAACATACTTCTTATTGGAACTTATTGGAACTTACCAGCAACATTTTTTACTTGCCTTTATGTGTTTTTATGGTGAACGATTTTATATCCTTGATAAGTCAATACCGGTTGGCTGTCTGCATGAGTATTGTATTTTACATGTACATGTAGAGACTCCCAAACATGAATATGCATACATCAATAGGAACCACATCTAGTTCTACTTCATTAATAAAATCAACACTAATAGAAAATCTATTTTTGCACTACTTTATTACCTTCGTCTCTACATCCATATTTGCCTATCCTAGTGGATATGGGCTTGGACGATCATGAACTTCCAACTCCAACTTCTTGAATAGCTCTGCTGCAATGAAATTTTCAAGAGATCCTAAGTCAAATAGAGCATTAATCTTGGTCTTCTTGACCTATGTATTTTTATGGAAGAGCTTGGTCATTTATTTCTCTTCCTATTTTTAAATGCTACACAGATTCACCTCCTTATGCATTGATCTAAAAACAATATTCTCATCCACATATAAGCTACTTTCAACTTGGTTGGTTGAATAAGTGGCCATGATATTCTTCTTCTTATTGTATTTCCTTTTGTTCTTCAGGTTAAGTTCTGAATGCAAATTCTAGCACTTCTCCTCTATATGGTTGTCAATGTTGCAGTGGTTATAGTGGTTATTAGGATCTTTGCACGTATGTGCCATGGCTATTGTATTTTTATCTTTTCCCCCTTTCTGCTTCCTCTTCCGCTCCTCAGAATAATTTTTTTTCTCCTTTTACTTTGATCTACTTGATTTACCTTCCTTCGGGCCTATGTTTTTTAGGTGTTATGCTTGTACACAAGCCTCATCTATCGATATGGGCTTGAAAAAAATAAATTTCTCCAATAAATGGCGATGTATGCCCCCCAAATAATTAAGGAGTACATTTGGTTTCTTCGGGGAGATACCCAACATTATGGATATCATTATAAACTTTTTGGTGTACTCCTGCATGTTGTTCCCCTTCTTTTTCCTAAAGTAGTGCCATCAAATCCACTAGTCATATTCATACCCAATAGGGTATAAATGTGACTTTACGAGGGTTTAAATTCCTCCCAATTAGTCACTAGAGGTTCTCCCTCCAACCTCAACTTCTTTGTGTGGATTTCCCACAATGTTAGGGCATGTCCCTCTAATTTCAGCCACGCACATGAAATATTTTGTTCTTACTCAATTTGATGGAAACTGCAATACACTTCCAGTAATTGCAACCATTGAATTATATTTAAAGCATAAATCTCACTATCATATGGCTTGATATCAACCTTTGCTTCCATTTTGAACTGGGACTATGAATGATTCACAACACTAGAATTGGGTTGATCATTCCTTGGTCCTTTCTTAAACTAGTTTTTTTTTCTTCCTGATTTCCTGATCCCCCCTCTGATTTTTACTTGAATTAGAACCCCATATTCTCTAAATATCCCAAGCTTATTTCTCAAGGCCATCATTATGATTTATATCCATGAATTATTTTTCCAGACGTGAAAATCTCTCCTTCTAGGGATCAAGAGGGTTATTCACATATTCATCATCCTTTATTAGAGTCTTATGACTTTTGGCTCAGGAGATCTAGATCCCCTACAAATATCCATAATATACCAAAATAAACCTACTCTAATGCCAATATTATCTGTAAAATTTCATGGATATTCCACTGGACATTTCATCACAACAGTTTTTAATAAAATTATTCTTAAAATAATTCTAAAATATGCATTATTATATTTTTATATCTCATTATATTTATAGATCTGTAGATTACTGTTAATATCATATGCACATGAATTAAAATTATGAAAAAAATAAATAATGTAAGAAAAGGCTTGTAAACACATTTGACTCATGATATCACCTAAGAAACCCTTTCAAGAGAAAAACCCAGCTGGAAGGTGAGGCCACTCCACTCTCTTTCTATGAATGGAAATATGGATTTGAAATACAAATAAGTATGTAATGTGGCCTGTGGGCTACTATATTGCAAAAATCCTCTCTATGTTCTCTATATCATATCCCTCTTTCTTATTTTTTCTCAGTTATGGAATAAATGGACTCAAAGTAATGTAACCCCTTTTCCTCCTAGTGTCTTAGTTATAACATAGCCCAATATCTTACAAGCGGTTAGTTTTGACTACCTCAAGGATTAACAAAAGTTACAATATAGAATATTCTAGAGTCTTCTTCATCATAATCATGTGGCTAGCCCCTTTTTCATGAATTATGGTGGTTAATGTCGCATCCTCTTAATTATGGTGGTGAAAACAAGAAGGTCAACTTCTAAGTGGCATAACATTCGCATAGGAACTTTGATTAACATGATCCCTATGTTGTTTCAAATATCTCTATGTGTAGAATAAGAATAAAATGTGTTGCAATAATGAGGAAAAGTTTTACCCAAAAAAAAATGTTGTTTGATGCCTCAAAATGCTCCTAAAAGGTCTTAGACTCCGATTTTCCAAATTGGGTCCTACTAGTAAAAATGGTCCTGAGAACTTATTTTTCCACTTTTTCCACTTTGAAAGCATAGATATGGATGACAAAAATTATAATGATACAATATGGATCACAAAGTAGGAAACCATGGGAGATGTTCCAAATACAATTGAGAATAAGTATTTCAAAATCTTACTTTCACCAATTTCTTATAGTGTTTTGAGGACTCTCAAGAATACAATATAATCTAGAGAGATTATTCCACGGTCTCTTCCAAAGACCCCTGAGTAGGATTAAATATTCAATAAAATATCCAAATTTTCATTATTCAATAAATAGATTAGGAAACAGGATTGTCCTTGAATGATTCTGCTTCTTGATATTATCCCGTGTGAAAGGCTTATTATTTACTAAAAACCATATAAATAGTAAAGCTTTAGGCCATAATTGGTGCTTCCAAATTTTTCCCTAAACCTCCTCTTCCTACTGATCTTGATGGTATACTTCTATATGATAATATTTTGTAACCATGAAGGTACCCTTAGACCCATAGCCTCATCTAAAATTGTCATCTTAGAGCGATACATGGATCCACCTAAGTTGTATATCCTCCTAGAATTTTTCCTAGATTTCTTTAATGGTTTGGGGTTCCAATTGTTTAGAGTCAACCATTTACACCAACGTTGGTATGGTATATCCCTCTCCCAATAATCCCTTATTTTCACTCTACCTTGGGCTTTCATTTGTATTCTTATTTGATCATTCTCGCATTGATTTTCCATATTTGAGAGTTGTTACCAGGAATCCTCCCAGAACAACATTGATCTCCCATTTATAATTTCCCAAAAGCAGTATTTTTGAATCAAACCCATCATGTTTCTTTCTAAGTTCCAAATTGATGATATCATGGCAATACACTCACTCTAAAATAATGTTGAGGGGGTTTTGTAGGGACATAATTATGTGTCCAAATATTTTTCCAGATATCCCTCCCTCCTTGAAGCCATGTCCACCAAAGTTTTTTCCCCAATAACCATAGCAATTGTAACTGGATCTCGTAGACCCGAACCCCCTTTCATTTTTTCTTGACACATTATATCTCAAGCTACTAGGGGCCATTTATTCTCCAATATTTATCTTCCTCATAGAAAGTTCCTCCGAAGTCTTCGCAATTCCTGCATAATGGACATGGGAGTCACCATTATAGAACACAAATATAAAGGTAATGCTTGTAGCACAAATTTGAGCAGTACTAAATGACCTTCCATATTCATAGATCTAAAATTCCAACTAGAGAGTTTCTTTTCGAATTTTTTAGCAACTCTTCCCACACGCTCTAGTAGAGAGAGTTTTCAACTAGAGTGGCACCTAGGTATTTTGAAGGAGTTTTACTAATCTATATTTCCAAAAAATTTACAACATGTCGTTGCATATTCATAGGAATTAAAAATAGAAGTTATAAGATTATTTTTTATTAACTTCCATACCTAATTCCATCGATAAAACATGCATGATCCTACTGGAAGTATTTTCTTCTTGTACCATTTGAATCCCTAGGCCCACTGTGTCAACAACAAAAAAATTTATGGGCTAGCGGTAGGTCTTCTCCATATAACTGGAGTCCTTTCAAATTTTACTCAACAACTACTATGTTGAATATATTCCCTAGTGTTAGTGTAATAATCACTCTTGTGGACAAGAGTGATCTCCCTAGACTCAAAAACTAAGTCTAGAACAAACAGAACAATATACATTAACATTTCTCTATAAATATTTGAACAATTAGAGATGCACTTACCCGATTAACGAAATAAGTCTCCAAATTCCTTGTTTTCTTGAGATCCCACTCCACTTTCAATCCCTAAAACTAGAACCTACAACAACATAAATAAGCAAAATATCAAAGCATACAATACATCAAAAGTTCAAGTTATTACTAAACAAAAGATAAAGGAGCTATGATACATACATGTAAACATCCAACATATCATGTGAGAAAGACAATATACTTGTATTAAAAAATGAGAAGGAAAGTTTATAAACCAATAGGCCTTGATGTCATAAAACTCCTTTCAAAAATCTCTAATCCTTCATTTGCAATGATAAGCCTTCACTTTGACAGCATAATTTCATAAATTAAGAATGTCAAAAGCCAACCCTTTCTCCTTTGGTCTACTTTGTAAAAATAGCAGAAGAGAGGAAGTTTTAAATCTATTTCTCATGGGATGAGATCCACATAAATAGGGAATGGGATCCATCAAATCAAGGATGAGGTCCAAGTTGGTAGGAATTTGAGCTCACTCTATTTGGATAATACTATCTAACAAGTCTTATAGATTTAACTTTTACTTTTTACCCACGTAAAAAGGTCATCACACTTTTCAATAAAACAAAGTGTATTGATCATCTCAAGTTAGTAATAGTAACATATGTGACATCACACTTTTATAATGCACAATGTGCAATGATGCCATAAATTAGGGTTTTATAACAATGTAATCCAAGATTCTTGTATTTCTCCTAATGGGTTTTCTTCCATATTTTTTTTATATTTATAAAAAGGGTTCATTGGATAGCGACATATCTGGATTTACGGTCATTTTCCTAAGTGTGTCAAAATGACATGTAACATATTGACCCCTAAAGTAAAAAGTTACAAGTTTTATATGAGGATTGAAGTGCTTTATCATGCAAAATTTTGAATGAAATTTTAATTGGTTCAAGATCTGAAAATAAATAATAAAGGATTATAGTACAATATCATCATGAGATCATCTCTAAGGTAGGAATTCCCATACTTAGCATAGTATATAAACAAATCCTATACCTAAATATGGAAATGTCCAAAGATTTATCTAAACAAATTGAGTCATGACCACCATACATACATCATGGATCCATGTTCAAACAAATTTAGTATGAACATAACCACCAATATACATCATGGATCTATGCATCAATCACAAAAATTCCATGCAGCCTAGATATATCAAACTAGATCCAGGGTCTTCGTCTCTATCAATCTATAATACGAATCTAAACATGGTAGAAACCATCTGATTATATTTCAATGATGAATAACATTAACAAATGCGAGAGAAACCACCAATAATGACAATATTTCTCAAGGTACTCTAATACAATATATAGGGTGTGAATAAATGATTTGGAGTCGAACACCCATAGGATCATTTGATAAAAGTCCAATGATGAGAACCTATCGAAAGCGATGAAACCTACCATTGAGGCACGCATTGATCCAGGTGGATATTGGTGGCCACCCACCTATTCCACTTGGCCCCCCACCATTGTCTCTTTCAGTTTTTCAGTTTCGGCATAACTTACTATTTTTAGCAGTTTTTCGGGTCCTAAACTTCCGGAGCCGTTTTGAGGCCCTAAACGATATTTTTTGGGTATAAAAGCACCAAAGAATTTCATCATCAAATTTGTCCCGAAAGTTGTAGTCCTCGGATAGAGCTTTCTAATGATGTATCATGTGCGTCAAACTGAGATAGTATGCCAAAGTTACATCCCTGGGAAGTTGAAACACCAATTTACCCAAATGGGGCCCATAGTTTTGGCGCTTCATCTCCTAGGGTTAGGTTTTTGGGATGTTTAGGGTTCTCCATTGTTTCTCAATAATAAATAGGCCCTTGAGCCTCATTTTAATGCAGTTCAGAGGCGCACATGGCCAGCATCTCTTCTCGAGAGATAGTACCGATTGCCCTAGCTAGTTTTATTTCCATTATGTCTGTAAGCAAATTTCAGTTCTTTGATATTAATGAAATGAAGTGTTATTTCCGCTGCATCTCTGTATTTATGGTTATGTGTTTATTCTGTTGCGTTCCTACATAAATCCGGATCATGCATGCTCCGAGGTACTAAAAGGGGTTTCTAGATCAACTCCCTAGATAATGTGTTGAAGTCGATAGGAAGTGATCTGTCGTAGGAGGATTTTGATGTATCCCAAATAAATGACACGAAACATGTATCAAATTAAAATTAAGTACTGCTCGATGTGAGAGAGGGAAATAAGTGATGCAAAAGCTTTTAAATGAGGTTTAACTTCTCTTTGAACTTATTGAAAACACTGTAGGGATTTGGTAGCACTAACACAAAACTAAATCAAATATCAGTTATGAATGCTTTCAAGGAGGTATGATCAAAATGTAGGAAAGTGGATTTCCAAAAATAATTAGACACAAAAGTGAAAGAGTGCCATGTTTAAGAGAGACTCACTCCCAAATATAGACTCTTTACATTACTTCCCAATTTCCCACACCATTTATGGGAAGCACCTATTTATTTTTACACAAGATTGAGAAGGATAACATATTCTTATAGGATAAGCTCATCCTTCAAAGTATTTTAACGAAACCTGAGAAGGAATGGTTCGGTATCATCATG